>JAFMTC010014004.1:59864-174383 GCA_018845635.1 Nicrophorus orbicollis | reverse complement strand
CTGAAAATGTGTTCGTTCTTAAAACTGACATAATTAAGTATATAATTGCAAAGTGTGTGCAATTTGTCTGTCTTTTAAAGTGTATGAAAAAAAGATTTTAAATTGTATTTTCATCCGTAGAACATTCCACTTACTAATTTTTCCAAATATGATATACAGTAGGAAGAGACAGAATCTGATAATGTTAAAAATTCTATAGTCTCTTGTTTCTAAATTGCCAAATACACATTTTATTGCATTTCTGGAAAATTCTATCATTTTCGATGAGTAGCGGTGAGGTTGTGAAATATTACCTACTAGAGTAAGGGTGGGTCTGAAATATTACCAGTCTAACATAAGGGTATTTAGAAATCATCCTTTCACTAAGTAAGGGTGGGGCCAAATAGCACTTGTTCAAAGACTAAATGCTCACTGTTGTTCGTCTCATTTCAACTTGTGTTTACCTAACATCAAGATATCTAAGGCGCAGCAGTAATATTATAGAAGAACACCATGGACTCAAAATAACTTATAGAGTCACTGAAGGAAGGTCACCAGTCTTTCCTTGAAGGAAGACTTGATGCATACCGCATGTAAATGTGAGAGCGGCACCATACGAAAAGCGAAGAGAAACTCCAAGCTCTTACGCTGAAAAATAATATCAAAGGATATAAAAATATGTGCATGGAAGAATTGGACAAAGCATTAAGAACAATAAAGGAACAAAAAAAAAATAGATAGAGAAGAGGTGCATGAAACCACATGAAAGGCCACATGTAACCAAAGTAGAACCTTCTCGATCCAGAGATAAACAACATTGTCGGTCAAAAAATAATTTCGAACCATGTTGTGCAAAAATGAAACCGATACACAATGTAATTAAAAACATTAATTTTGAAAATGTTAATAATATCTTAGAAATGGTTAACAAGTTAAATGTCGGATATATTAAATTGAAATGGAGGTTAGATTTATAATCTGTATATAATTTTTAAATAAATGTATATTTAATTAACTTTAAGGAATTTGTTTATTTTTATTTATCATTGAAAATATTTTACTTTACTTAATTTTTAAGTTAATATAGTATAGTTAATATAGTTTTATGACAACAAATATATAAAGAATACTAGAAAAAAGCATTCATTCCATGTTCACATCCAGGAAAAGTTACGGTATGGCAGTATGGTGAAGTACAAGAAATTACACGTAGAAGACAGAATTGAATTGAAATGCAAATGAATATAACAATACATAAAATAATGAACAAATTAACAAAGACGGACATACTAATAGAAAACAACAAAGATACATTCAATACAAAACAAGAGGATGGTGCGACATAGGACCAGAGGGGAATAGGACAGACGTACTAAACGATAGTAATTTGGAAAGGGGAGTAATGGAATTCAATAAATTGCCGGACGACATAAAAAAAGAGAAAAATATGGAAAAGTTTAAGAAGAAAATTAAAGAATTGTACAAAAATAGAACAAATAAATAGAAAAAGCTCATTTGCAATACCAGCCTATGGAACACCCATGGACTTCAGCAGAGGAGCATGAACCCTTAATAATTTATATGTAAATATGTAGATGTAAATAAGATATATAAATAAAATTAAAAAAAAACGCCTAAGATTTTTTTTTAAATTAGTATATGTGTTGAGAAATATTATCACGTCGAGGAAATTTGTCTTTCGAATTAAAATATTCGTCTGTACGAAATGAATGGATTTTTTTTGAAATACTCATGTGTATTTACATTCGTGATTATACGCATCAAAGAGAAACAGTACAGAAAATGAGATTTTTTAAATTTTCTTTTTTAATTTATTTTTTATTAGCTCGAAAAAGAATTTCACCCTTGGAAGCACATTACACTATATTTGGTACGTCCAGTCAACGCAGGGCTCCAGTAACAGTTTGTAATTAATATTTTAATTTTGAAAGTTTACATAATATTACAAGTACATAATAGATGTAAAGTGAGGTATGTTTTGATGAAGAGAAGCTTTTAACTTTATTCATGGATTGCTTTCAAAAGTTTGATTAATTAATTCATAACTAATAAGATGAAAGAGAGTGGAAAACTGCGTTTGAATTTTGGAATTCAATATATTTAGTTTAATATGTTGGACTGTGATGCAAATAATGTATATTAATGGTATTATTTTACTTCTAATCTAAGTAGGAGTTCCATTACAGGTATTAAAGAGTTAAATATGGTTATGTCGGTTTTTTATAAATAATAAAGATTTTCTAATATTATAAAAATTGTTGGTAATGTAAAATACATTCTCAGATACGAAAAAAGTTTCACATTATAAAATCATCATATATCAAAATGTATTTAACATGATTCTGTTTGACCACTCTGTTTCTTCACTAAGCTAAAACTCATATACAAATATAAATAACAGATGAAGTCTGCGTAAAGTAACACATATTGTACTCACTTTTTCGTGGGTGTTTTTTGTAATTGATTTATCATTTTTGATGTAATTGCTATAACTAGAAAATGACCCGGACTGAAAATTGATTAGGCCTGCAAGGACAAATTGCGATTCCCGTCTGGAGCATACGTAGAGTAATTTGAAGCACGAAAAAAAGAGAGAAACAAACGAACTGGAGCCCGAAAAATAAAAGCGACGAACCGAAATGAAAAATCGCGTAAACAAATTAGATCTACGCTTTACTCTTGCTCCTCTCTCACCAGCTTTTTTCCCGTTATCCGTGTTTGCTTCGAGTTTGTTCATCTTCACGCCAGTCGTAATGTATTCCACAATACAACGGAGGCAATCAGATTTTACTAGCCTGGCACTCATCAGTCCATCCAAGCCGATGTCTACAACCCCCTATTTAAATTTTATTGGAATGGTCGCCCTTCGTACTAAATTTTCTTGTTTTTTTACACTTGGAGTAATAAATTTTATTCGCCCGTTCATTTAGTACGTGTGCAAGACACACCCCGGTTAGTTTTTCTCGCACTCGAAATGGTGTCCATTTCCACACCGCAGACGATACAAAGATCCAAACAAACAAAAAACAAGTGGAAGTAAATTACTGGACCCGACAATTTAGCCACATATATCTAATGTAAAAGAAACCTTAGATTTTATTATTTTACCATTGGAATGAAAACTACAGTCATTTGACCATCGTGTATATGTTTGCATGTTAGTAAATTGTTACTGTTTAGTGTGCAAACAGACTAATGGTCGATAGCTCTTTGGTCAGCCTTTTCTTTTTATTATTATTATTATTATGTTTGGTTTTATGTTTAGAATTATATTTTGTTTTTATAACTGGTCAATAACCGTGGTAAATTCGTTTTGTCAAAACAGGACGTAATCTAAAGCAGACGTATACCGAGGTACCATTGAACTTAATTTATCAGTACTTTATTATATAGTTTGTGTAACTGTTAAAATAAATGTTGTACTATATTTAGATTCAGATTAAGTTAATTGAAGCATAAATAAAATCATACATTTAATTAAGATAAAATATGATACAAAATAAATCAAGTAGTTATGGTAATAAAAAGATAACTTAATCTGCGAATCCCGACTACCAGTTTGTTTAGTCGGTAATCTGTTACGCGGCGGACCTCTAGTTTTTGCCGAGCGGAAAGGCGGGAATTAATTTGTATTTGAAATAGTGTATCCATGTTACCATCAAAGGGTTCCCCGCAACTGGTGTAGTCTAATTTATTGTGGGACGAAACGTTAATTGCAAGATATAATTATGTACTTGCTACTTGTACTTGTTCCCCGTTGCGCAAATAGACAAATTGCGTTTACCAATTATCCTTGCTTCCGTGTGTATTTCCTCGAATGTAGTACGCTTGGCACCAGTAGTAACGCAAACAAAACACGACTCATTAAAGGTAGTAAAACAGTAGCATATTTGCCACTCCGCATTGCCGTGAGCATTATTATATAACTCCCATAAACTGGAAGTAAGCTCTTCGGATTGTGATTATTCCCTTGTAGGACCAGAAACTTTGTTTTATTACCTACATGGATGCTATTGCTTGATTTATCTGTACTAATTATGAAACTAACTTCCGCAAGTGATTAAATAAAGTAATTGCTTAATTAACACTCATATAGTTAATAATTTCAATGTATTGCGTATTTATATTACAAATACTATTTAATATGGAAGTCCAATCGCAAAGTCGAAGAATAGAATCTCTGGAAATATAAAAGGTAGATGCAATTTCTAATATTGCACTTTCTTATTATCATTGCAAATGTAGCTTTAAACACTACCTTTTCCTGGAGCATTTATTATCATATTACACTAGCAATTTCATTGAGAGAAAGGAAAGGATGCAGCAGCGTCCTGGTAAATATTGGAGTAAGAATTGGAATCGACTATATTATTAGGATCTATTATTTGTGTCATATAAATTCAGCCGGAAATGAGATTACATCCGCATTTATATTTCATTCCGTCATTATTCCTACTTCGACCCAATTGAAAACCGAACAATTGCGATATTTGTTTCAGTCGCATTTTGTTGTAATCTTTTTACTGATTCGTTGATCCGCCATACACGATTAATCATTGGATGCAGCAATAATTCATGCGTTACGTAACTAATGGCAAATATTCACGGCGCATTAAGTATCCGATTTAAACAATTACACCGGTCATAAATCATTGCATTAAGTTGAATTTCAAGAGGAAATCGGAATGCGAAATGATTCGTCCATCAATCAATTGAAAATAAAGGGAGGATTTGCTTTGGGACGAGGGACGATGAAATGGAAAAAAGCGGCCCGAAAAAAGCCGCCTTAATTCGCTCGATCTAAGAGGATTATAGATTTCGCAAGGACCACTTAGAGGTCCTAGCGAATTTCCATTGTGCTCACTGCTACTTCAATATTTCTTGCTCGCCTACCCCGAAGCATGGAAAAAATATATAACGAACAGGGGAGAAATGAACAACTTGTGAGGCATTAAGCAAGGAGAATCATCGAGGGTTGAATTACATTTCGTGATTCAACTGTATTTAGTTCAATATGTATCCAGAAGAATTTACGATGAAAAATAAGAAATGTGAAGAAAATATATAATTCCTATTTCCAGATATGCCCTTCTGTTTTGTTCTATTTTATAATCTTTACATACGAGTTTAAGTATTATACATACACCAATATTATGTATTATCCAAACAACCCACTCCGTAACCATTCGAATGACCTCTTGTGTTAAAAAAACAAAAATTGCTCCTTTACTCGATAGATACCTCTCTCTTTCACTTGAATTTAGTCCAAAAGATTCCAATTTATCCTCTGTCCAAATTTTGTATCCTTCAAATACCAATAATCCTTCCAATATATAAGTATCCTACACGTAACCTTTATCAATACCCAATATTGTTATAATTATGTTTAACGTTTATTATCCCTTTCCCAGATGCTGAATTTTATGTTCTTAGGTAATTTTTTTACAGTATTGTTCATTTACTTTCTCTATTATTTGTATATAGCTAATTCATTATACATCTTTCACTATTAGTATTCATAGGCAGAGAGATCAAGGTCGATAGCCCTTTGACCAGCTTTTTGGTTATTGTTATTATATAATTGTACATCTTTTCACTGTACAAATGTAGGAAATACTGTAACATTCAATAAATTTTTATAAAAGCTTATTATTTGGCTTTAGAATTGGAACTGTTTATTTTACCATTTGTTTCTTTTATTCCATCAATATTGCAAGCTCATAAATATGGGTAAGACTGAAAGGTTCAAATGGAATATATATGCAGTGGAATGGATTCGCAAACTCTGAGGCTGAGGTGTGTTTCAATTTGCTGGCACATTTACTTGCCCCGCGTAAATAATTCAAAAGGTTCAGAAAGCCTCGCAAAAATTGCAAATCTGAGCGAAAAACTGTCAATTACACACACGCTAGGTGCGTGACGCACCAAAGAACAGTTGAAAAATAATGAATATAACGAAAAAACCGTATATTCCAAACGTCAGATGTCAATTTGGAATTTTCTTTAACTAGCATATATTTGAATCAATAAAATATACTTGAAAATATTTCGTTTTTTTTTTCTTTACGAGAAATCAGTGTTAAAATTAAAGACAATTATTGTGTATTTATTAAAATTTCACTTATGTCTTTGTTGTTATTGACGTACGAGTTTAGATGACACAACAACAAATATTTATTAACTGTTTACAGTTATATTATATTTTTCAAAGACATGATTTTACATTAAATATTTTATTAATTTATTATTAATATTCATCGACTTACGTTCTTTGTAAAGTACATTAATTTTGATAAAGTATTTTAATTAAAGAACAGTGTTCATGTTCATTTATGAACAATATCATGAAGTTACTAATGAAATATGTCGGGCGTTTATTAAAAAGTAATTTTCCTTTAAAACTTCAGTCATTTCAGTTTTAATTCAATAACTCGAGCGTAATTTAAAATGACTTCAGCAGGAATTAGTTGAGTTTCCTAATTATTCTTTCTGATCCCATTTTTTTTGGTACAAACTTCAAACGAATACATAAAAGTACATAAAATTATATCTGAAATGAAATTAACAATTATTCAAATTCATGTTATTATTAACGTTAACGTTAATTTACTTTTTTGTATTTGTTATAATATATAATAATTAATTAAATTATTATCTTCTCAACAAATTAAATGTTTTGTCCTTTTTAGATTGTTCAAAAGTTGTATAAAAATAAATGTACAAAAAACACAACAGGAAGTCGCCGTTTTATTACATTTATATCGTGCTTGTTTTCACTTTCGTTGGTGGATTACAATCTGGAAGTTCAAACCCATTTACATGCTTGTTAATACTTTTTTATGGATGAAAAATTCAGATTTTGTCAGCGCAGCAATAAATTAACGAAGGAACCAAATGTGTTTAGGGATCCTCCCTATGCAGGACTCGCAGCACGTGCTTAAAGCGCAAACATAAAATACATTATACGAAAGGACCTCAGTCCACTAAGTCAACTCGAATTCAACCCTCCGTGTCGCAATTAAAACACGGTTTGCTCTACCGACCATTTCGGTCGAGGTGCGGTGTAATTTATTTTATTTATTTTCGAGGACGATGTCCCTCTGACCAGGATCGTGTTTTTTCTTTCATTTGATGTTGCTACTTCCGTACGTGCAGATTTTAGATATTCTAAAGTATTACCTTAGTAAAATAGAATAGTACTCAAGGGACGCATAGGGAACAACGCAGGTACGTGTTTTATCACATTGAAATACAGTCGAGAATAGTTTTACTAACACTAGGAATATTTAAATTTGAAAAAATATCGAGTCAAACTATTTTGACACGTGTCCAATTATATATTCAGTGATAATATAAAAACAATTGAAAACAATTTCGTTAAAACGAAATAAATGAAAATGAAATGTACTCAATACCCAATAAATAATTTACTAAATTCATCCAAGCACTCTCGTTGATTGTTATGTCAGTTACAATAATGTTGTTGTACGTATTGACTTTTTAGTACTTTTTTTCATAAAACATACTCGTTTATACACTATATAGTAGTCGTAAGGATAACTTACTGAACAATAAGAAAACTTGATTTCATTTTTATATTTGACTGTTTATATTCATGCTCTTGTTTTTTATAAGTCATTTGAGAATATTACCTTGGTTTACTTTATTTTCATCCTTTCGTTCTCATTTTTTTATTTGTTGTTTCTTGAATATATAATAGCTTCTTTCATGAAGGTAGACATTATTGATTTAAGCTTGAAAGTATTTTTATATTACATTTTTAATATAATAGCACCGAAGACAATGCAATTACTCGAAAAGAGAAAAACTACCAAGTGGTAATGTAAATATTATAAGTAAGAATGTATGCTGAATATATTATGTATCTATGGCATGGCTCTACAAAATACGATACATAGGAATGCGGCTCTTAATAACCTTCTGCTTCTTATTAAAATGGTAAGCTCAAAGAATTTAAAAAGTTATTGCAATAAGTTCCCCTGTTTTTGTATTTATTTTTTTCCCACATTTTTGTGTTTTCTTTGTTAAAATATACATATGTATTCGCAAGAATTTTACCTACTATTTGCTTCAATTTTTTGAATTAATTAATTTTATTCATTTTCGGGATTTTGTAATAGAAGTTACAGGAGGCTAAAAAATATTATTTTCAACAACTGCTCTATAACGCCGTTTGTTGTGGTCAATAATAGGTGAATTTTATACCGAAATGGGATGAATAGTGCTATTTGTACGTTAATATGAAACAGTGAAAGTTGGGGTTTCACCAGGAGACACACCAAAGCCGAATATCTTCATACGAAGAAGGCAATGATTGTGTTCTGATGGGATAGTGAAGGTATGATATACCTGGATATGTTGAAGAAGTATAAGTATGTAAACAAAGATCGCCCAATTTCATTGCCTGAACGAAGAAATTCTGAAGAAAAGTGTCGATCGATGAGGTCTTGTGAAAACCTCAAGGAGTCTCAGAATCATCTCGAAGAAATTCTACTACATCCCCCATACTCTCTGGTCCTTACACGAACGGATTAACAACTTTTCCACTCCATGTCAAATGAAATGAGTGCCGTAATCTACATCAACGATGAAGACGTCAAAACCTGCTTACTTACTTCTTCAACATAGAATCAACAGATTTTTGACAAGTTGATAGATAGGTGAGAAAAGGTTGTAACGAATGATGTGAAATATAATATTGATTGATTTGTTGTTACAATTATTGCCTTTTTTTCAATCAATTTTATAAGCAAAATATCACGGAAATTTACTGCACAACCTAATACATATTTATTTATATCAAACTCCAGTTACTATTTGATCGATTTAAGTTCAATTCGTATTTTAGTTGCATAAATAATAAGTAAACAATATTTTTTGTAACACATACAGAAATATATTAAAATATATAGTTTTTGTCAATAAGAGTGTAATACAAAGTGCCAATTGCAGCAGTGTATTAAAATATTATTGATAATTAGTTGTGACAGGTAAAATGCAATGTATTCTATATATTACATTTTTAAAGTATGCAATAACAAAAATATTAGATAAACAAAAATTTTGTAACTTTTATTACATTTGTATTTTATGAAATAACTAGTTATTTCCTAGAATATTGGATAACATATACCATATCAGTATATCTATATCATATACATCGTCGTGGAACAATGCAATTTCAAAAGATTTATATGTTAGACAACCAAAAGCTTATTACATTGGAATTCCAAGTCTGGCATTTGCAGCAAGTGCATGTTCTATCTCATGCAAATGAGCTTTGCGAATAATTTTGGCAACATCCAACACATATTTCAAAACTGTCGTGTTTATCAATATCAGCGTCGAAATCGCATTAAGTGCATTCACTCCATTCTCGTTAGCCGAACGTGTGTAAGCCATTCCAAAAACTTGCGAACTTTACTCGGAACTTAACCTTAATCTAATTGTAAACTTGCATCCATGCGACGTTTAATTTAATCATCGAGTTTGTACCCATTGTCTGCCAGTTTCTCGCTTAACAAAACGAAAGAACCAACGTAGATTTTACTTTAAATTTATACTCATTTATAAAATGTATCTACAGATCTAAGCAATCTATCGATTTTATATCAAGAACAGACAATATTAGGTTCGAACAAGTTGAGTTCCAGGAAACAGGTACAAATCAATACCGGAGATGTTTGTTTATATGTACACATCCTCGTGAGATGTATTTGATATACAAGACCTGTATCAAATAAGCAATATTTTTGTTTGTATCGTCTACAGGTAAACATACCTTAATTAGAAAGTTCCCGTGTAAATATTCATTTTCATAAATAACAATCCCGTAATACGATATTTAGTCATGGGGCAAATGGATTAATTAGCCGGTGATGTTTTGAAAAATTTCCGTAATTGTGTGTGTAAATGAAGAACAACATGGTAGTAGTGTCCCACTAGCCTTTGTAGAATCATGAATAATGGATACAGTTAATTTTGTTTTGTTTGTGCATTATTTTGCAGAACGGGCAAAGGCTCCATCATATTTTTTATCTGGATTAAAACACATACTAAATGATACTGACGTAGTTTTCAATTACGCATTTACTTCACAATGCTTTAATCTTTTAATACCAGCACTTTTACTAATATAGAACAATATCAAATTATACATTATCCTCATTGCAAAACAATATATTGGTTTTCATTTCTAATTTCCAATCACCAATACATTTTATTAAAGTTCTATAGTACTTTTCTTAATTAAACTTTTCAAATTTTCACAACAATATTTCCTAAACGAAATTTGCAATACTTTGAAAATATAAATTAAATTCATCAAATATTAAACAATAATAATCGGTTTTAAGTAAGCAAATATGAAATATTCGTTTTTTCTAAAAATATATGCATTTCTTTGAAAATGCAATAAAATAATACAATTTTTCGTGCAAATTCTTGGAAGGGTCAGCAATAAAACGGTCAGTATTGCCAATTGGAATATTTAACGAAAATCCCTAAATCTACCTGCTCCAGTATACATAGCAAGTCGTGTTTGGATTATTCACCAGTTATCTACGTTCATTCGAACCGAACACAACATTTTGTTAATACCTTCTTGAGTATAAAATCACAGAACAACTCTGATTTAATACCAGTTCAACAAGTGCATTCAAACTGAGCAGAATTCAAGGCTTAATTAACCCAAAGTGAAAACAATATTCGACGAAGTTCAACATGTGCAAAAATAGGATTATGTACAGCAAATGTTCTGGGGAAACGCCCAGAATGGTCCAAAGACCTCATTGCAGATGTTGGTCCAGGCCTGTCGAAGATTTGATGGAGACCAGTTTATACAACAAACATTCTCGTCATGAGATTTCTACCTCCCATAGAGAGCAAAGACCAGAGCGCAATAGTTCAAAAAAGAGGAAACGGGAGAAAGAAGACGAGGAACCGAGGAAGAGGCTATCATTTCCAATGTCCGAACTTATGCGAAATAATTCAAAGTAGATTCTGCAAGACCAAACTGTGCAAGACCAGACTATACAAGATCAGACTGTGCATGATAATTTTACGTCCCAGAGAGCCACGACCAGCAGAGACGACAACAACGAGGAATCTAGGAAGAATCCATCTTCTTCACTATCCGAAGGAGAATTGGTTGATGAAGATATCAAAGACGAGGAACCCATGAAGAATATGCCTTCTTCCTATGTCTACCAATTTCCACCATTGTACGAAGAAGAAGAATTAGACTATGAATATGATTAGTACAACACGATACATTAAAGAAGTATGATCTAATGCAATAACATTTATACTAATAATTATCCAAATATTTTTTTAAAATGCATATGATACTTCAACAAAAACTGTTTCTTATTATTTTTATTCAAAATTACAATATTTCGTTGCATTTAATTGTTACTGAAATGCTAGAGTTATAGTAATAGATGAACGTAAATTATCATTAAATTAATCTTATGAAATATGAATAACCTCAGCTAATAAAATAGAACAATATTTTTAGTACACACATACCTCGCTTTACGGCCTAGATACGTTCCACGAAATTTTGCCGCAAAGCGAAAAGCCGTATAAGGAATCAATAATTGCGCTTGCACAAGTATGGTGACATGCAATGTCGCATAATAAAAAAAAAAAAATTTTGTTCATAAATTGCAAATGAAATAGTTTGTAGACTCTTCAGTAAATTTAAATTGAAAATGATGAGAGTGCATCCTTGGGCTCTGTTTATTTCATTATTCCTTGCCTAACGTAATCCTATTAATTATCCTCGTGCACTCCAAATAAGTTGTATGAGGAAACACAAAGCGAGAACTTCAAGTGGCAATTTTATTAAATATACTATTACGTAACGGGAAAAAATAAGTGTGTCTTATGCTAACCTGGCCCTTCGTATTATTAATGGTCCCATTTTCGTAATGTGCCAGTTGAACCTTTGCCCGATGCAGTTTAGAGGCGGCACACGTGTCTCACAACACGACCGCAAATTAATTTCGAATGAGGAGGATGAAAAATGAAACGACGAATTCGTAACTACCAAACAAACAGAGCACCAAGAATATTTCAAGGAGTTACAGCAAATGCAAAATGACTCTATATGATAATATAATGCGTCATCATTTCAAATTAAATTTAAATTATATCATTAAATATTGATATTAACTAAATCAATACAGTCTCTGTGACTGGTCAATTGGTATGTCCTTTAGAAACACCGTGAAAGATTTCTTTATTGTTGTAGGATGTGGAGTCTTATTAGCAAATTCGATTAATTCGATTAATCAGTAACTTTATTAATTAATGCTTATATGGTACTTTTCCAAGACTATTTTCTTCTTTAGATTCCCAACTAAGACTAATTATAAAATACAAAATGATTATTCAATTTTTGATTTGTTATAGACCATCATTTCAACATTTGGAATGAACACCTGCACCTGTGATTATAAAGCCATTAAATAATCCATTTTACGAGCGAACACCTTCACTTTGCATCTGCAATTCTAAAACCAATTGACAAACTATATATGGAGTGAAAAACTTGAATAACTTTACACCTTTTTACATAAACCATAAATATTTTTATAAGTGGAGAATTAGAACATTGCGCTTCGATTCGAATATAAATTCATATGTTCTGTGATTATATTTACTCAATATATATAGAAATATTGATTAAAGGAAAGTTCTGAAAATTGATGTAAATACATATTTTGCGGAATCGTAACTTTTTTTATTCATTTTTTCGGTGTTTGTTCAGTTCACGTTCAATTCGTTGTCTACATCTAACATATATTCCGCAAATCCTGCAGGCTCTTGCACCCAGACTATTTTATACGTCTCCTCGCAGCAACTCCGGATTTTTTTCCAATATTCTTTGATCTTCAACACCAGATTTATTTCAATATTCCGATATCCTGCGGTTGACATTCACCGCTGCGCATATTCAATATTGAAAGTATGATCAAAATACTCAAATCCTCCATATGAAATATTATTTCATTATTTTAACAAACAATAATATATCTTAGATATTAAAATAAAACTGATATCGAATTATTATTGAAATGTATTTTTGTAGCAGAAATAGCTATGGTCTATAGTCCTTTGCAGCAATAGCAATAAGTATATTTTTTCTTTATATTATTTGCATTTCCATTATATTCAGTTTGTATTTTTCTGTGGGTGTTTTTAGCAATAAATATTATTATTATTGTATTTTTGCACACTTTTGAGTTGTTAAGTTTTACTTGTTACGTTTAAAATTTAAATTACAGATAAAAAGGCTTTCTCTGATTACTTTACTTTAGTAGAAATTACATAAAAATGTAATACATTTTTTTTTGTAATAAATACAAACTAAAACAAAGTGATCCATATTGGATTTATAATAAAATAAAAGGAATTATAACCGGATTTTCAGCTTAATAAACTTTTGGAACTCCTACAGCAAGGAGCTATTATTTGCATAAAACGAAGATTGGAAGTAATTGCTTATGTAGTAGACGTGTCGTAATGACGAAAGTACAAGTTTCATAAGAAAATCCCCCATGTAATAGCAGTTGAGATTAATCGAACTATGTGACTTTTAATAATTACGAATCTCGTTTCTTAACTTTGTTCAGTAATAAATTGAGGCGTCTGGCTTTTTATTTCATTTATTATAAATAATAAAGTCATAATTCTAAACTTTTTAATTGGATTCCAAAAAAATATATCTTTACGAAAATATTTACGTTAATCAAACGGAGTGTTTTAACGTTTCCCATCCAATTTGGCCATTTTTTGGTCCAATTGTGAATCCGAGGCACATCTGTTGCGGGAAAATAACTGGGCGAGTTAAAGGACAGACGTCAGGGTGAAAAAGTTCCGGAATAATCAACTGTGAACTAGGCTTGACCGGATGTATAAAAAAGGGATGCGTACATTTGCATGCCAAATACCGAAGTATAGACAAAAGACTTTACAATTTCTATTTTAACAAGAGCAGTTATTTAAACATATATTCAATAAAAAATGGATACTTCGCATAGTTTATATGAGAGTACATTGAACAAGATTTAATAATTTTAATTAATATATAACATAAACTATTAATATTATGAAATTATATTTTAACGTAACCGTTTAAATCTGGGTACCCATAGGGTGACTTTAAGCATCAAAAAATATGTGTAACCAATAAGAATATGACTGGTGATGAATTCTTGAAGCTCCTTTTTTATGAATACAAATACTTTATTAATTTGTATTTTCATACCAATCTAAGTAATGTTACATTTCACCTGAAATGTATATATTAATTATACTTTGTTGGTAATACTAATTAACACATCAATAAAAAAACTTTGATAAAATAGCTGATGTAAAGCTATCGGTGATGACCTATAAACTTTTCAGGAAGGATAAAGAGCGACAGAAAAAAAAATGCTGGACGTCATCCAGGCATGAAACGAATCAATATGGACATGGAAGTTCGACCTTGCTATTTTTATATTGTCACTGTCAATTTTGTAATAACAACATTAACATCAAAGGTAATTTGCTTGATTTAATATATATTTATAAATATACATTGATCCTTGGCTCACTTGTATCCGTTTTTTTCAAGCGTTTCGAAAAATTAATATGTATGAAAGTTGACTTCATTAGGTTCTTTCATTTCTTTTGTGTTAACTTTTATGAAGTCATGTACCTAAGTTAATGTAATTGAATATTAAATTACTTTATATTGATCCGAAGTTGAACGAACTGATGATCTCAGCTGCTGCTTTCGCCGAATGATTCACGTAATTTAATTAATTTTGATAATTATTTTCGTTTGATTAGTATTTATGTTATTAGAATTGTTGAATCTTATAATAATTAAATTTTCACTCAGTAAGTTTGTAGGATGAGTACTCGTTTTTTTGTAATTTATGACTTCAAACGCACCAAAAAATGTATTAAAATCAATATATATAAGTTGTGTTCATTGTGGGTAATAAATAATATTAATTAATTTGTTAATTTTGTAATAACATTTTCATGGAAAGATAAATAATATATGGTAGATAGAGATTATAAGAAAGACCTATCTCCGATATAAACGTTAATTTCATTGTTTTTACGAAAATTATCATTTTTTGATATCATTCTTTCATAAAAGGATCTTATATTTTTTTGTTTCTTTATATACTTATGATTTTATGAAGGACTGATAGTCGGTTAACGAACATAATTATAAAAGTGTTAGTTGTCCCATTTGGTCGGTCTCCGAACAGTTTGTTAACCTATACTTTAAAGTACTAACACTGTACTTTTATTTTATATAAACTTGTAAGAAAATCTTTCTTTAATTTAAGAATACCCGAAAGAAGACGTAGGGCAGATAAAACCAAATTGATCCATGTCACATTGTCAATGACCGAAGAACTCATGTCTAACCTGCTTTAAACTATACCCAGAAAATGGTTATTTCCACTTCAAGTTACATTGAAGAAATTCTACTGTCTAGTGAAAATATGCAGGAATTCAAATAATGCAAACCTTAATAAGTATGCAATAATTCCTCGTATACTTTAATATACTAACGCTGTAATAACACGGTACTTTTATTTTACATAATAATGTAAGAATATCTTTCCTTATTTCAGGAATGTCTGAAAGAAATCATAGAGTTGATAAAACAAAATTGATCCAAGTCACAACATCAATGACTGAAGCACTTCTGTCTAACAAATAACTACCAGCCCTGAAGGACAACCAGTATCTGCAAAAGAAAAAGGTTGGTACCACTTTAAATCAAATTCAGGAAATTCTACTGTCTCGTGAAAACATACAGAAATTTAAAGAGTGCAAACAAAGCACTCAATAAGTCGATTAATGAATATGATTCACTTCCTAAAATGTCGTTTAGCGAAACGTCGTACTTCGCTTTGAGGTAAATATAGTTATTTTCGAACAAAGAAAAGTTGAATCTCATTATGCTTTGTTTTTTTTTAAACTAATCGCTGTATTATAACATTTCTTCATAAATCAAGATCATTGAAAAGGTATTTAATCAATTTTTAAATCTTTGGTTGTTAAAATTTTCTTTGTTTAACTTCATGTACATTATCTATAGCATCGTTTTCTAAATTTTCACTGAAAAACCATTATTTTCTACATTCATTAAAATCAACTTTAACTGGTAAAATTAATCAACTATATTCAAACATGCGGAATACAATTATGGAAATGAATCAACTTCAACAAAGTAAATGGAAAATAAAATTGCAACACGTCCATTTTATAAAGATTTTTGCTGAAACAGTGGAAAAATCCGATTTTTAAAAAGCAATTTATGCATTAAATATATATACATATACTGTTGAATGTCAGGTGTTGTACAAATGTGGAATGAATAGTTTTTGATGTAATTTCGTTGCGTCTGGCGATGGCTTCACACCGCATACACGTCAATCCAAAAAACTGGCATGTGCTTTCCCCTAGTCAATTAACCTCACTGGTGAGTGCATTTGGCAATGGAAAGCTTTCATATTTTACCAATGATAATTAAATTGTTTTTCGAAAATGTTCACATGTTGCTAAGATAAATAACATGTTTTCTCTTAATAACCATGTTTCTTTTCATATCTTTCCACCTTTAATTAAAAAGTAATTTCAGAAATAAATTTAAAAAAATAATCAGGAAAAGATTAAATTAAATTCAGATTCATTAAGGAACATTTCGTTTGAATTAATTTTTTTCTTCAAACAAAAGTAAATTATATTCGTTCGTTTGATATTTAAATCGAATACGCTCATTTAAATACTTTTATAGCTTTGCGAGTATATGTCATGTTTAATATTTGCTTGTAACTAAAGAACAAAATATAAGCTACCTATTTTTTTGGTATACAAATAAATTAAAATATATGGATCAAAGTTTATATGTAAATATTATGTGAGTCTGCCAAAAAATATATTGCCGTTTTTTGTTCTATTTCGTTTCTCTTCTATTTCCGTTAGTGTCGCAGTGTGACTTTTGGTTCCGTTTCTGGTTCGATACTAGCTCACGTAATTGAAACATCCTATGACAGTTTAATGGCAGGGAGCCAAGGTTTTATGCATTCCGGAGAGTGTTCCCAGATACATCAGAAATATATTACGAAAACCTTTTCTTTTTCGTTAACTGCACATTAAATTTAAACATTGTATTTACGTGTAAATATTTAATAATAGTTTAATAAATTACGTAAGACCTATGTTCTATTGCCCTTTACAGCAATAGAATTTTATTTGCCTTTTCTTTTGAATTTCTTCGTTTTTGTTGTATTCACATTTAGTTGTAATTTTTGTTGAAATAAACGTTATTATTATTTATATTTCATAGCAATTATATATTTCAAACAAATGATTTGTTGAATATAATGTAATCCATAATGCGGCTTAAATCAATCTGGATTCACTTGAGTCCGGTTTTAAATTTTTAAAATCAAACTAAATTTGAATTGATAAAATATAAATATGATCGATTTTCCATTTGATTAAATCGTTATATTAAATGCACAGATCGAAAATTCAGCAAGCATTATTTGTTAACATTTACTGCTTTGTATTTTGAGTATTATTTATACATTCATTAGAAGAAAAAAAACATATGAGAACGTGTAAATTTTAGTTAAATATTTTGAATATTTCGTGAAACCATGCAGCAATTGAAAGAATTCAAACAAAGTACTCAATAATTAAGTAATAATTCTTCGATTAACGAATATAATTCACTTTGTAAAATTACTTTGTTATGACACATTTCGTTCTCAGAGGTAAAGAAAAGAGAAAAGTTGAATCTAAATATACTTGTACTTAATTTAACAAACATACATTCAGTGATTGCAACTTTTAAAACTAATAATAACATTTCTTTAAAAAACATGATGATTTTATAATAAATTAGGAATTCAATTGTGAACACTTTTTAAATAAAATATTCTGTTTTCATTTCTATTTAAATGCTAACTACATATTGTCAAGTTTAGGCATTCACTTTATAATAATTTCATGTTGCAGAATTGATCAATCTCATGAATTACTAAATCCATCACACCCTCTTCTCCATTGAAAAATATACAGTCGAATGCGGGTCAAATCTCCGTTATTATGTACTTACATTCAAATTTGATTGAAACCAAATGAGGAAACGGTTTTGCTTTAAATTCGACCATTCAATATACATAAACCACCGGCGCATCCACCACTTATCCCAAATCAATAGAACCACTTAGCGCACAATGAGCTGATCATATTACCTACAGAATACTATAATCTTCTATGTTTGTATATACAATAGGAATAGGTTGTTTGATATCTGATGGAATTACATCATATTATAATTTTGAATAACACATTTAGATTCATTATGGTTTATAATTGTAAGATTTACAATTCTTGACTTCTTGAACAAAGAAAATACTACACTCATAAATATGATATTAAAATCCATTAGAAATGTTTGTAATTTAAGTATATTTTATTGTTTACCCCATTATTTATGTTCTTCATTTTTATCTCCAAAATTGACCAAAAGTCTTTCTGCCCATAATTTATAATTTCTGTGATTCTCGACAAATTAATTTTAAATTTCCTATCCTAGGTAACAACAAAAACCTGATTTTATAACATTAATCAATTGATATGATTACTTAATACAAACTGCAAATTATATAACAGATTGAAATAATCTAAATAAATTGAAATTGGGGTAATGCGGCTGCATTATTATACTTAATTTTTTGAATAGCATAATTGTATGCATTTCGTATATCAAAATCGTTATAATGCGATTGAATAGTATTGGGAATGCAATTATAACGTAGAAACTAATTAATTTCAAAATTATATGCGAAATTATTAATTCAAATAAGCTTATTAGCTTATATTGAAATTGATAATTTGATATTTTGAATAGATTATTTGTTGTAGAAATATCTATATATGTTGGGTGGTTTCACTACTGAAAAGCTGGATTCATTTCATGAAATAAGTCACCTCTTCGATTAAATTTACAGTATATAATTATTCAATAGATATGACCAGTTCTTGGAAATTATGGATAATTTTGAACGTGAAATTTCCATAATACATTTAAAATAAATAATCTAGTATTATATAATAATGTTATTAGAGCAGAAAGATAGTATTTTCTTTATTTTTCTTTAGAATTTCTTCATTTTATTGTATTAAATTTACTTTAGTAGTTGTTACAATAAATGTTCTTACATAATTAATATAATAAAATTTTATATGTTTTCACTATTTTTAAATATAGTTTTGTTATAAATAATTTTACAAAAACAACCAGCTGAATTTATTTATTTTAAAGCTTGAGGAGAAAATGAATAAGACTTTTCGAACAATTAACTTCCTAAAAACTTTTCGGAATTAATTATGTTAGACAAGCAAGCTTCCTTGTTTTGTTGATCTTTGCAATTTAGTAAATTCAAATTTCTAGTCCAGTTTTTTTTTTTATATTATTACAAGTTTTCTGAACTTAATTTGCTTTTAAATTTATTTATTATTTTAACATTTTGATTAAATAAATTATTTTAAACAATACTATGATTATACACAACCGTAGATGGAAGTCTATAAAAAGTTAGTGGAATTGATAAATTCAATCCATTGGTTGCTGCTATGTAGTATTTATAACAGTATCTGGTAGCCTTTGTCATCTTCAGATACAATAGAATGGCATTCACGTAGAACGGAAATGATTTGCTAGAGTAACTAGTCTTGCATCTATAGTTACACAATACATAAGGACCTTCTGGTCGATGATCAATTAGGTGGAAAACCTTTCATTAAATATAGATTTTACAACTATTTGTTGTAACATTGTGTTCATGCATTTTCAATAATTAATTTTTTATGAAGAGTAATTGGAATTGACCAACATGTAAATATTTAATATTGAAACAGCGGCGGTGGTCACAATTCGGAAATGACTGTTATTGTTAATGTGTAATGTTATTTTATCAGAATTTATTAAATTAAAGGTGCATTTCACATTTTCGAATATAATAAATACATTAATTAAACCAACTAACGGAATTTTGAAACGCAATAAATCAATCAAAAAACGTATCTCCCATAAGGATGATTAATCTTCTTTAGAGTTTAACGTCGTAGTTAATAAATATTGGCTGCCAGTATACATTGCTGGGAATTTGAGTTAATTATTAACAAGTCTAATTGCAAATGATTAATATTATCTGTATTTCGAAATAGTTGAACAGAACTATTTTATACTGGATAATAATGGGAACGGCGCATCAAAAGCCGTAACACAATTATTTCAAACATAGTTTGTAAGTCTTATCTCTGGAATAGTTGTATCTATATTTTCTACGTGGAGCGAGAATTATTAAACTTCTTGTAGATCGTTTTAAGTTGAAATCTAGGAATTCTTACCGGAGGTGATGTTAAAATTAATATAGCGGAGCTTAAGTTCTTCAAGTTGAGGGTGTTCTTATCTTCATCGTCGAGATCATCATGACTGGGAATCTGAATGGAGCTCTGCCGGGTCGTTAAGGACCTTTTGAGCGCACCATTAGGCACCACGTGCGAAGAGGATCTTCTGAAGGGACAGGCCATGGTAATGCTGCTACTTGTCTCCTTTTAGACGGACTTCATAATTTTGGGGGAAAATTATATGGAGGATTTTTCTTCGATTAAAGTGGGTACGTGATCGAGAGTCGAATAGTTCGTGAACTACGGACGGCAGACACAACGTGACGGCGTCGCGACGCGTGTTGAACTGAAGGCGCTGTTTTGGGGCCCAAACGTAATCTTCCCACGCCAGCGCAGTCCCAGCAAATGGAGAGAAATCAAATGATGCACCCATCGTTTCTTCTCGGAATTCATTTCCACCCACGAACTTTGTTGTTGAGTACGTACTAAATATTAATGATAAATTCTCTTTTAATTAGTCTCATTAAATTAAATAACAAGCAATAACATGCCTTTGACTTCACAACATATTATATGTCAGGGTAAATACTGCATTGTACTGTAATTAATAAATTTATTAAATTTCCTCAACCACAATTTATATATAAAATCTTTTAATTTTAAAGAGTTATAACATACTCTTTGCTCATTAGAGTTTCATTAGTGTTTTAGCATCTGAATATATGCAGGAAAGTTTAGATAAACTACAGGAATGGCTTAAAAAATGGAGAATTTCCGTTAATGAAATGAAATCTGTACATATCAGATTCAAACTAAAGAAAGACACGTGACCAACAGTTAGACTAGATGGACAATATTTGCCCAAATCAACTAAAGTCAAATACCTAGGCATGCATCTCGACAGAAGGTTTACCTGAAAAGACCACATTCAGGCTAAGATGGAACAATTAGAAACAAAGTTTAGAAAACTCTATTGGTTATTAGGACAAAAGTCGAAAATTATTAGTGGAGAATAAATTATTAATATACAAGGTAATCTTAAAATCAGTAATATGGTATCCAATTATGGGGTGTAGACAGCAAATCGAACATACAAATTATCCAGAGATTTCAATCAAAATGCCTAAGAAGTATCATCAGGGCACCGTGGTTCATCTCAAATAGACAAATACATGAAATACTCCATATAGATTTTATTCAGGATACGATACCGATGTTTAGTAGCACATACACAAACAGACTGGAATCACAGAATAATGTTCTGGCTATTGACTTACATAACAACAGCAAACCAACAAATAGACTTAAGCGAAATAAACCACTATATTTAATTTAACTTTAAGTAACTGATTTAATGTTTATATTCACAATAATGGTAAACATCCACTAGAATAGTTTATATGATCAATGCCACCCGCAACTAATTTTACTTATTGTACAACTGAAATAGATTATAACTAAACTTACTCACACAATAAAAAAAAACGTTCATATTCATTCTGTTGTTAACTTATTGCGTCTTTGTCACATTTCTAAGATGATGCTTTTTCATTAAATACAGATGTTACTATTATTAATAATATAGCGTGAATACATTTCTGAAAATATTATAATTATAATAATTTATTTTGTTATTTGTTACAATAATTGGAATTGACCATTAAATAATTATTGAAACTGCAGCACTCGTCAAAGTTCGGAACTGTTTATTATTAATACGTATTGTTTATTTTAGTGGAATTAATTAAATCGAAAATTAATTTTCTAATTTTACAATTTCATTGCATAAATATATTATAAAATATATATTTAATGGCCCTTAGTAACGATTAATTAAATTTTATTTTATTATGATAATCACAATATTAATTAATTTTATTATTATTTATTTTATACTTCATTAAATAAACCAATTAATGTTTAAACTATGTTGTTTTTTTTCATATAAAAGGGTCATGTTTGAGAAAATGCTTTTCCATTTGGCTTGTTGAAGTCGCATATTTGCTGCATATCATCATTACATTTATAATCATTCATAATCAATGTTTTTCTTCTAGTAAAACAAATATAGCATAGATAACCTCTATTCTTTCTTCATCTTGAAGTGGTTTGTTAACAAGTATTTTATCATATCTGGGAATTTCCGCAAATTGTGGTGAAATTATTCTAATAGTAGTAGTACAAATATCCTTATGAACGTACAATACAATTTTTCGAAGCTTTCAATCATTATAGTTAATTTGTATTCCATAAAAAAATAGACCGACGTTAGAATTCTTTAGCTGATCATTGTCATAGCAATATTTAGCAATGTTTTATAAGATTGTAATTTGAAATAATTATGTATTTTTTGTTTCTTATATTCTTCTATTAAGAACTAAAATTTCTTGGATATATTAATCATATATTATATACCAATATTACGTGGAGTAAACTCTTAGCAATATATTGGCTATGTGGTATATTTAGTATTGGATTGCATTGGAATTCGCAATAAACCCCAAAAATGAAAAGAATATTAAAAAATCGATGTGTGGAGCAGTGGAGGCATTTCATTCTGGAGGTCGAACAAAGAGACAGCGAGAGAAATAAAACCAGGATGGAAGGATTATAATCTCCACTCCGGTGCTCCAAAATCACGGGATGACCTTCTACGGCAAGTGCAGTAAATTGCCCAGAGTTGAGAGAACTTCCTGAAGTGCGATTGTTGTGGGCCCCACTATATCTATATATGTCTACGTGTGTCTGCCATTTTGGTAGAAAGAAAGTTTGAAACAACCGTGCCAGGAAGAGAGGTTTCCGCATACCGAAATACCTCCGCTTTTATACAAATGTCTGCACTTGGCAGGTGCTACCAATAATCTCTAAGAAATTTCATAACTCATCCGGCGACCGACCCCTCCCTAAGGAAGCTCCATCTAGACCCATTCAGTCACACAAACTGAATGAAAACTCCGAGCTTCAGATTTATTTTTACAATAATGGAGGTGAAAACGCGTTGAGAAACTTTTGAGAAATATAAATTTAAAATATAACTTCTCAGATAAGGTATCCATTACAAACAAAAAACTTTAATATATCTATTTCAATCGTTTAATTTTAATTTATTAACATAATGTATTTATCTACTTAAGAATTTATATATTAGTTATGTTTTTTTCTTCCTCATACAAAATCAACGTGCACTTAAAGTTTTAATTTGCTTTTATGTACTTCCCGCTTCAAAATCTATTAGAAAATGTATACAACCTGAAAAGTCTTTAAAAGTGTACACGGCCAGATTGAGTTCGCTTTGTAATTTAAAGGGAAAAAAAGCTTTTTAGAGAGCGAGGAGGATCCTTGGAATTAGAAAAAGGAAGAGAGAAGAAAGAGAGCAGGAAATGTTGAGAAACGAATTCAATTCTTCAATGTTCGACTGAAAATACAATGATTCTAGACTAAACTTTATCTCTTAGCTAACTCCTACATACAAATAGCATTGATGAAATAAGAGTATTAACTAGATACATTTTATACTTTATAGATTAAATAATTATATTCATTGCAAGTCATAAATAAGTAAAGGAATAAAAACATTGATATAATCATAACACAAAAAAAGAAGTCCGTAATATCAATATATCTCCAGAAATGTACTAAAAGTGCAATCTAAATGTACTAGATGTTCAATAAATTTCAACAACTTCGAAAACAAGGATCTTAACTACCAAAAATAAATTAATATCTTTGAAACTGTTATACTTTTTTAAATATTTTTTTTTATTTTGTAAGAAGTGTAAATATCAAATATGGATTGCAATAACTCCGTATTGCAAAGTGTTAAAAGAAAGAAAAATAAAGATAATAGCGAAATGATATATCACATTATTACCAATCGCTGAACTGTAAAAATACTCTTTGTAATTAAGTCGAAGATTGATTACATACAAATATATTGGGTTGTAAGGAAAAAAAATAAGAAACACTATTATTAATACATAATAAAAGCTGTTCTTAAACAACTATTGTTTAGTTTAACACATTTATAGTAAAATTGCACTCTCAGAGTTTACTTAATATGCAAATATCCAAATTAATTATTATTAAAAATATATTTCCGAACTTTTTTCTTCTAATTCAGATATTTTCCACAATGATCGGAAAATTTCCATTTATATGAATATATGAACATATGCAATAAATTAAATTATAACTTATTAATGCGTTGATTTGCATTTATGAATATTTTACTGTTTACCAGTAATATAGCAAATATACTATCAAAATATGTTTAAAGGGAGGATATTGCTATGGTCAATATTAATTTGTAAAAGTTTATGAATAAATGATTATTATTATTATGATTTCGTTTTCTGAGTCTTTATTATAGTAAATAGCATTATTATTAAGAATAATGGTTATTGCAACAGTAATTAAAATAAATGAAGAAATACATAAAAAATGTTGCAAAAAGCTATTGAACATTATTTTTTTGTAATTATTAATATCTTAGTAAATAATTATAAACATTTTATGAATATTTTGTCTAATATAATTGCCAACAAAATTTGACCTGAATAGTAGTTGAGGAATTTCGATATTTGCTGCACAACGTTCTTGGTTCCGTTTAGGTAAATTCCGGTGTCGCACGGCATCCGTTCTATATGATTTTAATAAAATGCTAAACAATACAAGTTATGTACAAGATTAAATTTACGTGAGATTGCAAAAATTCCTAGCCAAAATTAAGGCGTACGTGAACCAGCGTTAAATTGAATTTACTTAATTAATATAGAAGGAACTATATGATAACATTCTAATTTGAATTATTATTAATATATTGTAATACTTCGCTTCACGGATTAATATTATTTAAATTCTGATAACATTAAAGTGGATCAAACTTTATAATAAATAAAGGAAAAAAGATCTATGTTAATTATAAATAAGGTTTCTATTTACAAAAATAATGATCTGCTAAAATTGAATTCAATTCTGGTATATTTTCTCTAAGGACTAGGCGGAGGCATAACTTGCTTATCTGCGTCACGACTTAAAAGACCGTACTTTCAGGAAATGACCGGAAACAAAATTAAGGAAATCCAACAAGTTGTAAGATCGATAAACGTGATATAAGAAGCGAAAACAGGGACGTAAGAAAAATGTTAACAAACACTGGAATATTGTTTTAATTGCTTAGTTTCATCTGTTGCTATGAAGAGTATCTGCTAGTTCATTGATGTCATTCCAATTATTTCGTGCTTTCAGGAAATATTTCGCCTAATAAGTTCTTTTATAAAGTGGTTCTTGTTCATAGTTCTATACCTATATAAATTGATGATTCAAAGTATGCGATTTCATTCATATTTTTCACTCAAGTAGATTTCCATTTATAATAGAGAATCTCTTTATGATTTGATCCTGGCCAATGAAATGAAATATTATATTGGAAAGAGGAATATTCAGGGGACAAGCCACTTTTATTATTTTTTTATTATAATAATAATAATGCTTATTATAAATGTTTACAAATATTACATATAAGTATCTCTGGAATTCATTATAGTTTTATTTTGTGATTCAAGTATCAAGTTACGTTTCAATTTGGTCCGAAAAAAAGAAAATAAATTTGGAACACAGATTGGTTTATGGACCCTTCCCTGATTGATGTTACCGTGCCCTATATATAGATTCATTTAAAGCAAAAACTAGTTTTAATTAGAACTAGTGGATGAAAGTGGGTGGAAGCTGTGACATTATACCCAATCACACAGATTGAACTATATATAATATATTTGATAGGCTTGAATATACTGATTAAATATAGAACAAAAAGTTTGTGTTGAATGAAAAACAATTAAATCACAATCACATCTATCAAACATTAGATCCTAGTTATTCGAATTGTAAGCCGCATCCTTAAAGGATAAACCAGAATTTGCAACGACTGTTGTTTTGCAATGTGAAATTTTGTGAATAAACTTGCTGATCCTGCAAGAGTGTTCTTGGTATTTGTTTTGGCAAAACACCGTACCCCTCAGAAGGCGCCCTTTTAAAATACTTTCCGAAACAGCCCTTTTCCATGCGCTACACGAAACTGCTACAAAAAAACGTAAGAGATTCCCACATCGCATAATGTTTCTTTTTCCCTTTTCAGGAAGGGACTATTTGTATGATCGATCTATGAATATTTTATTGTTCAATCGGTTTTTCAAATTTTGGAATTACTCTACATTTCTATTAGATTTTATTAAGAACTACTTAAAACTGTATTTAATATATAAAATTGAAAATCATTGAATGAACGAATACCAAAGATATATATGATAATCACGATATATCATGATAAATACATAATGATCTTGAAGTAAGACTTTCCCAAATCTAATCCATTTTTCCAATATCATCCTACTGATTAAAGTAAATGTAGTCTGAAGGATATGATGAATATTCTACAAAATGCAAGCTATTATTAAATCAATGTGAAAATAAACAAATACTTCTAGTATATGATCAGATAAATCTGTTTATTTGTGAACCGCTGACGATAATATTAACTGGCATTATAATCTAAATTAAAAGGGACGGGGGTCGAGATAACATTATAATGTGACAGTTTGGTGGGGGTCTTTCATGATAAAGTTCTCCATTTTTGTACAAAAGCTGCAACGGCGCAGAATTACTTGTCTTTGCGGTGAAGATAATTACGAACCGCTACCGTCCGATATTAACGAGAAAGATGTGACACAATTTCTAGCTCTCAAAGTGAATGCGAAATTGAATTATAAACTTTGCACCAGCAAATTATTGTTAAAAGCCTTGGCCAGGAACGGCCGATCGATAGATGATATCCGACCGGCATCGGCAGTCAGGAAGCGAAATGTTTTGATCAACTTTTCAACAACATTCTCTCCCAACTTGTATATAAACATTAAATTTGGTAATTACGTGCGTTCCCGCAAACAAGCGATTCCGCACTTGAGCCTGTCGATTCACTTAACTTCAGCACTCACTTCTCCAGCAAGTACGAAGCAATTTGCTGCCGCGTTTCCTGTTTGTTCAATTACTTATTTCCGCCATACGGCGCCGCTGCAAAATTCCTACAATGCGTTTCGTTTAAATTACGGCATTAAGCCTCGATCAGGGCTTCATAATTAAATTTGGTGTAATCAGTATTAAGCTTCAAATTGGAAACTTTTCCTCAATGTTATTCAGAATTGTGCATGTTCATGCTTGTGCTTCCCGGAAGTTGCTGCTGCAAAACAAACGTCGTCCGCGTTAATTAAAACAGGGCTCATAATTCATACTATATAGAATATAACGCAAAAAAAATGGAGAATCGATTCCGAGTTGTCATAGCCACTTGTGCCAATTTCGCAAACAAGGTGCAGTGGTAACTCACTTAATGAGCGTAATCCAGAATTTCCGGATTTTTACACTCGTACTAATGTAAAATATTCACACATGATTTACACTTTATAGCCTATATCGCACATATCCACTGACTTATTTGGGTGATGCTGCTTCATCTGCTTCATGTTGCAATTGTTCTCAATAATTTCAGTACTTCCTACAGAAAATTGTAACATTTCTGTTAACTCATCTGACAAACTCTCCTCCAAAAACGTCTTTATACAAGACACCATATATCTCCATATATTCTTCAGTGGTAAGCTCATCAATATCATAGTTATCAACCTCGCCATGATCTTTGCTTTTACATCTAGCACAAATTATATTTGTAAAGTAATGTCCTCTGTAAACAAAGATGATAAAGAGAACCGAATAGAGTAAAAATATTTAAAAATACACATATTTGGTGTACTTATGAAAATGATGTAGCCGGCGCACATACTGGGACTTCTCTTCTCCTCATCACTCGTTATGCAAAAATCATAGCTCGATGAACGAGTCATTTTTGATAAAATCTATGTTACTTGCTAAGCGAGGTTTGACTGTACATTCGAAAAAAAGAGCTGCAAATAATTCATCTGAGGTCGTATCGATCCAGGGCGCCCCGCTAATGCGAAAATGGCTTTATTATTCACACCATATAAAATTGTTGTAGCACCGTTTCATATCCCATGTAATTGTCGGCCCACCAATCATAAATCCTTTATTGTTTTTCAATATGATATAAAAAGCTTAACATGCAAATGCAGATTTCATTTGCACAACGTGAATTAGCCTTGACGCGTAGCCTTTTCCTTGGCTTCCAGATCAAATAAGGTTTCGTTCATTTACATCAATGGCTCAGAAACATTTGAACAACATAGTAAGGATGTTATATAAATCTCATGCGAACAAGAATCCTTGCGCTCAGCAAATATAAATTGGTCAAATTCGAAACACGGCGGTTCTATTATTGTTGGAGAGTCCGGTTGTCTTCGCACAAAAGTTTCCGCCATTTATCAATTGAGCTCTGACATTTGTTCAGGAGAAATATCGGAAAGCAAAAACATATTTCTAATGTTAATTGCTGAAATTATTGAGGGACCTGAGCTTTATTATCATTATCGACAGTTTACTAGCAGGAATGAATACAATATTTATCAAATAGCTTTGAAAGAAGTTGAAGTTTTATAAAAATGAATGGATCCATTGAAACGCAGAATATATGGTATAAAATTTGAAAGGGCTTAAGAGGCTGCTGGTTTTGTGAATAAACTTCAAACATATTTTATATATTATATTATTAATGATGTACATTTTTGTAAAAGAAAATAATGTACATATATATTGAAAAATCAATGTTCAAATAATTCGTCTTTCTACTCAAAAATATTATTAATAACATCATTTATTGGAACAACAATTACGGAAATAAATTTCAATGCAATAATAATGAAGAAATACAAGAGAAATACATTATAATAGGTTAGAAAGATCTCGGTCGTTTGGTACAATATTTTGATTCTATTTCTGTTTATTTGAAATAGTTCTTATTTCCTCAATTTTCACATATTATTAATAAAGCTCAACTATTTCTGAAATAGAAACTATTAAATTATTAAAACGTTTTAATATTTTATTATTTTCTATATTTTACTCTAATATATATTTACCCAAATATAAACGAAGTTCATCATTAAATATTTCAATTATTAAATTGAAGTTAATAATAGCTGAATGAAAATTTAATGCTGAAATTGAAGCAGGGTGGTATTCAAATAAACATCCCAAGCACAGATTTCCCAAATTAATATTGAATCAGATTAATATCCCCCAGATGTGATGTTATTATATCTAAACTGTTTCCGATAGCGTATGCCTAATTATTTTCAGTTCACATTAACGTCATTATAAATCCAATAACCAATAACTTATTTATAAATGTATTTCAAATATTTTTGGAAAAATGCTATTTCAATCATCAACAAATAATTTACTAGGTTTTGTACAGTCTAAATGTTATAATAAATTCATTAACTTATAATTTATTAGCTTCACTATTCATGTGTTAATTTACTAGTTTGGTCCAGTTTCACAAAGTACTTTATTTTATAATGAATAAGAGTACTTATATTTGCAGATCTTTTCTCAATTTCATTATGAGTTGTTCTTTTAATCTCCAAATCTTATTATTACAGTTATTTACGTTTATGTAGATAATTAAGTAAATTGCAAAGTATTAAAATGTTTGGAACGAAACCACTGGTAATTAAACGTTCGTTCCAACAGATATATACTTTTTTTGCTCATTTTCCTTAATGGTGTGTGTTGGATAACATTAAAGCAATTAATGTGTAAGTTATGGCACTATCTCGGTGGGTCCTTAATTAGTGAAACTAAGTGACCCCGATGGAAGTTCACATTTGCTCTCGTTTGTTTGTTTGACTCCATCTTCATCTGAGTAGTCCGCAGCCGGCTTCCATGAGGGTTCAATGTAACAAGGCTTAACGTAGAAAAGGTGAGAGTTGTGGAATCGAGCTGGAAGTGTAATATAGCGTGGACTAACTCCGTTGCACTTGGCAAACCCCGACCTTATAAAAATGTAAATAATATGACCCCTGTAAAAAATGTAATCTAAACATAAGCAACGTTACAGTACATATATTTTTTTTAGTCACGTAAATATTCTTCAAAATGAAATGCAATTAAAATAACTAAATTATTAATAATAGAGACGGAAAAACTGTGATCGATAGTCCTTTGTATATGCATAACAATGCCTGTATATATTTTAAATATAAATATTATTATAATAGAAACCATATTGAATACCTTCATTTTTATGATTTCGTTCATATGATTCGCATATTAGGACTATTTATTTCCTTATTATGGTCTTTATGTAAAGTGCGAACTTTAAGTGTTCACTCCTTATATAGAAATAACCCTTGTTTAGAAAGAATAATTAATATTACAGTATGTTTTATACAACCCTTTATGATAGAATTTTGTATCCCAATAAAAAGTAATGTAACTTGTGAACTAAACGTGAGACTATCATTAAATTTTGATAGGCCTCGTTAAGTAAAGGTTTGTACTTCCTAAAACTCATAAGGATTTGTCGATAGAGGCCCAAATATATGCATGCCATCCTATGTCCTATTTTTTGGGAAGTTCTACATACAACTTGTATGTAATTTTGAATAGAATATACTTGATGAGACGTAAGCCCTGATAGTAAGATTCCGATATATTCTTGAGGAAGATAATGACAAGTGTTGAATGAATAACGTTTTGCGTAAATATGAAATATATGCATAAGGGAAAATGCGGAAGCATTGGACCTATGAATGGATGAATATAGCAGTTTTCGTGAAGCAAAGATATGACGATGAGATGAAAATGGTATCACAGATAAAACATGAAAATACATTGAAAAAAAATACCTTCTTTTGCAGATCAATCGAATTTTTTCACGTGAAGAAATTGACTTGGAATTGGGTCTAATGGTCCGAATATTTGTGATACCAAGTTTTATATAATATTTTGTGAACGGAATGTCTACTATCAATTTTATTATGTATATAATAAATGATTGTTATTCATATATGTCGGATAATAGTATAATCTAGTGTTTCACGACCTATTTGTGCAATGCATCACCAAAGCTTTTCAAAAATTCTTAATAAGAAACAAATTGTCCCTTGTGGGGAGCCATTGAGAAATAATGTATTTTTGTTATCTACACATGTCATTAATTCGGGAATTCCCTTGCTGTATTAATAATAACAGCAAAACAGATTATCAAAGGAACAGTCAGAGTTTAAAGACTATGCATTGTATTCCTAGACTTGGGTCACATAATTCTTGGAAGTGTCATATAAGTGAGACAGTGCATAAGGGCACCAAATAAGTTCCTAGGATGACATATAGATTACGACTTACGACGATTACGATTACGACTCTATTACACAAATAATTTTTTTTATTATTAGTTGAGAAAGTTACTTTTTTTTCTTATTAATTACTTAATTAATTATATTTCTTTAATTATATATGAAAAGGTATTATACATTTAACTTGTAATTGGAATAAAACGAGGTATGCAAAACACATTTAATTAAATTGCTATTGTACTTGTTTCAGGCTAAAAGCGAGTAGCATTGGAGTAGAAAAAGAGAGTTTTAATGTTCGAAATTGCGGACAGATGTTAATCAGGCACGAACCGCAGACTCGGTCAAATGACCATTGACGAGTGAAAACAATGAGACAATTGGTCGAATTATAGGCGTATAACGAGTGATTTTCCCATGTCCCAAGCACGGTGTCCCATAATGGTGTAATTAACCGCCATATGTAATTAGCGCCAATCCAGTACCAGATGTCGTTACTCTGCCTCTCTCTCTCTCTCTCTTCCATTTCTATGCCACAGGAAGGCAGCTCAGAATCCCGTTTGATATATTGGACCCGGGAAATGATACATTGCCGATGAAAAATCCGGGACTCGGACCGAGGACAATACAGTGTTCCAACCTTTCTCAATTTCCACAGGCTGGAAAATAAACCGAACAAAAGCTGGAAAAGCCGAAACCGTGACAAATATTGAACCATACCTTTTCACAGAGATGCGTAAGTATATGTTAACAGCATCATTGTTATGATGCAAAGTTCCACTGAGTTTGGACTCTGGAGTAAACAACAATAGCTATACAATTTACTACTCTATAATATGTAGCAAAGTTACGCGATTTGGAGAATTTCGTAACGGAACATTCTTTGAAAAAATATGTAAATTATTTCTTATAGTTTTATAAACATATAAATACAACAAAAAATAATAATAAATAAAATTAATAAAGATAATAAGAATAAATATCCATTTATTGTTATAATAGTCTTAAATTAGTTATAGAGTAAAATAGAAATATTTCTTGTGTTACTACCCTTCCAAGCAAAGGAATTCTATTTTATTTTTATTTTATTCAATGTAACTTTATAATTATTGCAATAAAGGTTTGTATTAATGATATGAACATAATTTATTACAATTTAACAACGCACACAATTACATAAATATATTTTATGTAAGATCTTCAAACTAAGTAATTAATTAAGGCCAAAAAAGTGCCAAATATATATTTATCTTAAGTTTTTAAATGTATTTCAAATTATTTTTAATTTATTTCTTTTATTGTATATTATAAATAATATATATTACACAGAAAATCGATAATTTTCTCTCTTTGCGAAAGCACTTAAATGTTCACGAATGATCCTTGCATTGCGAAAGTTTTGGGTGTCTCCTTTCACAAATAAAATAGTTGAATATATTGCTTAGTGACCCACTTTAGAACAATCCATGGGGCATATCAGACCCTTTGTAACTAAAAGGATGACCGAACCTCCTAAAATTCACTTAGAAATCAATTGAAAGTTGCCTATTTCAAAGGAGAATAACTGCGTTCAGAACAATATTACAAGCAACAAAATAAAAAGTTTTAGTTTTGCATATAAATATAAGAATAGAAAATCTGAAATTGACATTTTCTACATATAAATTCATTTTTTATGTATATAGATTTTATTTTTTATTAATATATAAAAGTAAAATTGACAAATAACAAATATGAAAATTATATATTTATTTATCAAAATGAAATCAGATAGGTCAAATGAGCATGTGACTGCGTAAACAAATTGATTAAATCATTTATATTTGCAAATTAATTTGTGGTTTAATTATCGAATCCAGTTAATTAAGGATTTCAACATGTTTGGCTCGATGGACGTATTTCGAGGAGAAAGCACATCACTCATTTCATACCATATGCGAAATTCCGATGCAGTTAGCGTTTGTGTTGTTGTACTGTGCTTTGTATTAATGAGAGACATGTAGTTCGTGAATGGGAACAAAATGAAATGAAAAGTAATCACAGTACAAATGAACACACAATTTGCTTTCTTATATTTTTGTTCTCGTACACCAATATTATAAGTATCAATATACGATTTAGGTAATATTCACAGCACTTTAATATGGTGACCAGATTTAGAAATTCGAAATATAAATTCATATAAATATATGCATTTAGACTTGTATGTCCTGAATTGTCCCGAAAATCAATAGTGTGTGTTTTTTGAGGATCAAGAAACGAGTTGCAAATAGTCGGGACAGGGACTGAACATTTGGGACTGTCCCGGGAAATTCATTAAAGTTAAGGTAACCATACGTCACTCTTAACTTTAATGAACTTTCCGGGCATAAATATATTTGTTATAAAATTAATCAGATTTTTGAAAATACAAATGAGAATATTATCTTTCTGAGCAACATTTACAAACATAATAATAACAATTATTGTCTTTATTTCACCTACAAAATATGTTCCATTTAATAACGAAAAACGTGCATACACGTAATGGAAATACTGGCACGAACGTTATTAAATCTATTTGAGACTCCTAACAGTAAAATAAATGAAATTTTAATATCGCGAAAGAAAACAGGGTTTCCAGATATGAATACATCATACGGGAGAATATGAAAATCCTTTCTCGTTTTTTTTTGCTATGTTATTTTTATATTTGCGAGATCCCAAACGCGCTGTAACTGTGTATAGGAGAAAAGGTTACGTAATAAAAAAAAAAACAAACAAAATACCGGACAGAAAATTGTCTTTTTTTTCAATTTAAAGTCCTTATTGATCTTTGTCGTAGAATTTCTCGTAGATAACATTAGCACATCGTTATGATATATTGGATTTTTCAATACAATTATGTTTCAGTGTTTGTTTCACCAAATCTATTATTTCTTTTTGAGAAAAATACCAACGCCGAACATTATGAAATATATTATAAAAACTGAAAAAAATAACAGTATTTTCCTTATGTATATGTTAATGCAAAGTAAAAATATTTGCTGTTTTTAATTCCGATTTCGTTATGATTATATGCAGTACTTGCAAAGAGAGTTTCAGTATCGAAGCCATGAAAATAAGTGAAAATACTTATTAAAAAATCATCATTTAATTTCTGTTAGTCACAACATTATCGAGTTATATTAGCAAATTATTAATAAAGTTATATTTAAACATGTGAAGCAGAGGAAATTGAGCACAGAAATTATTCAATGTGTTGACATATGGTAACCTACTGTTAAACACAAGCTCGCCGTGCCGCAAATAAACGACTATAGACAAATCGATTTTCAACTGTGCACAAACAATATTAAATAGTACAACTAATTATACAACCGGAATGTTTGAGGCAGCTAAAATACGAGGTTAACCCTTCAATCAAATACTGTAATATATGGCTTTTACGAAATTCATTGATATGTACATAAAGCAGAAAATATGAAAAGTTCGTGATTGCTTAAAAATACATATTGAAATGTTAAATATATCTATTATGAAAATTTAACAACAAAATTTCCTATATATGGAAGACAGATAAACAGATCATATATATACTGTATGTTTTTCATAAGAAATAGAATATTATTACATAAACTAATTGTATCATTAGTTATTGGATTTGTAAGAGACACAAATAAATGGTAATAAATCACGCAAGAGGGATTGTTAATTACATAAGTCGTGAGTCATGGGAGTTACCCTTCGGAGAAGACTGTGTGACTTATGGGATGTAGGCCTACGTAGGAGAATCTAATAAGAATATATGTTAATACGACGGAGGAAATATATATCTTCTACATTTATCTTTAAAAAATACTATATGTTATCTTACAGAGACCAATAAAAAATAGTGATTTATCAAAATAATTAGAATAACAACAATTATCAGAAAATGTTTATTCCATTACATTACTAATTAAAGCTATTTAGCTTAGTTATTAATTGATATGCGAATGAATAAGTTTTTCTGCCCTGAATTGTTTTAATATCTAATTAATTTTAATCTATTTTCAAAGATTTTTTGAAATCTAAGTAATTACATAGAATTACAATCAGGAATACCAGATTGAATTTTATTTTATCTGAACAATGCTGTGGAATCTCAACGAACCGCCGCTGATTTAATTGCAGATAAACTTTAGTTTTCTTGGGTACAAATCAAATCTAATCAGGGATAAAGAATGCAATTACATGGATAAACGTTTCGCGGCAAAGTGGATCTCGCATAGCATGCAAATATTACCACACTCCTACTGGTATCATTCACGTTATGGTAATGGCACTGGTAGCGATTTTAATCATTCCCACATGAAGAATTTAACAATCGATGCGACGAGCGATCGAATTGTTATGTAACCGAGCGTTCGTCGAAGCAAAAAAAAAATTAATTAACACGATTGCTGTCCACAAAAGAAGCAAACGGGAAAATTTTCAACGGTGAAATAAGCATAAATATTTATAGTTAGAAACCACATGGAGATTCAACATGTCTTTAAATCATCTTACAATTAATTAACTCAATTTAATTGTACTTCAAGTATTTTTGTATCTTTTTTTTAAAGTAAAGTAATAACATTATTGCAACAACGATTACAAAAAATAAATATATTAATACAATAAAAATGAATAAATACAAAATTAAAAATTAAAATTGTATTGCTTCAAAGGGCTATTTACCATAAGCCTTTTTGTCCAAATCTTTTTTAATATATAGCAAACAAATTATTCTTCAATAATTATGTGTCGCTATATAAGTGAAATAGTTATTGAAGTTTCAACAATTGGAATTCTATAGACAATCTTTCCCATTTGGTATTTGAAACATTTAAAATCCATAGTTCAATTCAGGTTCCACGACATCTGATCCTTGACGTTCAAGAATTCCGATATATCCGTCCATTTTAGTACGTTCATAAATACTTGCTCCTTCAAATTGTTGAATATGCATCACTCATCCTGTCCACACGGTCATCGCTAAGCATCCTCATGAAAATATATGTTCCCAATAAGTCAACACATAATTCCAATTTAACAGAACGTTTGTACAACCCAAGCATTATCAGTTATTGTAATACCAATAAATGCTCCAGAGGTTCTATAAATTATAATGGTAAGAGCTGCCAGCTTTTCAATAAGCCGCAATATTAACACCTCACTCAATAAGTTTCTATGATGACTAATTAAACAATAAATTTTTGGCAATTTCGACTTTATTCATCAACAAAGCCTCCTCCAAGAATGATACATTCATTTCAATGCTACTTTTTATATTTCGATACCTTTCTTGCCTCAAAATATGCTTCAGTTTCATTTCAAATCATCAAACTACTTCTCTACCTATTGTGTTGAAAAAAAAGAGACCCCATAATATTTATCATGCTATTCCTTTGGTTTAAAGGATTTCCCATCAAAAAGCAATGTTTTATCAACACGATATTTAGATTTTTTCATTGTTTTGAAAATTACAATAGTAGCGTCACTAAAACCACTGTAACTTGTTAATTAAACGTTAGATTGCCATGAAATTTTGATAGGCGTCGTCTGAAAGTTGGTATTTCCCAAATATCATATAGATTTGTCGATAAAGGTGCATCTATATGTCATCCTACAATTATAAAGATATGGCATTTTTACCAAATTTTGAAGAATCGGCAAAAACAAATGACTCTAAATAGCATTTCAGTTTAAATAACATAAATGATAAATTAATTATTTATTTCGTGAATATCGAATTTGTATTCCATGTTGTTTAATTCCGAGATGGAAGAAAAGATGAAGTGTTAATTAACATTACAAGTTCATTTTTATTAGATTTTCTTTTCCGCATTTTCGTATTTTACATTAGTTTATATGGGTAAATTATTTCTTTATTCGTGTAAAAATTCGGAAGTTCCGAATCGTATTTATGTCTAATCAATGAAAAATGAAGGATGAAATAATTCAATATAAATTTGACTAAAATGTAAATAATTTTCAAATTATTGACTTTTATTATACATTTATGTGGAACAAGAAAATAAATGAAAATTCTGTCTTATTAAAGTTGATTAAATACAATCTCGGGAGTCTTCTTATATCAGAGCAACGTTTATGTCAGCCTGTAACGAAAATCGGCTTTAAACCCTTGACACGAACGGGGGAACGGAATTAAAAAATGATTTGCCGAACACTGTTAAATTGTATGTAAAATTGCTGCAATAAACGCGTAAATTACACAGGTCATTACTTTTATCATCGTCTCCTATATCTCATTTTCTTTTTTCGTAGGGCATTAGTACGCCGTCTGATTCTTATCGTCGTCGTTCCATTGCCGTGACGATTACGATGTTTCTGTGTCCTTTTATTTCCAGCTCGTAATTAAACCCCGTCCTATTGCGTACGAAAGTGTTTAAGGGAGCTTCTATTGATTCGATGCCAACGCCTCTTCTTTTTTACTACTTCTCGCCTCGATCCTGTCTCATTTACGTATGTATTAATTACCAGCTTCTTATTGTAAACCATTTTAGAGATATAAGACGCAATTTCTCTCCTCGAACGCAAATACTTAAGGAAATGAGCAAAAAATATATGATAACAATAATAATGCGAAGAAACGAGGCTGAGAGATTGTTAATTCCTCCGGTCTCCTGTCACGGAAAGTAATGAAGCTTTTAAGCAATCAAAAACAGGTCGTTTCCTAAAGGCGTTCGCAATTTCGTGACAATTGCGATTTTATCATTTTCTGCGTGAAGAGGAGTGGGAGGAGGAGGGCAAGTAATTGGTGGACAGATGATTCCATGCCCAAAATCCGTGCAAAACCCATTCGCCGATGCTCGAACTGCAATTAAATTTAATTAGTTAAGCAATGAATACTCTGTCATGGGTCCGCATTGTTCTCTGAGTTACACGTATTCACACTGATAAAATATATGATTACTGCATTGTTGGCCTAATTGGCTAGCAACGAGTTTTAATTGAACGATTTCATTAATATCTTACGCATCATTTTTCATTTAAATTACTTGAATTCATTTGAATATCATATTTTAATTACATTAATTTGATGACACACATTTCTCAAATACGAAATGTAAAGCTATTTTGTAATTTATAACCTTTTTTTGTCCTTTTGTTATCTATCCAAATCGGATATTCAGCAAATCACCACGTCCTTGCAGACACTTGTTCGGAACCGTTGCCCATTGACAACTAATTCATTTTGATGACTGCAAATATTTGGAAGTATATTGGTTCGTTTTAAGAACGAATCAGTTAATTACTTTATGTTTTATAATTATAGAATAGTGCTTAAAGCAATTTCCAATAATTATTTTACAGAATATTAAAATTAATTAATTAATTTAAATCACCAGAAGAAAATCTGAATTAAAATTAATAAAATATAATACAGTAAAAACTCTTATGATAGACTTATCAGTTTTTCCATCAAAAATATAATAACATTTATTGCAACAACAACTACAAGAAAAATATAAACTTAATTTAATTGAAATATAAAGAAATGAAAAATATAATTATTGCTATTGCTCCAAAGGTCTATAGACCATAGGTCTTTCTGCCCATACAAAAAATACTTTATTGAAAGTTCTATTGAACGAAAAATATATAGCTGTTATCTACTGAGGTGATTTCGAGGTTGCACTTCACAAAATTATCCCACATTGTCAAACTGCCAGTCTTACTTACATCGGATGCATAGAAAGAGGTAAACCTAATATCGTGACCTTCGTAACTCATAAAATATCTTGATATACATTTAGCTTGTCAGAAATCACCGAGTTCGCCCCATCTTTGGTAATGAAGGATATACATGTGTGTGCTCATGAGTATGTAATAAATATATATATAAAAACCGCATCCTATCCTTATTGCATGATGAATTCCGAAGGCATCTCAGCCCTCTGACGAATTTGATAAAGTATACGACATCCATCTTAATATTATACTTTAGATATTTCACACACGTTCTTTGAGGCGAGATCGTGTCTGGTGTCACCGCAAAACACCAAGCCTGCATATACGTACATCCCACATGTACGAAATGCAATCTTCCTTGGAGACACGATTTATTCCACCTGCAATGCAACTGTTTAATAAATAAACCAATAAGTTTACTTTTTGAGGAAAAAGAAAATATTTAAATGTTATGTTATACAGCAAGATAGTGTATGTAAATGTGTTTAGGATCAATAGAGCTTTAACATTGTCGGAATCGATAGGAATTGCGGTGAAAATGACACCGTATTCTGATAGGAAAATAAAATGGTATGAGTGTATATTCATGATACAACACACGCAGAGTAGTCAATTTCACACGTGCTTTGACGCCAAAGTCAACGGCCCACGTCACAGATGGAATCTCCACGGTTTAGGCACTTTATAACAAAACATACATTATAAATGGAATATTTAAAATATATTAACACGGTTCTAATTAAACACATATCTTTTTTTTTATAAATAATAAGTGTATCCATAATGTAAATAATCGGATAAGTTAAACTTGTTGCATGTACTTCAATTATATTTCTTCACATAATCAATTTATTGATACAAACAATAGTAATGTTGGTAAATTGTATTTCCATGTAGTATTTTATATTCTGAATGTTTGCAATTAGCCTCCACAGTGCAATCATATGAGAGGAGTGCAATGTAGTCTACTTGTCTCGTGGAGATCATAAATGCAGAGTACGTAATTAATTGGACAGTGCTACGATAACAACATGTGTACTGTAGTATGTGATGTCGTTAGAGCCGGAATAAATATTGTTCAACTATGAACGTAATTCACTTATCCAGAAATTGAAATATATTGCGAGGTAAAAATTGGAGATTTGCTTTCTCGCAGAACGCCCTGTTAATCGAATTCTGGAAAGATGAAAATAGCTGTGTACAATCGTCCAATTCAATTGTCTGCCGTAGACGTAATTTCATATAAATGTAATTCTGCAGTTACATGATTTTGAAATTGTGTATTTCTTATTGAAATTACGCCTTTATCACTATTTTATACAATTATATAATACTTAATTATTAAATTGTATTTATAAAACTCAAACGATCAGAATGTGCTATAATGAAATTCAATGAAAACCTGACAGGTTGGTTTAGTTTCGTTTGTCTTCATCTACGAGAGTCCTTCAATTTGCTAATGATACTGCCTTCAGACAAAGATTTGAAGAGAACAATAACAACGGACCCTTACGGATGGAATGGTTTGCGAAGTGGAGATTTTACGCCCAAATAAACATTGTTGTTATAACCAACGCCGTAACAGGGGAAAGCTCTTAGATGTGGAAATAGGATCCGCGCTTTCCCACAAATATCTTCTCGTAAAATAATCCAAATATTAACCTGTTATTTACAGAGAATATATTTTATTTTAATCATTCGAAAATGCTTTTTAATATATAATTATAGGTAACAACTCTCTTGGTTATATAAGTTTTATAAAATTGTAATTGGAGTTAACATAGATATAAGATCGATAAAGTTCTTGGTATATTCAATAACAGCTGTTGCTATCATGTGATTGCTTATTTCTACTTTGATGAAACTTTCGTAAGAGTAATTTTTCGTGTAATATTTTTTATAACCAATTTATCTATATTTAATATATTTCGTTACATCAAGTTCATTTACTCAATACTTAGTACAATTAATTGAATTTTGCTACTAATTAACATAATATTCTATAAAGTTTATCAACTAACAATAATTTATATTGCAATAATAATTACAAAAAATATACAATTAAAAACAAGAGATACAAATAAAAGAAAAATAGGATAGAAAGACCTATTTTATTTTTTAGTTTTTTAGTTTTATAGTTTAGTTGTTGCAATAAATATTATTATTATTAAAATTAAAATTAAATGAATTTATGGCACCTAGATATTCAATAACTAAATAGTGATGGATTTTGGTAAGGAATTTACATATGTAATTTTATAACTTAAGTTAATAAAAAATACGAGATGGATAGGATAATGCTGCAAACCAGCATAAATAGATTCCCATCCAATTTGAATATTCAGAGCGCAGTTTGCAGCACGGAATCTATGCATGCGTTTAATTTTAATTTCATCCTAATTCCGGATCGATCGAAATGATGTCGGTGCATATCCACTTCACCGGAAGAAAATTTAACAAGATTTTTTTTACAGTAATTTTTTTTATTTTATTTCAGGAAATTGATGTATTTGTGTATGCGACGACATAAGTTATTCAGCGTTCGTTTGATGCCGTCCACATCAAAACCGGATACAGACCGAGCGCTGAATATAATGATGCTTGGTATTGGTTACGAGGGTACACAATTTTATGTAAATCTAGTATTAATTACCGCAGTTTACACGAACCCGGGAAATTGACACAGGCCATAGTCGTTTACACCATGAGACCGCTTAAACATCAAAAAGATAGGAGATAGGACCCATATTAATTACACTTTTGATTGATGCATTGAATCCCTTTGAAATGCCCTATGATGTTCTATCCCAATTAAATAACTTTAAAATGTTAATTGCGTGAACTAATCAACGCGCTAATGCTCAGTATAAAAGTCGGATGGATGCGCCGGGCATGTAATTGGATGGCGTGTTCCATCCCGAGTTGCTAATAATAAAATCGGAAGTGGTCAATTTGAAATACGGGTCGTAAAATGGTTATTCGGAACACACGTACCCAGATGTTTCCATTTCATTGTTTCCACCAACCTGAGTAGCCCCCATCCACTAATTTAATTGCATTTCCTCAACTGGAATTCGCTAATGGACTTCTCTTCCTCCACAATTGTGCCCCGGATACTCTTATTACCATACGACTATCTTCTAACGTAATGAAATATACTCTTCCTTCAATTTTTACAAACTTTACTAAGAATGCAGTCCATCAGTGACAAACAATTAATTACTTTATAGTCCGGACATAAAACTTGGATTTACTCTAACTAGGGGATCTACTGAATGATGATGATGATGAATATATATCGATTCCCGCTAACACTAAAACCACGATAATAATGCTTTCAGCTAAAAGTTTATGCCGGAAGAGTTAAGTGGTGATTCTCATCTTGAATACCACGGACTAGAAAAATTGCAAGATTGTTTTAATAGCTTTTTTTACGCTCGCCCAGTTTACATAAATAACTAAACTCCTCGCAGACACATAAAACGCAAATATTTATCTCTAGAGAATTCCGTAACTCGATCTAACTTTCTTTTGTTTTTTGTTAGAAAAACAAAACAATTAAGACCAGTAAGTCCCTATTGTATTGTGTTACTATTTGACTTAGTTTATCAATGATAAACTCATTCTATTTAAAATATAACAGAGACAAATTGATACTTATTTGAAACATCATTTGTTATGAATATACATCATTAATCAATTGATTTTATACATGTTGTATAAAATATATGTATCAGAAAATACAACCTAAAACATAAGTTGTATTTAGTATTCAATGCTATGTCTGATGCTTCCCAAAAAAAATAAAAACGGGTGTTTTTCCTTGAATACAGATTCATACACGATTGTGTATAAATATATTTAAGAAAGTAAATATTTGGAGAAATAAGTTCTGAAATATATTGTGGTTTCCATATTTTAATAATGGTGATTTGTATGTAATATAATCTTGGAGAAATTTGATACCAAAGTTCGAATTTACCTTTGACATAGTACCTTCAGTGTTAATCGGTTAATCGTGTGTAGAATGTATTACTATATTGTTACATTTTTATGTATTTTTAATGCATTTTGCTACACGTATATTTAAATAGTAAATATCGCTATTCTACTACATTGCTAATCTATTTATCTATATGTATAACTGTTAATACGCAATATGTTTTATAAACTGTTTGATAATTAATAATGCAGTAATAAATTGTGTAAAATGTATGCTAACATAGTAATTTGATTAATATTTGCTTCATAGTAATAAAATAAATAATGTATGCAAATATCCTTTTTATTAATATAAATATAATTCGCTTATTAATAAACATTTTTGCTTAATTAATATGTATTTAAATCATGTTTGATGCCATCTTTGGATAGTATTGGACAGTTTTACTGGAATGACGAGCGCTTGTGCGGTGGAAATCGATTTTCCACGAGGAAAATTTTCAGCAAAAGCTCAGTTTACTTCTGAGAGCTTGTTGAACAACACGCAACAATCTTTCTGATTCAGATCCGGTGCGAATCCTCGTACTGCAATGGTAAACAATTTGACTTAAACATTTCAAATATACTTTGTACTAAATAATGTGTCATTCTCTATATCATTCTAGTACGGATTCGTCAACTACGCACTCGAGCTTCTCGTTGTGAAAAGTTTCGGGGAAGAAACTTGGGAAAAAATCAAGTAAGTCCATTTGTAATTTACATAAATTAATAATAAATAAATTTGATAATTTAATCATTAGAAATAGGAAATATAACATAATAGAAGTATAGAAAATAATGATTATATTAAATATTAAAAGACTAAACATTGTAGCAAATAGTTAAAGTGTTTTTAAATGTAAATACTAATTATACTTATTTCTTATGTAATAAGTTATTATTAATAATTCCAAACAAATAGCTGTCAGTTTCTTTAATACTTTTTTTTTAATTTCTTTGCAAAGTTTGTATTTTTCTTTTAAGTTCAAAATAATGGCTAAAATAAAAAGATTTAATTTTATATTAAGTTTTATTCCTACTTAACTTTTTGTTTTTACTAAAACATCTCCAAAATTCACTCAATAGTACTTTTTATACTTAAAAAATAGTGAAGTACAGATTATTTTCATTTAATCCGGTATCAAACAGCATATAATCAATTTACGCTCACAAAAATTTCAGTTTATAATATATTACTTAAGCTAGAAGCAATTTAATAATTGTCATGAATTTATAACTTTATAAATCTTTCTATAGATGATAGAACAATATTATATTTTAAATGCAATAAACTGCTTTATTCAAGAAAATTGCTGTGGGATTAGCCCAATTTTTGTTTTTAATTTTATATTTCTAATAATGACTAATTTTGTGTGGAATTTTGTTAAAATGTTCATATTTCTTTTTCAATTAATGGCATTTATTCTCTTTCTTTATCTGATTTTTATGTTATTTTAAATTCTATATTTCTGGGCAGAAAGATAGTGCTTTCGACTAATAAAGATGTTTATATACCAATGTATACATCAACAAAGTATTTTAATAAAAAGGACTAATAATTTGTATAATAAATGTTAATACACTTTACATTGATAATCTACTACCAATATTATTTATTATAAACTTTATAACAATTTAGGTATTTTGAAAGTTTATAATCTAGTAAATGGGAAGAAATTATTATCAGTTATATAAAATAAAAAATACCAGAAAGTGATCGATTTTGAGAAAGTCAGTTTATTTCTATTACACTACTTACACAATTGATGTTAATTGTCGTACTTTCTAGGTTAAGTAGTAACAATTACAATAAAAAGCAGATGACAAATCTAATTAGATTTTTGTCGGCTAATAGTTTTCTTTTGTGAGCTCATTTAAATAAATTAACATAATTAAAGATAATAAACGTAAGACCAATATGTTAATACTAATCTATAAATAAGAAGCAAACAAAGGTATTATATGTGTTTTGTATCGTTTAATCAATTAATTTTTACACCTTTTATGTAGTTCCAGAGTTTATACTTATAGAGGGGTGAAGTTTGCGGGTTTTACTATTTTAAAATAATTTCAATGAATGGTTCTTTTTTTGTAAAATAGTTAGTTTCAATTATTATTTAAGATTATTGTTAATTTCTATAGGTGGAAAGATAATAATACCATTCAATTATTTGAAACAGAATAAATATTGTTTCTTACTGTTATTTTTTTTTTGTTGAAATTACTTGAATGAAGAATGAGATACAAACAAAAAAAACATTGACGTAAATCTTTTTTGACACATGACATTTAGTTATTTATGTGTTCCACATTTCAGGAAACATGCTGATTTACAGATGGAAGGACAGTTCCTGGTCAGGCAGATCTATGAAGATGAATTGACGTACAACTTGGTAGGCGCCGCTGTGGAAGTATTACGTGAGTAGCGTGGAGAAGGGACGATCGGAAATATTTAATAAAATCTGACCGTATTGCAGAACTTCCGGCGGATGCTATATTGGAATTGTTCGGGAAAGCGTTCTTTGAATTCTGCCAGGATTCCGGCTATGATAAAATACTGCAGGTGCTGGGGGCAACACCCCGTGACTTTCTACAGGTATTTATATAAAGCATAGAGTATATCTAGGGAATTGAGGTTCCTTCGCCGACAAAGCCAAACAGGCATTTCCTGCTTGCTCGTACAAGCGATTTTCCTTTGAAGCCCAAAAAAGGGACGCAAAGTAAATATAGTCGAGTCCATATAAATTATATAGCACTATTCAATGCAAATGCTTTCCTATTCTCATATAAAACCCACATATTGCAATATATTCATAAATATATATCAAAAGAAACACTTAAAAAGATTTAAATTTTTAAAATATTTTTGTAAATAATTTCTAAAGTATTAGTCATTTCTTTTTTATTAAAGCTTGCATTAAAATTTTAAAAAAATTACTTAAGTAAGAATAAAATAAACATGTAACAAATAAAAGAAAAATCATCCAATAATAATTAAATAACAACTGTTACAAAAGATCATAGGTTTCTCATTTTTACTAGGAAGTTTAGTTGATTATAAAGTAAATATATTTTAGTAAAAAATCTAAAATTATTTAAGTTAATTCAATAAATACAAAATTAGAAAACTAATACGAATAAAAACATATTTAATTTAATTATTTAATAATAATAACATTTATTGCAATAACAAAAACTATAAAAATATAAACTCAATCTAATAGTTATAAAAAAATAATATAATGCTATTGCTGCAAATGTCTGCAGTTATTTCATTAAATAATTATTTTTATTTACATAAAGGATATATATTAGTATACATTTATAAAATAATAGCAATTATTATTTAATATAATTTTTACTTGTTTTATGATACTAATAAACACTAGGGTTGTGTGCATTTGGTTGCCTATAATATGTTTATAGAAAATATTACTTTCACTTACAATAAACATTAATCATCTGTATTACAACTATTGATTACAAAGAGATGAGTTTCTATTTCAGACCAACTTAAAAAAAAGCAATGCATTATGAGATTTAATAAATGACATAAATATATGACAATAATGATGGTTCAAGAAATATATACTAATATAAAAATAAACTTTTTCTTAAGTTAATTTCATGTATATTTAATGTAATCACCGCAACAATAAATATAATTTATATAAGTAAGTAAATACAAAAAAACTTCTGTCGATTTAGTTAAATGCGATAAATTCAAGTCCTAGAAACGCAACATTCCTTGTTTACAACTCTCCAGTGATATGGTTGTTTAATGTGAAAGAGTGCTAGTCTCTGTTCTAAATAGTATTTAAATGACGTAAAACTTAATCAATTTATGTAGTACGTTTATCCTTACTTTATAAATTTATTAGCATGGGTATTTTCTATTTTCCTCAGTAATTCTTCAGTTATTATTCGGTTACGTTCCTCGAAACTTCATCAGTGGTAAAAATAGGACTGTAAAACAATCGTAATTTTGAACTACACTACAGTGATTATATTATCACGAAAATGAAAGGACAAATATTTGACTCGTTTTGTTTCCAATTTATAAATGTATTCTAGTCAGGTTCAATAAGTTGCTTCTTGTAACCCAATCGTCGCGCTGTGCTTTCATTTGAATGCTGATTTTATAACTGGTTCATGATTGAAAGCAATTGCAATAGACGTTATTGGATCTCTTCCTATAACATAAATTAAAATGTGGTAACGTTTGTAAACAGAAATTATAAATGAACGAAGCAAATTGCATTCGCCATTAGCTTCACGATCCAATTAGAAACGATAATCGGCTTTCGAGACAATATAATAAATACTCATCATCGGTTTCTGCAACTCTCGCGAAACGTTGTGAAAATCTTTTCAACCATTCAATGTACTCTTTGTATGCACTCACATGCTGTTTTGAAACCGCCTTTGCAATTCGCTCATCGTTTAAAACTATTGTTTCAAAACAGAAATTCCCATTAATCTACGACTAATTATTCACAATTCATACTTGACAATACACTAGACGCCAATTATGCTGCCGAGAGACCTAATCTTTGTTTGTTTGTGTTAATGTTAATACAGAATTTAGATGCCTTGCACGACCACTTGGGAACGCTTTATCCAGGGATGAAAGCCCCTTCGTTCCGCTGTACGGAGCGACCGGAAGATGGTGCTTTGATACTGCATTACTATTCGGATCGCCCTCATCTGGAGCACATTGTAATAGGGATCGTTAAAGTAAAACCTGCTTTAAATAATTTAGAGTGAATTATAAGTTTTCGTTTTTAGACTGTGGCGAGTAAATTGCACGGAACCGAAGTCGTGGTGGAGATACTGAAGACAAAGGAGGAATGCGATCATGTGCAGTTTCTGATTACGGAGCGTTCCGGGCCGAGGAAGCAAGAATTGCCTGAGATCGATGAGATCGAAACGCTCTCTTTAGGTAATAGCAAAGTCGAATTGCTTATTGCTTTTCGCATATAATTGATTATCAACCATCAAGAAATAACTCCAAAACTTAGTGTCCCATGGCAAAGCGTTAAATAATATACATACTATAATTCAATTATTTCTACAGTAAATAACAAGAAATTTAGAACTGATTTTTTATAACATTTACATTATCTCCATCAACTATGAATCAAAGAAAATTATTAAAACATTATACACAAATCGTTCTTAATTGAAAGGAAGTCACTAAGACATTAAAGTTTGGTCTTAAGACATTTTCATTATTGAAAGAATATTTTTTTGACAATTTTTATGCATTTAAAAAAAGGACAATATATAAAGAACATAAGATTATTGCGAACTTTAAATCAATTTAATGTTTTCCTAAACAAAACATCAAAATTACGTATGTTTTCATAACTTTATATTTATATATAATATATAAGCATAACAGGATAAGATGAAACTTGTTACACTCAATTAGTGAGATATGTTTTTTATTGAGCTATAAAATATGGGGATTCGGAGTATGCTGCTCATAATAACTGAAGTTCAAGGTTAATATACAAAAATAATTGCCTGCATATTTTCTGAAGTTCATCTCGTGAAAGGATAAATAAAACTAAATAATTTCATTTTTTTCATTGTAAACATGATTAAAAAAGAAAGAATTATGTACAGGTAATGAAACCAGATGTTTTATGTTAACAAGAGGAAGACAATGTTCGTACAGATGCGTAATTGTACAAGTAAAACATAATGTATGTAAGAACAATTTTTAACATGATTCTAACAAAAAAATAACAGGTTCCAGAACTACTATTAGCTTCAATTTAAGAAGTATTATTTAATAATAGATGAAGAAACAAAAGGCAACTAGAAAACTCGATGGTCTAAATCTAGTAGCACTAAAAGGCTGATATAAAGAGAGTAATAATAAAAATCCAAAAATGTGAAACAAAAATTGGGAGAACTTTTCTTTAACATGATGTAGGATTTATAATTAGCTATAATTATAAATAGAATGTTATTATGATTAAATAATAGTTAGATGAGGAGGGTGAATCAAATTACATGGTATTTTGTACTTTTATAAATACAGAATTTATTGGTATATTAAATACTAAATTATACAAGAAAAGCATATACTAATATAAATTTCATTTTTTTAGAGCCGAAAGTGAATGCTGCTACGTTCTGCAGGGTTTTCCCGTTCCACATCATGTTTGATAGGGAACTAAATATAATCCAAACTGGTTCCACGGTTGCGAGGGTTATACCGAAAGTGGCCTCGATGTACTGCAAGGTCACGGATATTTTGGATCCGGTAAGGATAAGAGAAGCTGGCCGGCATCAAAAAAATGCGAGAGCAACAGATGGGCACGCGTTGAGTCACTGGTTATAAATGCAAGAACGTTACTTTTATGCCTCCTGAGCCTGGGAAGAGAAGTTTATTCCAGATCGTTGGACTTCTTCTCCGGGCAATCTTGCAGCAGGAACGATTGAAAAAAATGAAATAGAAAACAGTCGTTTAATTAACGCCTCATGATGCTTCTTTTTTTTTTAGGTGCGTCCACACTTGGAACTAACATTTGCGAATATACTTTCACACATCAATACGATCTACGTGCTGAAGACGAGACCCGACGTGATGGAGGTGGAGGCTCCCCCCGAGTTCCGCTCTCTGAGGTTGAAAGGGCAGATGATGTACGTGCCGGAGACGGATCTCGTCATCTTCCTATGCTACCCTAGCGTCATGAATTTGGATGACCTGACCAGGTTCGCTCTCATCCACAATCCTGGTGATCCAGTACGATTCTATTGTTCGCTTTCGTAGACGGGGTCTCTACATCAGCGACATTCCGCTGCACGACGCCACCAGAGACCTGGTTTTAATGTCAGAACAATTCGAGGCCGATTACAAGCTCACGAGAAACCTGGAGTTGCTCACGGACAAGCTGCAGCAAACGTACAGGGAACTGGACAGCGAAAAGAAAAAAACTGACAGGTAAACTACAGCATTCTTCGTCCATATACCACTTTCTTGAAAACGCACCATCTCAATTAAATATCAAGAGAGAGAAAAAAAAAACGGAGATAGAAAATGAAAGATGAACAAAAAAAGAGAAGACAATTAATTAAACAAAATATCCTGTTTGCATTTTAGAGAATGTGAATGGTTTCTACCCATCTGCCATTAATTATGAACGAAGAATTGTAGAGAGGCGGAACGAGTTTTTGTATATTAATTTAAAATTACCAAAGTTTTTCTTTTCAAGCAAAATATGATTCATATCCAATTTAAGCGTAAACATTTCTCTAACGTTGATGGAGATTTAAAAATTTCAAAATCCAACGTCGGAAAATACATTTAACCTAATTTCGAATGCATCGGAAAGTCGTATGCGCTCTCAGGATGATTGTTTTTTAATAGCTTGTCCATTTTAATTTTATTCAACATATGAGAAGAATTTGAATGTCGATTAATTTGTGTGGAATTTCTAGAAACAGGATCTATAAATCATAAATCTATTATGAATACATATTTGATTCATAATTCTTTAATCACTAGATATAAAAATAGTAATATTATTAATTTAAATTACAAAATAATTTCAAATATATTAAACAGTATAGTTAAGGCATATTTATATAAATTATAGTACTTAAATTCAATGTGGATTAGGAACCAATAATAGAATACTTCATGATAATCAAATGATATTCTATACACATATACTGTTTTATAATAAAACATATTTCCATATTTCTAGATGAAATTACTAAACTTATAGGAATATCCTTAAATAGATTGCTGCACGAAATAAAGCAATCATTTCAATTTGAGGAATCTATTTTTTTCTTATTTCCGTTGTGGTAAAACATTTACGGTTAGTAAATGTAAATACGGTAAGAAATATTTGCGGCTAAATCTTAATGATTTCCAATCATACATTAAATATTTCTTGTCGGTAATTTAAAAAAAATTATTGTACAATAATAATAATATCATATGTTGTCATTTCGTAGGTTGATTAACATTACACAATTTTCATATGTAATTTCAATTATATAAACGAAAGTATAAAGCCCTTAGGGCAATTATTTATTGAATCTGCTGTTAAAAGGCTAACAACCTCAATACCTCGATTATAGCATGATGTGGTATAGTACAATGAATTAGTCAATAATTGGATTGGGGAGAATAGAGCGAAACAAACTAATATTGTGTCATTAGCTTATTACGCGCAATTGTTAAATGGTGAATTGATATTCGAACATAACGGCATGTCGCAATCGAAGGCTACAATGGTTTTTACATTTATTTTTATGCATTACTTCATAGCTAATGAGTAATGTGTTACAGAATTATTGTTATTGGATTAGCAATACCCGATCGGTGCAACATTATTATTACAGTTCGAGACTTGCGGTGAAATCTCAAACCAATTTTCGTTTTTATTCTTTGCTTCATTCTTTAGCAATGGCAGGTGTATCGGAGATATTCATTTTTTTACAGTGGAATGGAAGCAATACGAACTTTCGTCACTACACGTGTCGAAATGTAGCTTATTGGCGGTAATTTATGTATGTTTTTGTATAGGTTGTTGTATTCTGTGCTACCGATAAGCGTTGCCAGTGAGTTACGACACAAGAGGCCCGTGCCGGCGAAACGTTACGATTGTGTAACACTGCTGTTTTCTGGAATCGTGGGATTCTCCACCTACTGCGCGAACAACACGGATTCCAACGGGGTTATGAAGATCGTCCGCATGTTGAATGAACTCTACACTGCCTTCGACGTTCTCACAGATCCAAAAAGGAATCCAAATGTTTATAAGGTATATTTATCACTTATATTAGTTTACTCGTTCAGATAATATGCCTGTAGTATTGAAAATATTCAAATTTGCATTGATATTTGATATACGGATTTTGCGTAATATAATAAATACTTCATTTCAGAGCAAATTTTATAAATTTAGAGCTTTTTTAGGTCTCCAGTTGTTTAGGTTTAGGACAATATCTTAAAATATTTGTAGTTACTCTCTCATATCACGATGCGTACCATGAACATTTCTTCTATAAACGAAAGCTTGTTATACAATTTAACAAAAAATATTATGAACATGGTGTCTGATACATTATTTAAACATCTTTATTGGTCCAAATTGGGTCAAAGGGCCAAACCGAGACAAAAACTCTTACATAATTGTCAGCTCTATATTCATTTATGATTCTAAGAGAGAACACATATTGAAGATTGAAAATGTTAAGTGTCAGAAGCTTTAGCATGAGAGTATTGTTTCATGTCATAATAATTGAAATAAGTTGATAATAAGCCAATTACCATAAAAAATATGAATAAATAAGCTATTTGAATGATCTCATCAAATCTCAAATATTGCACATCATTCAACGAACATAAAAAATCAAGGAATTTGAGAAACAAAGGAAAACGTTTTGCTTACATTATTTAGAAAGTAAGTAATTGCAGCTGATGCCGCATTTCTGTGTTTATATTCTTGACGAGCACTGTAATTTGGTATAACTATGAAATATAAGTTAAGGCATTTGTACATACTTTTAGTCATTCTTATAAATTGTTATTCATATACTATAAGTAGTTACACATATTTTATATAATCTTTGGACTTGTAGGATATAGGAACAAGTGATGAAACATATTTCGACTTTGACAGAAAATTACAGGAATTTTAAATTTAGGTATCAAATATATTGATTTTACTGGCATATGACTACGATGTAATAGTTAAAGTTTTTCACGTTATTAAACATTTTATTTAATTACTATAATATAGGAAAATATTCCAATCTTTGAGAAAATAGGTATATGAAGGAAAAAGTCAATTAACAATGATAAATTTCAGCGTGACTGAGATTTAATAACAATAATGGTATCATTATTGCAGTTTCTACTTATAACGAAGTAGTACAGATTAGAGACAAGCGTTCACGAGAAAATTGCAAATTTGGGATAAAAAGTGCTATTTATTATAATGCATTCATTAAACTAGTGAATTCGAAACCATAATAGAATAATTCTAACAAGCCTTTCTTCTAATGATGCGAGAGTAACACAATTGTTTCAATTAAAGCTATCACATGATTATAATAAATTAATTGCGGGCAGTTTCTAATACTTTTACTTCTTATATTAATTCCCTACGTTCCGATTGTTGTCGTTTTCATTTTATGCTGTTATAAGAAAATATGTTATTATAGTATATACCGTATTATTAAAATTTATAATTATTTTCATTATAATTAATGGAAGTAACATTTTCTTTTCTTTAATATCACAGTTTTTAATGGGCAATGCCATAGCGGAACACATGGACATAGTTTGTGCGATTCGTAATTATGGGATTATGCTTTATGAGATAATAACATGACCAAATGTGGAGAAACCTATGACTTACAGAGACCGTCCGGCGGCCGGTTTTCACACGCAATCATAATTTGCGGAGCAGCTCTTAAGATGGTGAAACTAATTACCATTTACTTCTGCAAATCAATTTATATTTTATGTATATCGTCGCGCCGCGTTGATGAAATGCACGCACACGCTAATAACTTAATTAATCTTGGATTTGATCTCCGCAGGTCGAGACTGTCGGAGATAAGTATATGGCAGTGAGTGGGCTCCCAGAGCCGTGCACGACCCACGCCAGAGACATGGCGAGATTAGCTCTGGACATGATGGACCTTGGGCGAGATGTCCTGGTCGACGGCGGAGAACCTGTGGTAAAAAGAAATATTTATATAAGTAAAAACGCAATCATTTTCCTGTTGCACTCTCCGAACCAAATGAAAACAGAGAAAGGTATATGTTGTTTGTTTCGCTTTGTTTTCTCCGTCCTCTCCGTGACAGCGGATTACGATTGGGATTCATTCCGGAGAGGTGGTCACCGGCGTCATTGGACACAGGATGCCGAGATATTGTTTATTTGGGAACACCGTGAATTTAACGAGCCGAACCGAAACCACGGGAGTTCCAGGTAGAATTAATGTCTCCGAAGATGCTTACAGGTAGATATCAGCATTTCTTTAGTTTTTTATATTCATTATATATTTGCGCCAATTAATTCTCATGAAAAAAGGTGATGGATAATATGTACGTTCTGCTTGGAAAGGTTTCGTTACAAATCAGTTTATCCAATTTGATTGATCGTATCAATTTGTTTACAACACGGTTTCATTTGCACATTACAAAATTGTTTTAAAAAAATGGTATATATTAATATCAAAATTGCAACAACTACAAGAAAAAATACAAACCAAAATTTGCCATTGTTGCATACGCCTATAGATAGGTCTTTCTGAGCAATATCAATAGTGCTAAATATAGATATTAACGATACATTTACAAGTTGATAAATGGTGTTACAAGTATAGAAATATTTACTATTGGAATAATAATCATAGCTAAATTAAGTAACACATATCAATGTTAATCAATGTTTTCTCATAAACCCATACCTCGCTTTACGGCCGAGATACATTCCATGAAATTTGGCCGCAAAACGAAAAGCCGTATAAGGAATCAATCATTACGGTTGCGCATGATTGACAACATGTAGATATATGGACATGGAAAAAAAGTCTTTTTTGCCGTTATAGAGAAACGTTTTAGGCCGTAAATCGAAAACATGCCTTAATTGAAGAGGACCGTTATACCCAAATGCCGTATAAAGAGCGGCCGTATACCGAGGTATGGGTATACTTGTATACAATTTACTGATGATGGTGAAGGTATTAATTATATAGTTCAAAATTAATGTTAAATAAAAAAAAAACATTTGTTGCCAATTTTTGCACCAATTTTTTTGAATTTGATTATACTAAAACTCTCAAACATCACTTATAACAAGTAGTTCAAATCCCAACAAAAAAAAAATAATTTGATGTTGAATTTGTATAACATTTTAACTAATCCAGTTTTAAAAAATAACATTTGAATTAATTTTATAACAAAAATAATTTAAAAAAAAATCACTGGATAATAAAACTTATTATGATGTAATATATACAACGTATATGATATAATAAATACTTTCTTTTGCGGAGAGAGGTAAACAAATTGGTATAGTTATATATTGATTTGAAATAATGTGCATATAAGGAAACACTGTTTATTCCTTTTATGACTATTATTCTGTGCACAGCGGAAGATATTATGCAATCACTATCACTTTTGGCTTCATTTTCAAGACGGGAACGAATAATTTTCTTGGAACGAAACCAATTTAAGATTCGAAATGGAAAATACATTTATCGAATTGATTTACATAAGAATAAAAAGTAATAGAAATGCGGTCTTGATGTAATGCACATTCCGTTTTAAATTGCTATATTCGCATTTACAATACAATAATTTATTTAATTATTACTTACGTATACTTTTTCATTCCATCATATAAATGATATAATTCTTAAATTATGTATCATTAATACACATCATCAAAATAATAATTAATGTAACTGGATAAAATTTATTATCTTTGGTATGAAATATGTTAAAATATTTTTTGTTTTTGTTCAATTAAAATGTAGTTTATTTCGAAATTTTTAAACAAATAGTTATTAGTGCATTGAGGGCCAAAACCATAGTCTTTTCGCATGATTTTTTCTTCTAATTTTCTTAGATTTCTCTGAAATGAAGTCTGTAGCGTAAATGTACATTTCCCGGAAATGTACATTTGGCATGGAGTTCGGTAAACAATGTATTTTATGCATTCTCCGACGTAACGTGTTTACAAATTTGAGAATTTACAGTAGTAATGAATAATTCCAAACTTCTTTCGCGAAATTTAAAAGCTTTCTCATGCCACCAATGCCATTCCATGTTACATAATTGAAACGTAATGTTTTAGTGTTTTAAAACATACTAGAGAGAAAAAAAATATTTTGAAGAATGATAATTTCGTTTCGCCAGTAATAATTTAGTTTAGTTTATATTATGCAATGTGGCTGTTCATATCCACTAAAAATGTATTACTTATACAAATTTAAGTTTTTTTATTATTAAATATAATTCTTAATTAAATAAAATACTCAATACAATAAAACAATAAATATTTTCCTTATTTATGGATACATACTTTACCAACAATAATAAGGAGACTAATATTCAATTACAAGAGGGTGTTATGTATATGCTATTTAATAAAATCGATTGAACAAAATTTTATCAAAAATATTTTCAAAAAATATTCTTTAAATAAGAAATTTAAGACCTATAGTATATAGCCCTTTGCAGAAATGCATTTTATATATAAATTTTATATAAAATTTATTATTACAAATAAATTAAGTTATAAATTATCCATATAATGTGTTTTATGGATATGTGGAAATCTAATTAAAATGATGTGTTTTTTAAAATTCTTAATCCTATTTTTATTGCTTTTGCATGGAAGATAAAAGTTGGCGTTAAAATGGAAACAACAATAAATAATTCATCGTAAAGTTTTGCGAGCAGAGCAACACTGGGGGTTTTGAGGTAGACGTAAAATTCGCATGCAAAATAGGGAGACATAGAGACTAACAGAAAAAAAGAAGAAAACATGCGAGAACGCTATTCAAATTTATTGAAATTTATGCAGAAGATTGCACGCCTCGTATTTGGTTGGCTTGCACGCAATTGGAAATGATTGTTCTGTGAAACATAAAAATAAGGAATAAACCTAATCCTCCATAATATCGATGTATTTATGCAGCGAACCAGGGACAGGCAACAGTCGTATGCCATTCGGTAATTGGTAATTAACCCATAGTTGGTATCGGATAACGCACCTACATAGGTGTTTCAGTTCTGGTGGTTGGAAACCGCATCTGTTTATTGGCAAAATGCAGTCCCGCACTAAATATGGGTATCTTGCCAAAACAATGTTCATCTGGGTTTGGAGCGAGCCACGGGTACTATCCTGTATGCAAATACTTGGCATCGCGCGCAGAACGAGCTGCAGACACGAAACAATATTATAGGGATAAGATCGGTCGCATTCAGCGAGGCGATTTAGGATGATGTCGACAACGGTCTCCTCGTCGTCATTATCCTCGTCGTAAATCCTCGCTCCGTATCTCAGCAGGATTAGCAGCTTATCCGGTACGCCCAGCTGGACCACGATCTTAAGACATGTCGCTTTTCCGCAACTGTCGATGGGCACGTCAATGAACCGTTTGTTCTGGTGTCCGCAAGCGTACTCCAAATTGGCATTGGTTGCTTGATCCAGATAATAAACCATACCTCGGACGTTCTCCTCCTGACTATCGAAGTCGCTCTTCCAACCTGCGATAAAATGAGGAGCCCGTGTACCAAACAAAGCTCCAACCAGCAGCCTCTCGAACGTCCCCTCGCAATGATGGATACCATCCAATAGTGCAGCCACCGTCGCTGTATCTTGCAAACCCCAATCGAAGCATAGCTTGAGACCAACGTACAGCACGTTGTGGTACTTCCCCATCAAGCAAACACCGCCGTTCTCGGTCTTTGACTGCTCGTGGTACCGCAAAATGCAGACGATCGCTTCTCGGACGACGGTCTGCGAATCGGAGTTTTCACCTAGAATTATATTGCAAATCGAATGATTTACGAAACAGGGGGCAGCCAAGCCAAGCGATACTTGATTGTTACTAATTTCGCGCCAGATACTACTTGGGAATATAAAAAAGAAAGCTCCGCAGAAACGGCAATCATTTTAATTATCATTCGAACACTTTCGTTTACCCAATCTGCATCCCTCGATTAGCGTGTTGAAATATTCGACCATAGCTCTTCGCTTGTAGCGAGCATGCAAACTGTTGCGCTCCATGCCCTCGAAATGCTCGAAGAAACATTTTAATAAGACGTTCATTTCTACACTGGATTATTGTACTCTGATTTTGTTTTTACTTTAATGACAGCACTGACATCAACAACCAATACACTTTAAATGCGGAACTTTGGACATACCTGCAAATATCCAGCAAATTGGATTTAAAAGCTTTCAAAGGTTTCTTAAGTCTTTAAAGTATAGATCTATTTCAATTTGAAACTTACTATGCATATACCAATATTCATTAAAAGCAAATAGAATCAGGCCAATTGCAATTATTGATTTATTAAACTATTTTTTTAAGAATAAATTATTATTATTATTGCAACAAAAACTTAGTACAACAAAAATTAAGAAATTAAGAAAATACAAAATAAAATAAATTCCATTATTCCAAACGGCTATTATTGTAATTTAAAATTTTGTTAAATTACAGTGGAACGACTGTATACAACCGTAATCCGTTCTTCATGTTTGGACTAGACGTATACCAAACCATCTTTTCCCATAATAAATAATGTAAAGATGATAAATCCGTACAAAAACGTATACCGTATACAAAAATCTTTATACCAAGGTAAATTTGTTTCATCCAAACAAGACGTATTCCGAATTGGAAATATTCCAAAACAGACGTATACCTAGGTGCCACTGTATATTTAATACTATTATCCAACTTTGAGAAAATAAATACGAATAGTTTTTACATTTTATTCAAATTTGAAATGAAATTGTAAGTGAAAGTATGCGAAGCGCGATGATAATTATTATCTAATAAATAATGTTGTATAAATACAGTAAATACTTTCTAGATTCTTATTTTACGACCTCTTAGACAAATTTAATTAATTTTTTACTGTTATATTGTTAGTACTTTACTGATTTTATAATTAATATATGCTTATTATCTAGATAAAAATATTAAAACCAAATAATTGTTATTAAATATAATTATATTCATATTTTTTATTCAAACTATAAAGTTTTTTTAACGAAAATAATAATATGATTTAATGAGCTTCGGCTGAGTTGGTTGTTGAACTGTGCGATTTTTTGTGCGATTTTTTGTGCGATTAAGTTTTTGTGTCGGTCGGTTTCTTAAGCACTGCGAAATTTATTTTTATGGGATAATACTTATAACTACGGAATAACGTCTGCTTCATTAAATATTGCAACAGGTTAATCTTAAATATCATTTTTATTGCAGAAGATGATAAATCACGTAACTTTCTCCGAAACAACAAAAAAATAAAGTATAATCACAGTAATAATGGGTTTTGCATAATTGCAACGTCTAAACGTAATAATTATTATATAACACAATCGGGGAAACCGAGGAAACACGGTTTCTCGTGACACCTCTAAACATCAAAATTATGCAAATGCCTGCTCCCCGAGCTATAGTTAAAATTGTTTATTTTAATTAAGTTTCTTCGCATTTCTCTGGGCCGTTCAACTTCATTTTTTTTTCTTGCTTTTCAATTCAATTCGCTTCCCACTCGATGCGTTATGTAATTTCGACCATTTAAAATATTTAATTTTCACGTTTGTTTACATGTGCGAAATCAGAGTACTCCCACGCCAATAACTTGAAATCCGACGCGCCTTCGCCCACACCAAAGATTCCTCATTCACGTTTCGGAACACAAAATTGTATTTTTACAACTCGCTCAACTTTTCTTCAATTTTAATTAATGCGCAACGACAGAGAAAGTGAAATCAGAGAATTTTGTATATTAAAAAAGTATTTTAATAATAAAGCAAAACAGGAATTTATTCTGCAAATTTATAATGTATTCCTAACAGAAGAAAGTATTATTTGAGCGTGAATTATTCGCTTTTAACGGCAGAAATTAGTTTGGTCTATTTGGGTTAATTCGAGCAAAATCTGTGGATACCGGTGGACTTGATGATGCGAGCAGATGTTTATTTTCTAATGCAAAAAAAAATCCGAAGAAATGGTTAAAAAGATGAACGGTTAACTGAATTTGTGTTTTCTCCAAATGCAATTGAAGTTAATTGGATGGATTAACCCAGTGAAGCGTGTTTGTTCTGTTGCAGATATTTGTGCAAAGATGAGAACTTCGATGAGCAGTTCAATTTCGTTTACCGTGGACCGATCACCATGAAGGGGAAATCCGATCCCATGAACGTTTGGTTCTTGACCAGACAGCGATCCGAGTAATTCCTAAAGAAACGAAGGGATAACGGTTCAGGTGCTGCAGCGTTGGATGATCTCTTTCTCTCTCCGTCTGCACTCTGCTCCAGCAGCATGTGGTCCCTGCTGACTTCTAATACCTAGTTCACCTGCATATTCAGATTAGTTATCGATGTGTAATTTGATTCAATTCGCGTTCGTACGTAGAGGTATTAACTTCGTCAGACATCTGCGCCCGACGCTTAAATATTAACTACAGCCGTATATAATTACTTTTGAATCCAGCAAGATTAATCGATCGTTTTGCAGTCTCTAACTCAACTGCAATTTGTTTTCCCTGTCGCAGAACCGAAAACAACAAACAAGACCCAATATTATACAAAGCAACTTATGTAACGCGATTCAATTCGAAATGATACGAACAATCGCTCGTTTCATGTTTATTACTTGTAATCGTGGCTCCTTCAGTGCATGACCTTTTCAAATAATATAACGTATGAGACAACATAAACCGTGCTGACGTATTTAAGCACTTATTCATAGGTATTCACAATAGTATATTTGTCTGTTCGATTTACGAGGAAAAAAGTTTAACATGTAAATAAATGTATTCTCTTAATAAATATCTAATAAAGTAGTCCTAAAATTGTTGTTTCAATTATTGTGTATTATGTGAACCAGAATTTAATTAATCTTGACGTGAGGCTATTAACCCGTAATGGATTCGCTTTGTTTACTCTTCGAATATGGAATTGCAAGGTAACCGTCGAGGCGTTTCAAGAATAATCCAGTTCTTCCCACACAATTTATGTAATTGATAAACCAAATGTTTAAAAAAAATACAATTAGATGGAAAGACCTATGGTCAATAGCTCTTTCTTTCAATTTACATATTTGTATTGAATAAATCAATAGCTCTTTATTACAATTTATATATTATTATTGTATAAATGTGTTATCGTTTTCTTTTATCTGTTGCAATAAATATAGTAATCATTATTTTCCCATTAAGCACGTAAACTTGTTTACAACATTAGCTTAATTAAAGGAGCCGTAATTCACAGTTAGGAATTCCATTCTGAAAAATGTAAACATGTTTTCTTCCTCCGTTTCTACGAATTTCTTGGAGAATCGATATTGGTTGTTGGCATCAACGTGAAGTGCCTATTTCAAACGCTTGCTTATGAAACTTTATTTTCAATGTGATGTAAGATGGAAAGGCTTTTTACACTTTCTGCAATCGAAATAAGCGTCCGCACGATATTGGCTATTTTCCGACGATGCGTTTTCTTTTATACATATTTTTTTTCATGGAAAATTGACGCTTTTACCTACTTTATAAAATAACGTTTTAAGGCGTTTTATTACAGAAAAATGTTATATGTATAAATGTATATATTTTTAACGTAAATATGCAACACAAAAAAACCTAAAAATATTGATAGTTCTTTGAAAGAAGTTATTATAAAAATGCAGAATATGGAAGTTCTAGTATATGTATAAATAATATATAAAAAAATGTTATAAATCAATAAGAATCGTAAATGTCGATAAAACATATTTGAATGAAGAAGAGAGAGTTATTAAATAATTTAATTTAGTGAAGATTTGACAAAGTCAGTCAAAGGAAATTAAGTATAAATTAAAGAAGTTCCTGCTAAAAAATATTAACAATAGAAAGAATATATTGTTTTTATAATAATTTTATTACCTGTGAAAACGGAGATTCGCTTAACAAAGTAATTTATTGGAATGTATTTGAAATATATAGGAAATTATTGTAGAAACAATCACTATTTGTAATGGAAGCACAGAATATTACTTTATGTAATACATAGACTACAGTTTGCAATTTCCTGATAAATTGCTCCCATTTATATCATATCGTCGCCCACAATAATAGAGCTATTTATAATAGAAACGAGCAAACATCAAGAAGGCTTGTTACAAATACATAGATACAACCATTTGTAAATGAACTTTGACTTGAAACATTTAAATTTAATCAAAAAACATATTATATTCGAATTGAATTCATATATTTTTTTATAAATTATTTGAGACTCATTAAATTAAGAAAAGACAATCATACATTTTGCTTTAACTATTTTTCTTATTAATTTCTTGACCTACATAATTTCGTAAACTGTACAATTGCCTTATTGAAACTTCATATTGAGTACACAAGAAGAGATACAATATAATGTTACGAACCGTTAAACGATTAATAGAGATTGCTATTTGTGTAATGTTAACATCATAATAAATTTAATGATCTAAACTGTGTATGTTGTAACTACATAAACAAATAAATATTAACAAACAGATGTTTAAAACGATTTACGGTAGACTTAAAAAAGATTTATATAATAAATACCATTAATAATGGAATATCGTTGTACATTTTTTTAGTGGATTCTAAATTTGTAATAATTCAACTAAGGGTGGAAAACCCATGGGTTTTTCAAAAGTTTTGAAAGTTCCATAATGTTGCATAAAAAAATAAGATTAATTTTTTATTAGGTTCTAATGAAGAATTAGAACCCCTATAGGGTTTAAAAGATTGTGGAAGCTGAAAATTCCCTGGAATAGGATTTTGACAACATTGTTTCCACCTAAAGGTTACAAAACTGAAAAAAGCATCAGTAAGAAATTGAACAAATATATGTAATTAAGGGGAATGAAAACATAAAAATAAAACTTTTTTTTAAGTTAAAATGCTTTTCATTCAGAAGTTAACTTACCCTGCTAATGTTTGTAAAACATTTCCATTTTGGTAACGTTTGTTTAACAACTTTCACCGTCGCTCCATTTTCTGCTTCTTTTTTTTTGGTAATTCAAATGCACGATTGTAATTTAGGGCGCCGAAGTGTCGGCCTATAACGAAAGAAAAAACAAAGGAAAATAAAAACTGTAAAACCACACCAGCCATGCACTAAAGATTCGTTTGCGATATATTCTCATTATACTTGCGCCAAACTTACTTTTATGGAGAGTTCTGTACGAGTTTGGTAACTATAGAAACAACAGGAAGCCGCACAGACTTTGTTACAAGAACTACTCTGTACGGGTAGTTTCACCCTTTGTGATATAATTGCGTACATCCAATATAAACCCAAGCCGACTGGATCGACCGGAAAGCCATATATTATCAGCAACAAACTCTAAATTAATTCAGTAACTTCGTAAAGGTATTGTATTTTTATAACTACGCTAATATATTTACTGTAGTTAATCAATGCTCGTAAGTCTCGATAGTAAGTACCGTTTCTAGGACCGGTCAATAAGGCGAATACCCGAGGTAGCCAAATCGATTCATCAAATCTGAATCTTAATATTTCAAGTCTTGGACATCTTCTGTAATTGTAAAGCAATTAAATATTCTTTAAAAAGCATATTTACAGGAAAATTTAAATTTCATAAGAACTTATTTTTATTAAATTAAATTGAATTAGATATAGTGGGTATATCAGTAATAAATCCACCCATTCCAAAATTTTAGGTAACATTAGAACTTTGTCCTAAGTTAGTCATTTGAGATGCCCTGAATGAATAGCTTGTCCCCTGCCATAGCTTGTCTGTAATTTTGCTTAGGAATTTAGATGAGAATATTTGAATTGTCTCAATGTTTGATGTTCTCTTTAGTGAAATTACATAAGAATAAACAGGTTACAATACAATTGTATAGCGCATTAGTGAGTAGAAAGTTTTTCATTTTATTTATTGTAAAATTTTGTGTTGCTTTTCCAAGATTAATTTAAACATATTTATTGGGCCAAATGGCTTTTGACCGAGGCATATTATTTACCAATTAACAACAAATACTAATCATTTATTTAAATTTAAAAATCAAACTTACTTCTAATGACAAAAATATAATTAAAGGAATTAATTGTTTTATAGAAGAAATTATTTTAAACGTAGTCATATTTCCATATTATTTTTCATTTCGCCTCTGTAAACCATAACATTCATTTTGAATAACTTCATTAGGTAAATGTGTTACTGCAATTATCTAGAATGTAGAATGCAAACTAGGCGTACGAAATATTTACAGCTAATTTAATTTTCATGATACGATAATTTAGTTTAGTGCCGTGGCTTTATTACTTTCACCTCGATAGTTGCAATTTCAAACACGGCATTTTATCACTAAACTTTTATGTTTGCGCTGTTCAGTCAACGCAATTTCTTCATCATAAAAATTGTGGATTCTTTTATATTCGTTCAATTGACACATATTTCTCTTCGATAAAATAACACGAAACATCTGCACAATTGACAAATTAATGCAACAGCAAATACTGGTTCGTTTCGTTAATTACGTATGATTGCCGCTTTGTCTTCCGTTTTCTCTGTAAAAATAGCTAATTATTTTGAAACAGGAACAATTCAGCAACAATTTAACGATTAGTTACAGCGCACATTTGAAATTGCAGAAAGTAGGTAATCACATAGAAGCAAATTAAACGGTAAAATATTATTGTTATTGTTTATTTATATTTATGCAACTGTTACGTACAACTTAATTACTTTCATATTAGTTTGTCAGTCAGATCCTTAAAAATCCGGACTGTTTGAAACCGGACTAATCAATTATAACGAAGGGAAAACTGTTATTTAAACAGAAAACATTTTATGTATTGTATTTCTTAGAACAAGAAAACTTATTTCAACATCTCTATTGGTCCAAATTGGGCCAAACGGCTATTGACCGAGGTCTTTCTGCACTAACTTTATCTATTAAATTTCAGTTTGTTTAGAAGAATAATATATACAAGTACTTTTCATTAATCAAATAAATAAATAAATAAGTAAAATACATTTATTTTATTTTTTTAATCATAATTTGGAATGATTCTTTGCATCCTTGTAAGTGTCTTAAGCTTTCAGCAAAATGGCTCTTTCACATAACAGATTATTGTCCGTGGAAAGCGTATTAGAGAAGACAATAATCCCAAAATTTATGGATGTCACTGCAATACTCTCAGCCAATGGCACTTGCATCCAACTAAATTGCTTTATGTTACTTCCAGAATGAGAAAGAGTTTCTGTCCACCGTTTTTCCTTAACAAGAAAATAATACCGCCATCCGAGGAAGTCAAATATCTTGAAGTACGCCTCGAGAATATTAAACTTGAAAGGCTATATGAAAACTAAAAGATAACGTCTTGAAATTCAGTATAGGAAACGCAATTATCAAAAGAAAATATTTCAATATATATATATATATAAAAATATGGCTCTATCAATTTACTGTTACTTAGTATTTAGCACATACTATTGAACATTCATAAATTTAATTATTGTTCGAAAATTTTGATATATTCATATTATATACAAATTTTATTTCATATGATCCTTGCATACGGATGGCTTCTCCATCCTTTTCCGAGGTCGAATATTATAATGTAATGCTATATTCCAAAGGAAAAATTATTACCTTAATAAAACGTTTCAGGCCAATATTATCTCCCTCTTCTTACTGAATCCCTAATATTTCAATAAATCCTATTGGTTATTGACAACTTTTTTTTTGCAAATGGTTCAATCATTGAATTTTGAAAACATTAAGAAAATTTTAGATGTTTAGAAACTTCATAAATACGGAAGATAATTTCAGTATAAAGTAGTATTAAAAAGAAATATAAATTATAGAACTTCTGTTAACAGCCGAAGAATAATAATTGTTCATAAATAAGGTCATTTGAAATCGTTTTATTTAAATTTTTCAGTGAAAGTGATCCAAATTTATGATGAAGTTATTATTAAGATATGAGCCTTAAAGGCAATTATTCTCCCCAAAATTTGTATTTTATTAAAATAACGATGAATGTTTGTTTTAACATTTATTACAAAAAAATATAAATACAACAAAAATGAAGAAATACGAAAGAAAAATATTGCTGCAAAGGATCATTGGTCTTTCAACTCTATTTGTTTCTTTAATTATATATTGTTTATAATTTTATTAAAATATATATTTACAAAATGTAAATAATAAAAATTTACTACACATTTTAAATTAATATGTATTATGCATTTATTTACTTTGTTACTTGAAAGTAGAAGTGGAATAATGTTAATATCAAAAAGTGTATAAGTGTTTTACATTAGAGATATGTTTTATGATTGTAATCATTAAATTAAATTGAAGATTTCCTAATCAAACACTCGAATTTTGCGATAAAACCGATATATACGTTACTTGTTTTTATCACTGTTAAGAAAATTGACAACGGGATTAAAGTTCAATTAATAGTTGTTCAATCACTATTTATAAATAAAATACATATGTATTTATACATATTAATGATAAATTTTATTGCATTTTTGAAATTTTGGTTTATTATTCGAAGAAATAATTGGAGACATAAAAAAGTGATTATCAACATATGAAAGTGAATGAGTAACGTAAATTATCAGTTCTCTTATTTCATTATTGATATATTCAATATAGTACGATTTCTTTAGAAATTTATTTCATTAAATTTATATAAAAATAAATGTAAAACTTTAAAATATAATAAAAAATAACCCTTTATCAATAATTGTTGTCACTATGTTTATGATCTTTCTCCCAGAGGCTGCTTTGTTTTCATACAATATTTTCATTTTCTTTACTATTTGTATATAGTTGATTATTTATACCTTTTTCAATTATCAACTTTCATATTTTGGCCAGCCTTTTAAATATTATTGTTTGGCTATATAAAATTATATATTTTTTTTAATTATCTTATTTCAGTATGTTATTATTTATATTAGAATATTTTATTGTTTTACGCCCCAATAAATTATATTGTATTATTATTACAAGTAAGAAATGAACACACATCAATTTCACTATTAATTATCATCGTATTGTGGAAATAGATCTATATATTGATTTGCGAAAATAATAGATTGATCAATCGTTTGCGCAAATCGTAGATTGCAAATGAAACGCACTTCATGATCTCGATTATTTACGTAATCAAAATTAATTGATTTATTTCGTACGCAATTATGCGGCATTATTCATTGCTAATGTCTATTATTTAATATTTCTTAATTGGGTTTCAATTACGCTATAATTATTAGTTTGGTGAACACAACAGAAACGAGCGTTAGCTAGCATTTCAAGTCAGACGCACGGAAAACCTAGAGAGGAGGTCGCATGAGTAAGGTCGACCACAATTTATTTCATTACCCTTCTCGTTGTGCAAAGGTAACCAACTTAAATAATTTATATCCCTTCATGTTCCTCTCTTACGGAGTAGTGTTGATGTATATAGATCAGAGCGATTTTCCCGTATATTCTGAAAGAAAGTTTTCGGACTTTAACAAATCACTGTAGCATAGCTAATTAACTTTTCGCAACTAGATTATTCCAGCAATTAGATCCGATTCGAATCGGTACGGAGAAATGCACTTTTCCTCTTTCGATTTCTTTTCTAGAATTTCAGCTGCTGCCCGAAATAAATCCAATTAGTTAAACGTTTGGAATACAAACGAGGACCCATTTTTCTCTCTCTGTTTCTTGTTTGGTTTTGGCCGTTCTTTTATTTCTTCGTATTCCTCCGGTTTGTTGTGCTCAACCTCAAAATACGAACAATTTTACTTCCCATTTGTATACACGTCTTTTGTTCCATTATGCCCGAACAGTTAAATGCCTACACGGATATCCGCTCTAGCATTTACATATGGGTTTCGCGTAAAATCCATTAATATGGACACACACACCGCACACTCTTTGAATCACATTAAACTCAAAACTAAATAATTTATCTTTAAACTATTTTGTACGTATTATTGATTTACTATTTGTAATACATTTTGCTAATCCAATATTTATTAAGTATATATTACAATATATTTTTTATTAAATGTAGCAATTCAAAGTTTGACTATATATTACCTATGGTCAATAGCCCTTTGCAGCAATAGAATTATATTTTTCTCATCGTTTTATTTCTTCATTTTTTATTGTGTTGAGTTTTTTTGTAATTGTTTCAATAAATGTTAATATTATTATATATAATATTATTATACATAATATTAATATTATGAAAATATAACCCATCTTGTTTAATACTAATTATGTAGTAATAATTAAGACTGTAGGAAAGTTTCTTACTTTTACCGTTACCACACCAAAATATTCACTTATAATTCGCTCATACGTGTTTAAAATCAATAATTCGTCTAATTGAAAGTACTGTTGCAGATTTTTTCTAAATTTATTATTCATTTGCTTTTGAAATTAACATTACCGTTGTAGTGTTTTTAAACGTACGAGTGACCACGTATATTATATTGATTTTGCAAATCTATTTAACATATCCAACGTATTTGTACGTTACTATTTTGTGTTTTGTTATATATTTTTTGAAAAATGAAAATAACATTTATTGAAACAAAAATTATAAAAAAATATAAACTTAATATAATTGTAATAAAAAAATACATAGAAAATATAATGCTGTTGCTGCAAAGGGCTATAGACCATAGGTCTTTATGAAGTATTTTTATTTCTTAGAAAAACTTCTAATTTTACTTCTATTTTTACTTGAGTTTCAGTTTATGTAACACACCTCATATGCATGGAATATTATTTAGAAAAGAATGGTATATTCAATTTTAAATGGAATTTTGTATGTGAAAATGGTTTTAATATCTAAAAAATACGATTATTAATAAATATTGTTTTTAGCGAAAAATGAATGTATTATTCTTGTATTCATAAATGTTTTAAAAGTATACTGCAACTGCTACAAAGTAGAAAAAAATGTTATAAGACAAAGTTTTCTTCATTCTACAGTATAAAGCTAGAGTGATTGATATGTACCTTTTCAAAGAGATAAGTTTGGACCTAATGACCTGGAACAATTCCTCGGGATGCGCACACCTCAAATCCATTAAAGCCACCCGTTGTTAATGTCCTTCTTTTGGTACCGAAATAATGTAATTTCTCAGAGAAAGTAATTATTTAAATGTGAAAAAAACAACAACGAGATCTACAAAACGGTTTTCACGCAATAGGAAAACGTTCGTTCTGGTGTACATTCAATATAATTAACTGCAAATACAATAAGTGTATTAACTTATGCACCAGGGGCATCTCGAGTGAATTATTGCATCTGGACTAACTTAACCATATGGTTGGCCTCTTGGCGAAATTCCATGCCTCACTTCCTCAAAGAAAATTATCATTGGCTATTAACAAAGCCCATTATTATCGACTTCTCATGTCTAGATATTTCCTTATTATATATAATCTGTAATTATGAATAAAAAGAAAGGGAAAAGATACCTTCGCTCGGAGCGATTAATGCACATTTCACTCGGAACTCGCTCATTGCAATTGTAAATTCAAATCCACTTGAACTTTAGTTATTGTCGTCAAAGAAAACAATCATTAACAGCAAGGACATTTATATTAATTTCATTTATAAAACTGGTATTTAATTGAAATCAACTTCTTCATTAGCAAGAATCAAAGTGCAACAGTTAAACGACACAAAGTTCATTGAATTACGATTCATGGTGTACATCGAAAAGCATCCATCAAGTCTCCAACATATGCTCTTCGAAGGTATATAACTGTTTGCAAATTTGATTTATTTTCAGTTTTATTTGTAGCACATACAACATATGGGTATATATAATAGTATCTATAATCAAGTTATTTTTTAAATTAAAAATTAATTAAATCATCCATGAAAGTATTACACTTAATAATTTATAATTAGAATTGACCAAAACCAATTATGTATTTGCATAGTTCACGATTCATCAAGTAGTCTTTTCTTTTTTTCTTTTGTTAAATTACCTTTGGAATCGCTTTTAAAATCTCAGGGGAAATATGCTATTCTCAAGACTATTTTAAAACTTTGTGAAGTCATAATGTAATATATCCAGGAATAAAAAAGTTAGAAAAGTCGTAAATATTTCTAATGTGAATGTTAAGATTAGTTATTTGATCGACATTTCTCCATACCTAATTATCTCACTTTTAATTTTACTGTATTCTAATTTACTGCAATGAAAAAAAATAGGAAAGTCTAATCATTCTTGCATTGCATTAATCTATTTTTAATAAAGTGTTAAAATAATGATAAAAAAATAATTAGTTTATTAATGAAATTTTAGAAATAACTTTATTTTAAGTAAATTATAAATTATTAAAATACATGTAAAAAATGTATTTATTTTGACCCAAAATTCTTGTTGACGCTTTGAGGTATTATGAAATTACTAGCTGTGAGACACACTAAAATTTCATTCAAACACTATTTCCACAGCATCATAATTCGTTTATATAATGTACGAAGCAAGTTATACCGATGACCTGTTACATTCTTATTTCTTCATATCTCATATTATACAAAACACAATACTCCATATAGAAAAAAAAACTTGAGATAAAAAAATAAAACAATGTTTTCGCTATGTGAAGTACAGTTAAAATCTCGTATTACATAATTATTAACGATTACAATCAACAGATAATTATGATAGATAATTTAAAATTTCAATCTGATAGTAAAAAGACGTATCATCTAGGAATATTACTGTCGTTTTCTACAATATTGCATCTAGGTTATATAAAGCTAAAAAGCTTACGACATGATAAAATAATCAAATTACTTCTTATAAATACCATAATAATTTTATAATTCCTCCCTTTATCCAAAACAACCCACTCCGCAACCCTTGGAATGACCTCCTCTATTAAAAAGCAACATTTTTCCTTTCCAGGATAGATACTTTCCCTTAAATTTATTTCAAAAGATTCCAATTTATCCACTCTCTCCAAATATTCTATACCTTATCAATATCTTATTTAATTTTGTTCTTCCCTACAGAAGCGGTTTTTTTCATTTGATGTATCTATTATTTGTATAAACTACATGCATAAGTTAACTATACATCTTTCATTAATAATATTAATGGGCGGAAAGACAAAGGTCGATAGGACATTGCCCAGTCTATTTGTTATTATTATTTTATTTTTACAGAATTATGTATTTTTATTTATTTTTTATGATGTTTTTTTTTCTAAATTTTAAGTAAATCAGATATTAAAAACATTATTTTCAATTAGCTTAATTTCTTTCAATTTCTACAAACAAGTATATCTGTATTCTACTAGTTTTATACTTTATTGCTATACATTTTCTAGTATAAATAGGTTGTATTTAATATGATGGTTAATGAAAAATATTTATATACAACAACATCATGACACATATAAAAGAATTCCCAATTAGCTAGTTAAAGTTGCGCCTTGAAATTGTAGTTTTTTTTAAATTATAAATAATAGGTTTTTATATTATTGTTATGTTACTCCATCCTACCAATTAAACCATTAAGTTGTATTTTACAGCCGATTTGTTCTACTAATTGTTTCGAAAGAAACAATAATTTATGTCTTTGGTATTACAGCAACTGGAGGGTCTGTGATGAAGTAACACGTTTAATTAAGTAATGATGAAAATATGAAAGAAAATTAATAAATAATCGATAATGAATTGGAGACATTTGCAGGGCGGAGACCGGGGGCTTCGATGGTGGCGATAAATCGTTATGGTAGTTATGGTATGCAAATGTGCTGAGCTGGAATCCTGAGGTGGAAGATGAAAAATGGTCGGGCAATAATAAAGTACACGCACGGTGCATACGAGCGTAAATAATTTAATACCGAGATTACAATTTGTAATAAACGCCCGTAGAATATTCAAAATATCTTTCTCCATGGCCCAAGGCACCTTTCGAGACAACCAGAGAGGCGAGGAGGAAGAGGTCTACCTTGGATGCAAGGTGAACCGGCTTCACGTCTATCCACTTGTCGTACGACCGAGAAAGAGAGAATCAGTCAGACCTGACCCGATGAAAACCTTAAAAATCATTTCCACCATTCGTCACAACCGTAGCAATAACCATCATCCACATACTCACAATCCCTCTGAAGGTACATTCGTATGTAAATCAAACCGTATGTTCTCCCATGAATGGACCGTTAAACGTTAACAAATTATAACTGTCTCATAATGAAGAGTAAACATCTTTGCTCTAGGTTTGTATATCTTCATTACTTCAAATATCATAATATGACAGCGCTCTCGGAAATGTGTGTCATCGATATTCTTTTGCATTTGGTCAGGGTTCTTCAAGCTTTTATGTCTTGCAACTATTTAGTTGAAACAAATAAATTAATTGCATTTTTTTTACTTAGTTCGTTTACGATCACTATTCTTAATTTTCATTATATTTAGTTTATGTTTTGTAGTTTTTGTTGTTATTATTATGAAATAATATAATGTAAAAATACAAAATTATGATTACAATTTATTTCAGTTTAATAATGTGAGAACAGAAAAATGTATTAAGTAAAGTATTTTTACAACTAAAGATTACTTAACTTGTTCCGTTTCTAGTAAACTACAACTGTTATTTCGTAAACTAAAGCACAGTGAATAGAACCCCGGTATTTCCCAAACTTTGAGTATTTATTTACAGAATTGGATAGTATTGGGAGACCATTCGATGCAATTCTCTAGGGTGAAATAGTAATGTAAAAGTAACATATTGATGTTCAATTATTGACTACTCTGTGGGCACGACTTAAAAGTCACAATATTTTATAAAAAAGAAAATTATTTGCTGAATTAATTAGCGAATGTATGAATCATTTATAAAATAACCTGCTAATAACCTCTTTTTCTAAAATATTTTAGCAATCATTTCATAAATCAACACACCATTATTTCAAACATGTTCATAGACGGTGACTAATTATGAACATATTTATTGTGTTATTTACGTATATCGAAAAAGTAACTATCTAAACAAATCTCAGTGTATTTTTACCACATTGTGATTAATTCATTTTCGAAGAAGTTTATATACATTGTAACCTTTCGATCGATTTCACGTTAATTCTCTGTTCGTTTGCTTTTCCTCGTATTATCAATGTACAAAGTTCTATTCCATTTGTAAATTAATTAGTGTTAATTATGGATTACCTGCAGCAGAAATAATTTAATACTATCAAAACTTATAGGCGAAATTGATGCATAATGAAGCTGTGTTTTCAATGCTATGAACATACATGATTTCCAGTAACCGATACAGCGTGCAGATAATGATCAAACTACGGAAATGTGTTCCAAATTAGTTTTTGGGTATAATTAGATCGCCACAAACAGTTTCTACCCGAGTTTGTTTGAATTCAATTATTCCGCTACCCCCAAATCCATGCTAGCGTTTTGTAATTGCATCATCGTAGCTGTTTTATTTTTATTTATAAAATTAAATTCGTCCTGATTTTAAATGCGTATAATGCGTACAAATAAATGGAGCAAATGCATGTTAAATGTAAATAATAACAAAATATAAAAGTATCAATCCGCTATTTGCATCATCATTTTTTGTGAGCCTCTTGTTTAACGATGTTGTTTATCCATTTGCGAACTTATAAAATAATAAAAGTTTAATATTTATTCGGTTCATTCTAATAGAGGTAGAAATTAGGTCAAATCGTTACCGTATAAATAATGCATAAAAAACATATATCATAAAAAATGATGGCTGAAAGGGGAGCATCCCAATGGGTTACTACGTAAAAAATGCAGTCCATACGTGTTTATTTCCTCCAACTGGTTATTTCAAAATAAACATTTTTATGAAACTATTTAGAAGCGTCATTGTATATTATTACAATAATAATATATTTGCAGCAATAGCTCTATATTTTCTTTGTATTGTTAATATATTGAGTTTATATTTTTTGTTGTAGTTGTTGTTACAATAACTGTTATTGGATTTCGAAGAATACCTAACTTAGAGAGAAAATAAATTGGAATCTTTTTAGATGAATTTAAGTGAAAGGGAGAGGTATCTATCGAGGAGAGAAACAATTTTGATTTTTGAATAGTGGAGGTCATTCGGAGGGTATAGAGTGGATTGTTATTCTAAGTTATTATAATAGATACTAAATTTAGTTAATAAATCAAAATGAAATTATTTTGCGATGTGCATGACGAGGTACATGTAATCAAGAAATGATTAGCATTTGATTTTATCCCACGAGTAATAAACTTCTAATGTTGACAAGTAATGATTAGTTTTTGATTCCGGTATATTAAAACGGCAATGTATGTACATATTAAACCAGGAAGTTCGCATCTGCATGTCACTGTCAAGTAACTGCAATTAATTCAAATAGTTAAGTGTATACTGTCGCTGATAATTACAAACACTAATACAAAATATGTCATAACAAACTTCAGTACATCAACGGTTTGTCATTCCTATTTAATGCAATTACATTACGCATCTCCTAACAAATAAAACAGTTTCACTAAACAAAATATTACAATAATTTACAATGTTGGGTCGAAATTCAAATGTAATTAACTTAAATTAAATGAAATTTTAACGGTAAATTTAAAAATAGTTTTTTTTATTGATTGTACTTTTTGAAATAGTTATTAGCATTATTTTAGCACTAAAGAAAACATAGTCCTCAATTTATCCATCTTTGTAACTTTGGTTACATTTTGTCGAAGATAACATTATTATCTTTTCCTAAAATATGAATACAATGCTTCTTTTTTTTAGTATTTGCTACACCAAATATCTTCTATTATCCGAGGATAATCCATAATATAATAGTATAATCCGTAATTATTAGAAACAATTGATGGAAAAGAAACAAAAACTACTTCTTTTGTGTTATGTCACCTAAATAGGTCATTAAAAAAAGATTGAATAATAACAATAATTTTGCAATTGTATCAAGTAGTAAATAAGTGTAATGATATAATGACATAAACGAAGTTGTTTTAATAGTTGTTTCTCGGATTTTGGAATGCGTTTCACAAAACGAGAAAGAAGTAGCATAAATGAAAAAATAAATAAACAAGTGTTTCGTGTGTTCAACAGGTGCGACACAAAACAGTGGTTGGTAATGAAATGATACTATTTTCAACACGGAGGTGTATTAATGGCACAATTAACGTCGACTGATGTCTATTAGTGGTAATCAATAGGGTATGCAAAAGAAACGACAGAAACGTTACAGTTACAAACAGCAGGAATTTCAATATACTGTTATTATTAGTTTATACATACGGACAGCACATACACACACACACATATATACATGCACCTAGTAGGCTTGATTTACACGTGAGATCCGAACCGTCCGACTCGGGTATGTTTATGCTTATGGAAGTACTCACGTGTTATTAATTTATTCCAGTCATTTCAGAGAAAAAAAAAACATATAATTAGAAATATGAATGTACGTCCACGAGACATATGTTCATAAAAAATATATTATATCAATCCAGAATATGTTTACTTTTTGTATTCAAATATCGACACATCCATATGATTCTTAGAAATTACCAACTGTCAAACGATTCCTGTCAAAATTTCATGGCAATTGACGTTTTGTTCACAACTTATAGTAGTTTCAGTGATGCCAGCCACTTTTATTATTTTCTTGTTTTGAAAATTTCAAAAGAAAAATCTGAATTTCGTGTGATGTTTTTGGTGAGAAAAAAAATACCGTTTAGTGTTTTGGGGACTCTTCTCTGTCGCGACAAATTATAGAGAAGTGATAAAGAAGTGATTGTCGAATCTAAAACGTATTTTGAGGAAAAAGATAAATCGTTCTACAAGAAAGGTATTAAAATGTTAGAGAAGCATTGGAATTAATGTATCACTCTGGAACGTTGTTGTTTTATAGTCTTTCCACGAACTGAGTAAAGTGTTATACTTTTGTATCTAACATAATTTTAGGTAATATAATTTAAAAAATTAGCATCTTTCACTGAACAAAATATAAGAAAATTTAAAGTAAGTCATCATGTAACGTTTTCTAATGGAAATGCATCTAATAAATCCTTCATAGTCGAATAACTTTAATCTATGTAGAAAATACAAAGACGTGCTAGGTGAATTAATCAGACATGAAAACACGTGCGCGAGATTTTTAAAATGTTAATATCGTCATTGCAATTGAACAGCTGGAAAGAACAGTACAAACGCAGATGAATTAATCAAGATTGTTTTCATATGAGAACTCACACGTACTTTATTTTATTTAAGCGAAAACATTCTTGCAAGTCATAGAATGTGACACGACTATTAAGATGGGTATCCTGTAACAAAGTTATAGTCTCATACATGTAGGAAGACAACTATAATAGCGAAGCAACAATATTTTCCATTTCATTCATTTTATGCGCAATTCTATAAATCTCAATAACATAATTAAACAAGTTTATGCTGATAATAACCTTGGAACATACATAAACAATGATTTTTACATCTTCAGGTTTGTTTGAGTCTATCCGGTATTTTTACGAATAATATATTTCATCATAAATATTATTAGTCTCAGAAGTGTTAACCATCGCAAACAATAACAGTAAATTTTCATAGTTTTGTTATAGAATTGTTTTTATCTGCTGTTAATTAAATTTTGAAAAAATACACGCATATAATAGGATAAATTTGTTTATAATTAGTTCAATGAACTCATTAAATTAAATAATTAATACAAGGACAAACATAAATTACTAGAATATTCATACTATATTAAATGAGAAAAGAGCAAGAATGTTGCGCTCCTGAAGAGCAAAGAGAAATACCAACGTATCCTATGCTTTGTATAAGCGTTTCAAAGCTTTGCTGAGAATAGAATTGGATTAGCCGAAATACTTTGTGCCGGAGAAATATAATTACATCTGACGGTTGTGATTGTTAAAACGAAAATGGAGAAAACTTCTCTATCCTTGATAAAGATACATATAATTGTTTTATATTTCAAAACAATATTTTCACATAATTTTATTCTAAATAATGTAAAGTTTTAGATTATTTCATAAGCAAAATTACAAATTATTTTTATGATGAAGAAGTACAAAAAAAAGTAAAGTCAATTTCTCTCCTATTAAGATTTATTATACATTTCTAGAATTGAATATTGCGTTTCTTATTTTTTTGTGAAGTTTTTTTAAGTGTTACTCGTAGCAATGGAATTTGCGTACTGTGAAAGTTGAGTCAATTTTTTTTTGGTATAGACATCTTATATCACTATTTTTTCTTGTCAGTTTTGGTTCATTGACTGAATGGGACGATTGAAATTCTATACGCTTTGGAAATTATATTTGATACTGCAGAGTCAATAAAACTTATTACAAAAATATTGTGCATTCATAATAATTGGTGCAGCACAATTATGTAAGAAGTTATTCATTTTTCTATTACACATATACAAGATTTTTTCCTAATTAACAAATATTTGCAGTTTCATTAATTAGTTAATTCTATAGCTTATATCTATCACATGAATAGTTTATTATCAATGCTTTATTTATTTATTATTTTAGTTATTTATCTTTCGTATTTTGTCATATCAATACATGTTACATATTTCTTATCATATAATCCCAGATAATTATTTGTTGTTATTACAAATTGTTTTTAATTAAATGATCTTCGATTTATGTATATTCTCCAAAAATATTAAGTGTTTATAAATATTTTCTTTCTTGAGTAAATTAATTCATTTTTCCGCAATAGTAACAAAGAATTATTAAGAAAAGAAAAATATATAATGCTATTGCTACAAAGAGCTATAGACCAAAGGTCTTTCTGACCAAAAGAAAAAAATCTGTATTATTAAACATATTAGAATATAATTTTGTACTAAAGAAACTACAGCTTCTTGCAATAGTTACTGCGTTTTTTAAGTTGTATTTACTTTTAAACTGTTATAATGTAACTTTTAAAAGGACTATTATTATTATATAATATTTGGGCTAAAATATCCCTTTGCAATGTTTGAATGTTTTTTATTTAATTTGTAATATTATTATAGAAATATCTTTTGTGTTTATCTATTTGATACTACAAATACAATTATTATTATCTAATAAATTTGAGTTTAAAATATTTAGATTATGAGAAACATAAGGAAATGCAATGAGATAAAGTCAAATTATAAGCCTTTAAATGTTTGATATATTTTTTTTATTAATGTTGGATTATATTTGTAAAAGTATTTATAGTGTTGTCATGGTAAAAAAATAATGAAGTTATATAAAAATATAATGTCAACATACAACATATTGCGTTTCAAAGTGAATTGCACACATAAAAAAAGTGATATTGTTCAATAATAATATGCAAATTATGTTATTTATGTATAGATTAGATAGAATTGTGAGGGTAGATGATATAGACAGACAACGCAACTGCGATACGGGTGATTATTGAAAATTTGGGTTATCGGTCGGGCATGTGAATCTCTGATTTCTGGCGTGGAGAGAGTGTATGGTGAGACTGTCCGGTGTCATTGAGAAAGCCGTCTTGGACTTGGAGACTGTAACGCTCGCACAAGTGGCACAACTTCAGGCTCAGTCCGTGGTCTGTCGGTCTATAGAACGCACGTATGTACAGTTACTCACGAACTGTGCCACTAATTGCCCACTTCTTATACTGTTTGGCCACCTGTAAATAAATTTAATAACGCCGAAACTCTTTAAGAAGAAGAAAGAAGCACAACAATCCAGTGAGTGAGTCCAAAGACTTTGTGTTTACAATAATTGAGTTGGTGTTATTCCTCGTTTTCGGTACAATTAACTTTGTACTTTTTTGGCCAATGTGTGTGCAGTGCCAGGGACTAAGTACATTATAATAATTCGTATTCAAGCAGTGATTTGGTATTAGATGCGTTAAGAATATAATGGAACAGGTAGCATTTGGTCCACCGCCGTTGCCACCGAAGACAAGAAGGTCCCCTCCAGACTCAGCAACGGTACTATCAAGTTCCACTGCAGACGTCTTCGGTTACACCGTGCCGGAAGTTCATACAGGACATTCGCAGATCTGCAGCACTGGAACACCATCGGGCAATCATGTCGTCAAAATCCGTATCAATCCAGAAGACACAAGTGTGAACAACACAGGTGACGCGGGTGTCGTCTGCGAGATAGCGCCTTGCATCCGTATCAGCGTCAACTCGAACGAATCAGATATGATCCAAAACAATATCACCGAGTCGGCGAACTCCAACGCTTATTTCTACTACAATCCATTCAACTGCGGAACTGTTATCTCGAGTGGACAGGTTTCACCTAGTGATACCTTGGATTCAGGCACATGCAGCGATTTGGATAGTACTCCGCCTCCGTTGCCCAAGAAGAAATCAGCAGGTGTCAGTGTGACCGTTATCGGAGCTCAGCACAAGAGAGCGCCCAGTTTGACGAGCAGCGGTGCCGACGCCGACAGCGATGACAACGAGAGCAACATCAGCTGCGACTCTTTGAATAGCGGGGACCTTCCGGAGGAACTTTCCGAGGAAAAGTTCGTGAAGGAATGCAAGGCTAGCGCATTTCTTCCTCAAGGCCTTCTCAAAGACATCAGAGATAGGTCCATCAAATTGACGCAAACCGAAAAGATCGAACAACACGATGATGGCATGATGCCAGAAAAACAGATGACCGAATCCTTGAACAACAACAATAACAACAAAAAGATCATCGAGGAATGCATTTACGAAGAGAGGAACCAGAAGCCTACCGAAGCACCGACTAATATTATCTACGATACCGACAAATTCTACAAGTTTCATTTGAACGAACATTTGGACGATGAAGAGAACGTAAAAGTGACCAATTTGACTACACAAGAGGATGAAACTTTTGCCGGGTACAAAGACTTGCTAGGTGAAGATGGCGCATCCACAATCCGTAGCTCTCGTGGTACTGTTAGAGGTGTGAAAAATCGTGTCAGAGCCGGAATAGCTACATTCCTTCAGATCAATGACTATGCAAAGGTAAGATACCCAATATTAACAATCAATACTAACTGAAGATGATCGAACGGCATCGCACCTTTGTATATTTAGAGTAAGCATTTTGTATACACAGAATTTTGCTTAATTTACTTGTCTTTTGACCCGCTTTCTCTTATGATGGCCGCACCTGTTCACTTTAGCTGTTATTAGAGATAAATCACTAATTTCGCAAATGAACATACCAATACCCGAAAACGATTGCAAAAATATACTGCAATTTAATATCATCACAATATATTTTTTTAACAAACAAATATCAATATTTTTTATTAAAACAATACAATTAGAAACAAAAACCATTACAATTTAGTTAATTATTATAACTAATTTCAAATAACACATATAATTTCAACAAATATCTTAAATAGAATACTCTTAGACCAAAAATGGTCATCTTTTTGCCCTTTTCATCAATGGAATTTGATTGTATGTTTTTCTTCATTCTATATTAAATTAGAAACATCGACCACAAATGAGACCATAACGAGTGATAATAACATTTTTTTAGAAATTCGATTCCTTTACGATTGAAACACAATCGAGTAGCACTTTCACTCTAGTTATTTGGCTTTGGCCATTCAAGTTCAGTATTTTCCACGCCAGCGGTCATATTCAATCAAGATATTTATTTTCTATAAGTTAAAACATAATTAAACTTTCCGAGTCAGGGCTAAGGTCGCATGCAAATCGCCATTACTTTATAAATATGCATTTCGCGAAATTAACGGTATGCACCGTATGCTCATGGAATTTTCTATTTAAAAATGTTTTCGCTGTTTTCGTAAACAGTATAAATTAAATAAACTCGTCGCACAAATGCAGTGAGCTGACTCACATCACACTTAACACGAATCTGATAAATGTGATTAAAATTGTCATTGTTAGTATAATGCGAAAATGCACTTACAATTTTGTTTTTTGCTATTTTTTTAAATCGCAATGAGATCGTTTTGTTTATACAAAGCTTAATGCGATTTGCATAAATGTGTGCTAATTATAAGATTTCTTTCTGTTTACACACGTCGCGCTAAATGAAACTAATTACACTATTTATGCTGTTATTTTCCTTGAACTACTTTATTTATTTACACTTCGCTAAAATAAATTAATTGTCGTTATTATTTTCTTCTTAGAATTTCACTTAAATAAATACACTTTTTACTTGGAAGTTATTAAATTACAGTAAAGCTCAAACAATTATACTTTAATAATTTCAAGGCTTTTTACTCACGATTTTATCTCATAATTTCAATGTTTTATATACACGTAGATATTCTATTATGAAATATTACTTAGCACATATAAAAAATAATTTATTTTATTGGATATTAGAAGATCTAGTGCAAAGCGCTTTCATCACGTTCCAGGTAAATGAATATCGTTTCAGGGCAATCTACTTCTACTAAAAATTGATGGGAGTTAATAAGACGGAAAGGAATTAATATTTATAGGAATTTTTACTTCGAGAAGTTTGCAAAGTAGGTAAATTATTTTAAATACCTAAGTGGAACTTGCCGAAGAAGTCACTTTGGTGTTTTAATGTAAAACAGCAAAGTTTATAATTCGAAACTTTCGTGGATTATTTAAATATTGCAGAAATAAATTGTTTGCTTTCATATCTAGTTATTTTTTTACTGTCTACGCATCATTACAAAAAATGAATATGAAATTCAGATGTCAGTCTTTTACATAACACAAATAAATGGTATTTAATAGCCGTACAATCTGTATCGTTTTAAGTATTTCAACAATTCTATTTGAGTCAATTGATTATTGATAAGATTTGATTGAAAAACTGCAATAATTTAAGTTTTATTAAATTAATATCTATTTTAATTAAAGTGACCAGATATTTTTGTACAAAATTATAAATACATGAATATCAGTATGCTATACGGCTGCTCTTTATACGACATTTCGCTATAACGGCTCTCATAAATTAAGGCACGTTTTCGATTTACGGCCTAAAATGTTTCGCTATAACGGCAAAAAAGCACTGTTTTCCATGTCGATATATCTACATGTTGCCAATCTTGCGCAAGCGCAATAATTGATTCCTTATACGGCTTTTCTCTTTGCGGTCAAGTTTCGTGCAACGTATCTAGGCCGTAAAGCGAGGTATGGGTGTAATTAAACTTGTACGTTCCTACACTATTGTTTGTTGGGAAAATTTGTAAAAAATGTTATAAATTCGGGACTAAAAAGTGACCTACGAAAAAGCAGGACAGAAACTGAATATTCGGGACTGTCCAGGGAAATGTTGGACAGTTTTAATTAATCTAATTAAACATAAATATATTAAAGCAAGTATAAGGTGTAAAATAAAGGACTCTATTTTAAAATAATAATAACAATAATTTCTGTAACAACAACTAAAAAAATCAACATAAAAGTCTTAAAAAAATACAAATAAAATAAAAATAAGCAATATCAATATAGTTGGAAAGGGTCATAAGTTTTTTTCCCCCTCTATTTTATATTAGCAATACTGACTGAATATAAAATAATATAAATATTCAGTCCATTGCAACGAAGGAATATATGTATTTTTTTAATTGTATTTATTTTTTCTTTATTTTTAATAAAAATTAAACGATTTTAGATATTAATAGCCTTTTAGAATACATAAAATAATATTCGATTATTCCTTACAAACATTTGATGAATATTGATAATTGAAAATTAAATAATAGTATTAATTGTTTGCTTATAATGATTGCAATAGGTGATTCAGGATTACGACTTGACGGTTCAACAAAAGTTAGGTAATGTTATTTGGATGGGTATTAATTCTTTAGTAATAATGGAAAAAGTTGGTTTTGCTAAAGCAGCATGTTTTATCATTTACGCATGAAGAGTAATGATGATTTCATTGAAAATATCAATCATTTGCATTTTATTATATAATTTGTATAAAGTATTAATTTCATCGTATTTATTTTGATTAGTATTTTGATTAGGGTGCAGCAGCTGCTATAAATCTAATGATGGATTGAATTCGCTTCAAGGATAGAACTACTGCATCAGAGAGTATTGATTTTTGATTAATAGTTTAAGTGAATTATAATTGCCTATGTAAATAGAATTAATGAATTATTATAAAAGCACTTTGAAAGGTTGCTATGGCAAAGTCCACGTCTTTACCCGAAGTGTGTTTCATAATTAATAGTTGCTTCACAATATAAAACCCTCCAGTGAAGTGAATGTAAAAAGACGAGCTGCAAAGTAATTTCTTCGTGAAAATGCATCTACCTGGTTGCTATATGCCCTGTGACACCCGACTAGAATATTAATTTTCCTTTGGTCGCCGGTCGCATCACAATACCATTTGGTTGTGTTCTACGTTTTCCCTCGTTTTAGAGTTTCATCGCACGTCGGTCTCACTTCAGCAGTTGCAAATTAATTGCCCAGCGCAACATGCATGCCTGTTTCCTACGGATTATCATTACGTGCGCATTGAGTTTTCTTCTCTGTTTTTTTTTTGTATTATTTCTTTCTTTCTCATTTTTATTTTTACTTTCTCAGAAGATGTCGAGGATCGTTCTTCGATGCGGCAAATTGTGCAAGCGACGGCCGGTGCCAAAAATGGTTAAGTTCAATTTCGCGATTCGCCCGGCGGCAATGTTTTGATCGATGCCAGGAGAAGCCAAACCGGCCGCCGGTTTGTTTCATCATCCGCCGAAGGAATCTCGCAACGCGTTACGCAACGCGGCGAAAACGCGACCAAACAATCGTCGTCTCCGGAGGTGATTGTCGGCCTAGGTGAATGTTTTATAACGAGGGCGCCATGCTGCGGGATAATTACAGCCGCGAGGAGAGCTCATCCTCTTCTTTGTCCATCCGACTAACGCAACACTTGCAGAATACCATACCTCTCGTCATAACTCTTGCTTCTTGCTTTTTACATAACATTCGCGGATTTGTAAACATGCTCCTTATATAATCCACTTTATTGCAGGAGCATTAATCAACGCAAAAGTATATATAAGAGCGAACCGAGTCGGTTGGCTATTAAATTCGGATTATCTCGAATCCGGGCGGCTTCTCTGTTGAAGATTAAGCAACGTTGCAGACGCGGTGCGACGAAAGCGTGAGAGAAAAATCTCATAATGAAGACATGAAATATTGCAGATTTGGACGTAAATCAATTCCAATTCACAAAGCATTCGCTATACCGAGGCATCGGATTTGCGTGTGGTACATTTACAGCGATTTGTATCGTCCACCTCAACGCGCCATCTGTCATTTCGAAAATCCTCTATGAATACTCAAGTCATTTCACCAGCTCACAATCACTGGAAAATTCATGCGACAAAAAGTAGACTGAACTATCTAATTGAAGTAAATTGTTAAACTAATGTTAATAAATAAAATATATCAAATACATAATAAAATCAAAATGGTGTAATTAGTATTTCGGGATCTGATAAAACAATAGTACAATTAACATAATTCATAAGTTACTAAATAAAATGTGTTATATTAAATAATAATAACCATAATGTGGCATCCAAACAATAACAATTCGAATAAATTCTATGAAACACCAAAATTGTTCCTCTCCTCGATAGATACCTCTCCCTTTCCCTTAAAGTCATCTCAAAAGAATCAAATTTATCCTCTCACTCCAAATTGGATACATAATTTGGAGTGAGAGGATAAATTTGAGTCGAAATCTAATAATCCTTTCTAAATATAAATATCCTACTTGTACTCTATATATAATACCTGTTGTCTCTATAATTATATTCTTCCCTCCAGAGAGAAGTGCAATTTTCACAATACCTTATTTATTTAGTTTTTCTATTACTTCCATATAGTTAATTATTTATACTTTTTTCACTTTAAATATTATTTTTGGTTATTGGTATTATTATTATATTCATATTGAATTAATTATTTTTATTTTTTTAATTACCTTATATCAGTTCTTATTATTTATATTTAGTATGATTTGTTGTTTTACTGGACATTATTTACCGCATTCTTGACCAATAACCCTTTCTAACAGTTGTTTTTCGATTTATATGATTATTATTCCTTTTATTGAATGCAATAAATGTTATTATAATATTATTATTGGAAATTTGATGAAAATCGTAACATTTTATATATAAAATTTGTTTATGAATTATATATTTTTAAAATTCCTCTGACAAATAAGATCATTATCCTTAATTAGCTGTAATAAAATTGTTGTAATCATGACTAATTCAAGTCGAATTTAATAATTAATTATTGTATTACAAATACGCTGTTTCATATATTCAAAATTACATATAAACATATTGGTCATACTTTAACATCTGAGGCTATTGGAGAAAATGGTAACAACATTTATTTTCACCTTTATTTTCGTATAATCGTTAGAAAATACGCACTACGAAGAGCAAGGCGTACAATCTAATTGAAGTTTATGCGTAATTGGTTCGAATTAAACTATTTTTCATTGAGTTTAATGATCGTTAACGTAAATAGATTTAATGAACATTTCAAGTTCAGTTAGATGGTGCACCGGGAAACTGGAAGCGTTACTTCTCTGCCTTGGCCTAGATTCAAATTCAGGCGATAGAACCAGTTCTAAACAGCTTCTTTTCACACTCTTAAAACCTTCGTTGCATAACGTGTCCATAGGTGACCTATTGCATTGAACCTTATCCTCTCATCTATACAAGTATTGTCTATGGTACATATTTTAACTATATTATAATTTAACTATACTATAACTATATGAACGATATTATATTCATAACAGTATTGCAATATTAGGAATCGTGTGACGGTTACAATATATTATTTCCATTATAAATTTAGGATTTCAGAAATCAAATATGACAGATTTACATATTTTTTATTGTTTATTTTCAAATATATTATTTTAAACTCATTTTTACTACTTGTCATATAACTAACCAATAAAAATATTGCAGAACTACCTTACATAATAGTATTCTCATATAAAAATGCATGTTTCGAAACAAATTTTCTAAAACTTTATAATAAACATATTATAATAATATAAATTGCAACTTGTACTTGACTGAAGTTATGTTTGACTTTAACATAGTCTTTAAAATATTTGTGAATAGACTTTTTATATAAAAATAATCAAGCTATTTTATAAAACATGTATTTAATTTTCTTAACTTAAACATGACTTTAACTTAATTAATCTTTAAAATATTTGTTAATAGGATTTTAATATAGAAATAATCAAGCTATTTTACAAAACAGGAACGTAAGAAAATCCATTTATTTTTAGAAGCGGATGGCTTTCGATGCCGAAGAAATTTGCTCTACTATTTATAAATCGCGTATGGAAACTAATTAGCATCTTCATTTATGCGGACTTGCATAAATTCATTACGGTCGGACTGATTCCATTCAAACTGGATGCGAATTTTTATTACTGACGTTAATTTAATAGAAATGTTATTTGCATCGATTTGCAGGTAAACGAAGCATAATAATGAATATGCAAAAAAAAACAACACAATTGTAATTAAAATTCGTGTGAATTTAACATTAGCGGCCGAATGTTGTTTATCGACGTTAATTAATGTACATTGACAAAAACGCAAAGTAATGATTTTCGTCAGCATCGCAGGGCGTTTGAATGATGCACAGCATGAATGCAAATGAAAATATGGAGCGTGTCTCCTGCATTAATCGAGTTACACTGAGACGGTCGGTCTTCAATTCCCGGATAATGTACTTAATCTTACGAAGGTGAAGTAATAAATAATAAAGAGAAAACAGGAAATTAAGACGTGTACATTGGATTGAAATCATTTCCATGTCTATGGTTCACTCGAAAAATTAATTGTGTTAATCCAATTTCTAGCTTCTAAAAATATTATTTATATATCATTTACAAACATTTTGTAACATTGAATTATAAAAAAGACGTGTTTATTTATAACAGATTAATGACCTTGCCAATTTCGTAATGTTTTTTCCTTAGATTTCTTCATAAATAACATTTATTTTTTAACAATTATGATGCAACTTCGTATGGTAAAATCTCGAATTTTATACGCATTAAGCAATACCTCGTATAGTGCGGATTCGTTCGGTAAATTGACAATTTCAAAACAAGGTAAACTTCATTTGATAGAATATTAATAATTTTTATAATAATGATTCATAATTTTTCAAGGAAACAGTTTTTTTTAATATTGTCAAGATTCTAAACATTAAAAGATTATACAATATAAATTAAAATTTTCATTTAAACATCTGGTTATAAAATTTTCATAATTGTATATAAATTTCATATAAATAAATTATAAATTACGTGAATTTAGTAGACCATAAAGTCTAATCAAATAATAAGTTATTACGTTCACTAGAGAATTATACGTAGCTCTAAGCCATGATTACATTCAACCAGAGGAAATACGAACAAGAAGAAAACATCCAAAGGACAAACTAATTAATCGATTTGCATTATGCCCCATATCAGATAATCATTACGAATGCAAATGCAGCAACTAATTCATTGCAATTTTAAACTTTGAAATTCCTTTGGTGTAGATTATCCCTTCATATGTATACCTCGGGCGGGCTCTAATTGAAACAGCCTTAAGATCAATTAATATCTAGAGCGTTCGATTTTTTTCATGAGTTTCGAAGCATGAAAATAATCATAAATTATATTTGCACAAATGATAGCAATCGCACAAAGAGCAAGGTTAATTACGCATTTGACATACCCACAGATCATTGCTTGTATTCGGCTGTTTCTTTTTTCTTCACATATCCGCACATATGTGTCATTCGACGCTAAGGTTAAGAGCGTTATGAAATCATTGGGTAATCAATTTTCAGCACAATTAATTTAAAAAATGTGGAATTCGTGACTCGGCAAGACAGAGAAATAGAGACAGGGAGAAAGAAAAAAAACTTGAAGCGAGTGATGAATGTGCAAGACCATTAATGCTACCAGCAACGTAAATAAATAAGTAAAACGTATGTTATTTATGAATTCAAATTGATATCTGCACGCAATAAATTACACTTTTTTTTTATAAATAATAATTTAATTTCAATAAGCCAACCATTATCTACATATTCTATTTAAATGTGTTTATTTTTTATTCGATTTTATATAATATTATTAACCATTAAAGCTTTAAGGGCAAATTCTGTAGTTAAAGTTGTTTCGTTAAACTGTTAAGTACAATTAAAAATATGCATGGTTCACATAATTACTTTTTCATTTAATGTTTTTTACAATACGTATATACGAGTTGTCACTTAAAAAGTTGTAAACTTAATTTTAAGTGGTTTCGCTTATTTGTGGCTTTTTATCGAAATAAATTTTCCAAACTTCAAATAGTAATATTATTTTGTATTTCAATGATAATTAGCTCATTGTAAACGTGATTTAGTTACATTAATACTAAATCAAAGTCGCTTTAACAATTATTATAAGTAATTATTAGTTTTTCCGAAATAAATTTGATTTTGTCTTTACATCGATATTTATAATCTATCTATTCAGTAAATCACCACATCATTGTAGACATTTGTTGCACATTAATAGTAATCCCTTAAAGATGGTTTTTATTAGGAATCAATGGCCTCAGTCCAGAAGCACTGACAAATCCTGTGTTTTATCTGGAACTCGAACGGAGAACCTCAGAATGTAGACTGGCGACTCTAACCATTGCCAAATTAGATTTGAAAGAAATTAGATTATTTTCAAATAGATATGTAAATATAATAGATATTTTTATTAGCACAATAATCCATAATAATTATTTCCTTAATTTCCGAGAAATTCACTAAAATGTTATAAACTGTTAGAGAAAATTATGCGTTTTAGGTAAAGATAATATTGCAAGTAACCTCCATATGGAAATTGATTTTATATGCATTATGATTCTATGAATATTATAACAAAACGATGACCTAGTTGGATAAACGATTGGGAAAATGCAAATTATCAAGAGTTTAATGCTACCGCAAAGTAATTAGAATTCTCATTGAATACAGGTTTATCATATGTTAAGTTATTACGTTTAAAGAAAATAGAAAATTATAAATAAGGATATTTATTGCGTAATAAATATTCATCCTCGGAACAACCACAATCAGAAAAAATCTAATCAGTACTCGATATTTAGAAAGTCCATATATGTCCATGAGTGAACTATTTAATTAAAGTAAATCCTGTTGATCTTATAAATGAATCGTAATACTTAACACCTGGACCATAACACTTTCAAATTTGGGATCAATTACAGTCTAGTTTAGAAGATAAAATTTATTGATTAATATTTTCAGATTTGGTATCAATAATTGTGTAGTTTAGCAGATAAAATTTATCAATTATACAAGTGATTGATATTATATAATTGACAATAGGATATTTTAATGCTGGTAAATATTATTTATAATATAATTCCAACGCAAGTCTTATAAGCTACGAATTATTGTAATTAATACAGATTATAAAGCTAAAGATAACATGAATATTCATTCTAATTTCAACTCAAGCTGAGTGAAAGGATCATGAAAATTTCATTGTTTGCTGTGTCAACGACTTGTTTTTGCATGTTTTATTAAAATATGATAAAATATAGTAAACTGTGATTTTGGGAGGTCTTAGATGTAAATGGAAATATCAATCCTGAAATTCTATTAGAAATGCGACATCCTGTACATATTTTTGTGTGTTTAATTTAATTGCAAAACAGCGACGCTTCTCATAATCAGTTGATGAAATTCTAATTAATGTTTTGATGCGAGTATTACGTAATAAATTTAATGCAAAATAATTTACACGTTTCCCAGAATTTGTCAGCAAAACATCCTAGTAATGCAAAGTTTTGTGTGCAATCACAGTAAAATAATGAGGTGCCTTCATATGTGTTCCCAGAGATGTGAGTGTAAACGAGTTACGTAAAGTATTTAATTAATTTCAATATCAAATGCGGAACATAATTTAAAAGAAAAATGAAAATAAAAATATTACAGTCCCTGCATCATAAAAATCTAATGCGAAAGGTGCTTGTTCAAAACTCAACACTGACCAAATTTTTCGGGATTTACTCAGAAAAAAACTCAATACAAGAAAAAAAGAAGAAAATTGTTTCAAAGAGCTATCGACAATAGGTCTTTACTATTACATTTTTTAGTTTTTACATGTACTTTGATTTATTTTGTAAAATATAATTAGAACATATAACGTCGGACAATAAATCTAATCCGTTTGAAGGATACTTAGACGTTAATTCGATAGATCGTAAAAATCCATCTTAGTTACATTTATAAAACAGAAATAAATAAACAGTTATAGCACTTGTCGTACTTGAATAGTAAATTGTTTAATAAACGTTAGAATTAATTTAACGCGCATTAATTCCTCTCCCTCCTCGGAGTTGTCCCATGTTTGCATTTAAATCAATTTATAGACTTACTTGGAATTGGCCAATTAAACTGAAATACCTACCATCCTTCGGAGTGAGGCGATACGCTCTTGTTTGCCTTGCATTCGCGATGCATTTGGAAATCATTTCGGAGTTAATTAAATGCCAACACATATTCTAATTAGGCTGAAGTGTGTGTTCGGCAAATACCGTTCTCTACAGTTCAAACGCGACGTTTATAGTTTATCCAAAACTGCTTATGCCTTGCAAGTCGCGCAATGACATAACGCCTAAAATAAACCGCATTGCTCAACAATATAATAATTACTTTGCATGGAGTTGAACAACAAAAACAAGAGCGTACAGCGTAAGCATATTCAATGTTCCTGTATGTTTTTATTATACCTTTTACAATGCAATTAAGAAATTGAAACGATCTTATGCATGAGACAGTAATCAGTGGAACCCGTTTTCGTTCCCTTTCTTTCTGCCACATTATATTTCCCATATTCTGAACTGCATCAATCAATGAGGAAATGAAAGTCACAATTCCTTTTTTTTCTAATTGTTTATCGATTAAAATGCAATTATCCTCAGTATCGAAAATTACAAAACTGTAACTAATTTGTTACTAATTATTAATGTGTTACTATTTAAAAACTAAAACTTAAATAACCATTTTCTTAAAACATCAAATTATAATTAAACAAAGGGCAAAATTAACAGTTAATAAAATAATGATCATATATACAAATAGATAAAATAATCGTAAGAAAGAAACCAATTGCATAATGAATCAGTGAAGTATTCAATTCAGGTAAAAGGAAATATATGCTAGATGACTTATCTGCATCAGATACATCACCGAGGTGAATGCAAATTGGTTCAAGCAGAAAGTAGTATTCCTTTTACCTTCATATTAATTAATCTTTATATTGCTTGCATCTATTAAACTCTTTTTTTAATTATTTTAAAATGCAAATAAATTACTATATTTTTAGGTAGAAAGACTTATGGTCAATTACCCTTTGCAGCAATAGTATTTTTTTCTTTGTATTTATATTGAGTGCACAATTTTTTTGGTAATTGTTGCAATAAATGTTATTATTATATTTTAAAACTGTATGTTTATAGAAAGTATAACATCATTTAATTTTTTTTAACTAAATGTATTTCTTACTTCATATTTATATAATTAAATCAGGAACATATACTTTTTTGTAATTTTTACGTAATTCAGTTATTACCATTATATTAATATGAAATTCTAAAAAAATAGAAAGAAATAAACATAATTAAAAGTAATAGTTGGACTAAAAGAATGTGGTCATTAATCCTGTACAATTAATTAGTTATGTCTAATGGTCAATCAAAAGTCATATTTAGTATTACAATGTGTAATGTTACTCTAATTAAATTTTGAAATATAATCGTAATTTTAATGTGTTTAAGAAATATATTATTGCAAAATCACAAAAGCGATTTCAACTCAACAAAATGTTACATAATTTGATTATTCGAATACATGGGGATAGAGCTCATCGTGAACGTTCAATAAAATATAACAGTGAATTTAATTGGAAGCAATTTGAACCATTCAACGTACAAAAGCCTGTCTTTTTTTGCCCCTTCCTCGTTCTGCCTCTCCGCCGATTCATCTTCAATTAATTGAGATGACAATTAATTTATTGCGACTTGCTCCGAAGATATGCGACTAATTAAATTAATAAAGCAAATTGAACGACATATTATGGAGGTGTTTTTGTTGTTTGCACCGTGCAAATATATATATAATTTGCAATATACGAGAATTCAGTTAATGAAAAGGCATTTGCAGTTTTGATTACGGAATATCATTGTCATCTTGAGATGCGCGTACGAACGAAACGCTAGTTATATAAGAAAATTGGAATTCCTGACTTCAGTGTTTACAAGCACTTTAACGAAGCTGCTTTATTCGAATAAGTGTGAAAATGTATGCGAGAAGGTCAAATTAATTTTGAAGAACTTGTAAAAAAAAATAGAAGAAATTGGATAATAACACACAAAAAATAAAGAATTTTCTTTTTTGTTAAATAAAATTGTTGGGAGAGGCGAGTTGCTCTGGCATGACGATCCGCTATTCGTTTCAATACCGCTACGCCATATGCTCAGAGATTAGCATTGGAGTTGGAATTATTACGATTTGCGCAACTCTGGCTATTGGATGTATGTATTTAATGTCAATTGAAGTTGGACAGAAGTTTGCTTTCGAAATGTACGGTTACATTCGGTCTGGGATTTCGTGGAAAAGCATTTCGAATAGGTAAATTGCAGGAACTATTTATGCATATTACAAATAAGCAGGCAAAAGTAAATTGGAACAATGTCAAAGACTCAAGAGCATCCGGAAGTGTAAATTGCATACGGTTTGCTAGGTTTTCCACACTTAAATTGTGTAACTGGAACACAAGGAACTGCAATTATCGCGATTCCAGAAACTCCGGATTCAGTTTTTTCTTCTCACCCCTGCTTTTTGCTTGATTATATTTCGGGTCTCAGGAGACGTTTCGTGGACCTGCTCTGGCTCTTTGCCAAGTTTTTTGGATGATGTACGGTGTATCTGTCAACATCAGTTCACATAAATTATTTGCAGAATTTATTAAGTATTTTTTATAAATATGTTATTTAAAATCTATATAACATCAAATGAAATGAAATTTCAAGTGAAATAATAATCTATTATAAATCATAGATGTTTTATAAGAAGCAAATATAAATATTACAAGAAAAAATATGTAAATACAACAACTTTATTAATTTATTTCAGTTCAAATAAATATTTAGTAGTATAATTTTAAACATTTGTATTCTCAACAGCGTTAAACTCAAATTGTACAATGAAATTAACTCTTAAATAATGGATTGTGTAAAATGTAAATATAGTGGGTTAGTATAAGTTATATACAGCACCTGTAGCAATCAGAAGAAGTTTCTATATCCTAAAGCGGTATGAATCTACTTTCGGTTTACGGCATTAGAAAGAGCAATAGTTGTCATCTGTGTCGAATAAATTGTTGCAACAATTGTATTTGTTTCACGGCCCATCCCTAAAGAACTTTGTTTAGTACTACGTTTTTACATATTACAATATTTATGATATTCAAAAAAATGTTTTGGAAACAAGTAATCGTCGAAACGTGATATACAATTTAAACCTATTGCTCGATCGAAAGCTTCAATTAGTGCCTGGAAAGATACAATAATACTTCGCCCCATTCACTTTTCCTCAAACTCAAACACACCCAAAATGATTAGCATACTCACGGTACGAGAATAGTGTTTTTTTTGTTATTGTATCTATCATAATAACCTCGTCATTTTTTTTTCGTTCTTTATACATTAAACAATTTTGGTTCTTTTTTTGTGTGTGATTGCTAAGGTCATACATTCACATTATTCACATAAATATATTTGGTTATTTATGGGATTAAATAATCGTGATTCAAATATTCAAATGCAAAGAAATTAGAAAGCCAAAGCAATGAAGTGGTGGTGATCCGTTTGCAATTTGTCTACTGTTCATGCAAAACTGAATGCATGCACTAACATATTGTTGATAATACAAATATGCAGCTGTTACACACCGACCAGATCTAATTTGAGGTCAACAATTTACAATTTCTCTCGATAAAAAGAAAAGAAAAGAAACACACAGTCTGACCCTGAAACGTGTGGCATATAAAGAGCGTTCGCGAAATAAACCAAATTTTGAATTTCAGATGCTCGTGACGCGCTCCATTTATTTTTATGGGGTTGATGTGTTTCGGACAGCCGAAGACCAGGTTAATAATATATAATTTAAATGGAACTTCATATGTTTCAATTGTTCAGGTTTCATATACACGTGGGAATGAACGTATTTTTTGAAAAATGTGAATGCAAACACAAAGAGATGTTTATTTAGCCTCTTGAACCAGATAATACTTTACAAGATCACATATCTAGGATTCAACAGTTTATTAATAAATTACATCTTTTTTCAATGATAAAAACTGGTTACAATTAGTAAAATTAACAAATATTCATTACTTAATTGAAAATCTAGATATCTCGGTAAATTAATTTATTACAAACATCTCACTCAATAAGTTTGTAGGATGCCATATAGATGACACCTCTATCGACAAATCCATATGATTTTTAGGAAGTACCAATCTTCCGACGACGTCTGTCAAAATTTCATAACAATGACGTTTTGTTCACAAGTTACAATGGTTTTAGTGACGCTACTTTTCAAATTTTCAAAACAAAGGAAAAATCTGAATGTCGTGTATTGATTGCTTATTGATGGGAAAAAATACCGTTCAAGTAAAGTAATAGCTTGATAAGTGTTATGAGCACTGTTCTCTGTCGAGACTAATGATAGAGAAGTGGTTTGCTAATTAAACGCGGTAGTACAAACATAAATGATGCTGAATACCCTGGTCATCCAAATTTGGCAACTGTTGCAGAAAATATATAAGATTAAAAAAATGATTTTGACCAATCATAAATTGAAGTTGCGTAAGATAGCTGAGACCCTAAATATATCAGAAGGAAGTGTGAGACATTTGATTATGAGAAAGTGAATCAAAAACGTTTGCTGTTTGGAATTGTTCAAATAAAATAAAGAGGATTTATTCCTGAGGTACGTAATAATGGATGAAACCTGGATTCACCACTACACTACAAAGTTGCCTGAGTGGGTGAAAATTGTCCAAAACATCCAAAAACGTAAATGTCAGGTAATGTTATTGCCTTCGTATTTTGATATGGGTACGGAAATGCATTCATTGGTTATCGTGAGAAAGGAAAAACCATCAATAGAGAATATTATATGGTATTAGTGGTGATTATGAAGAAATAAATTGCGAAAAAATGAGCAGTAGCCATACGAAATTATTCTGTGAGGAGTTATATTGAAATGCAAATTGCAGTTATTATGAAAAACATATTATTTTATAATAAGTATATATTATAGATCTAATATAACCGTTTTATTAGGAATAAATAAGTTTCGGTTGGTGAAATCCTTCTATACGATTCATGCAATTTCACTCTTTTAATAATCTTACATTTCTCATCTTGAATCGCTGCAATTTTCTTAACCGTAACTCTCTTATATGAACCCTCTCACCTCAAACAAATACTTTCTCAATTACGTCTTCATTTGTTGTGAATATTTGCGTTATTCTTTCGAACGTTTCGTACAATTTGCATTTATCACCCTCGTTTTGTTTAAACAAAACTTCCTGTACGCAAATGAAAGTAAACAATATCAGTTGACACTTTCTTTAAAAATTTATTATTTTGTATTTGCATTTCTCTTTTCACTTTAATTATTATTGTTATTGCGAATTTGTACATACTAGTATACAGATTTCTAAATATTATTACTAATAAAAATATGAATAACAACACTTACTCAGATTAGAATGCTCGTGTTAAAATTTCGAACGTTTACGTACATTCAGCACAGACATTAACGCAAAGTTGTTTTTAAATTTATACGGGGACTGGTAATAAATTTTGAAAGTCGACATGCTAATATTTATTGCAACAATAAATTCCTCCATACTAATATAATTGTAAACAATGTGTCGTTGTTTAAGTGGAAGAGAGATTTCACGCAATTCACATGGTTTTTATGCTACACTTGCTATGAAGCTATTTGCATAAATAACAATACGCAAAGCAATCTATTTTCTTGGCTTCTTCTGTTTCTAACACTTCATTTTTACTATCCACCAGATATCTTTTCTTTCGTTGCCATAAACAGATACGAGCATACTTATTGTTTCAATTTGGTGTTTTATTAACTATATTTAGTTCTAATATCAAATAAATTGTAGATTCTTCCACTATTATTACTTACATTTTTTTATAAAATATCGTAACAAATACATGTAATATCTATCAATAACACAATTTTTGCAGAAATTCTTTATTTTAACAATTATTACATCATTATTACTTGATTACATTTGTTTATAAGTATTTTTTTAACTACAAGTAACACGAAGCTTGAAATTGATGTTCGAACGTTATTCTAGTTCAGATGTAGTTAGGATATTGAAAAAAGCTCGAAGTTATCCTTGAATGTATGAATAAACACTACTTTTGTATGCACCTTAGGTATTTTATGAAAATAATTAATAAAATCAAGTTCAATTGTAGTTCTTATTAAAGTTGTTATTTGAAGATGAAATTAATTATAAAATAATATTATTTTCAAACACTTTAAACGTGATACAATTTCATACGATTCAAATATTTCGAGAAAGTGTTTATAGTCGTATAAAGAGAAGCGCTTTTAAAGAAATAACTGTGAATTGTGACTGAGGATTTGAATTGCTCAAATGCCAGGGATCCGAGCATCTCTTTTAATGGTATAAAATGAAACATTAAAATGCGATTATTACAAACGAAACACTTTTGAAGTTATTTGCGAAGCAACCAAATAAAATGTATAAAACATCAAAGCATGGCGCGTGTGCTCTTGTGTGTAATGAAATTAACCGCTTTGTCTGGACCTAGGTTACTAACAACTACATTTATAATAAAAACTCAGTTAGAATTAAGCAAATGCAGACTTTTTTTCAAGAAACTGCTAACATTTATACGGAAAACCAAATAATTTATTTCTAATTGTAGATAGTTTTCATTGAAATCAACACTTGAAATATTTAACATTTTGATAGATGTTTTAATTGTGGCATGTGTACATATTTGAATACGTTCTAATATAATATCTAATTATATAAATTAGTAATTTAAGTTACTAAATATAATGCAGTAAATTTAATGAGACATCAACTAAATGAGTGTTAACTTTATTTGCATTTAAATTTTAAAATATTGCGAATTATTGTCACATTTATTTAATATTTAAAATATAAAAAACGTAATGAGTATAAATGAATAATTGAACAAGTAAATCTATACTTAAATAATTAATATTTGCAGCTGTACATAATATTTAATATTTGCTCAGATCTTAAAAATAAAATTTTATGAGACGATACAAAAATATATATAATTTTCCCACTTTAATATATTTTGGAAAACTAAAATACATGTTTACTTAGCATTATAATTAAGATTTGCAGTTGTGTAATCAACTTTCACTCGGATCTAAGAGGAATTATTGTAATATCATCCTCAAATTTTAAGAAAATCTGATGTAGTGAAAATTTGTTTAATAACTTTGTTTATAAATTAAATTTTATGAGACGATACAAAAATATATATAATTTTCGCACTTTAATACATTTTGGAAAACTAAAATACTTGTTTACTTAGCATTATAATTAAGATTTGCAGTTATGTAATCAACTTTTGCTCGGATCTAAGAGGAATTATTGTAATATCATCCTCAAATTTTAAGAAAATCTGGTGTTGTGAAAATTTGTTTAATAACTTTACTTATAAATCAAATTTCATGAGAGGATACATAAATATATATATAATGATCGAAATTTAATTAATTTTGGAAACCTAAAATACAAATTTGCTTAGAATCCTTGATGATCATAGCAACCAACGTATTAATTTCAAGGGGTTTAAGATTACCGTAAGAGTAGAAACTATATATATATATTCTGTTACAAATCGCAATCTACTTAAGATGATTTTAGCGTGAGTAATTCTCACATTATTTACAATACTCTTAGCACCGAGGATTTGCATAGAAGTAGATTTCGATAATTAATTGCGATTGTTCGGTCTGGGAAAGTTCGATTTGGTTATATTATAATGTAAACAATAAATGTGAAGACTTTCACTTTCGTTTTCGCACATTCAACGAATTTCGTAATCATGCAATGCACGAGTGTGAGTGCAAATTAGCCGAAGATAAAAAGTTGATGAATTGCATCTGGTTTCTAATGATTTATATGTGTTGACGGAAAGGGGGGAAGGAAAACGACGAAATTACATCCCTGCTGGATAAACACATTTCCAATTTCTGGAGGCAATTTGCATAATTTAATAAATTTGTCTCGTCACCGTAAAAGTCAGGAAGTAATTAAAATTGTCGCGCGATGAGAGTTTCTCTTCTTTGGCTGTGCGCCATCCTGAGTTCCTGCTGTTCATAATCATATTCTTCGCGGAAAACGGGATATTTAACTTAATCATGCTGCTAAGATGATTCAGGCATCGTCTTCTTACGATTTACGTAATCTTTTAATTGGTGGCTGTGATTCAAGCATCTTATTATTTCATTGGGAAGACCTTCGAAACCTGTGATAAATTTGTAATAGTGCTTAGTTTTAATGAAAAAAAGTCGTTTGCCGCCTAAAGCGAAAGGCTCGAAAGTTCAAAATAATCAAATTCATTATATTTTATGGTGTTTTGATATTCGAGCCTTTTTCTTACGTATTAAGAACAAATTGCTAACGTTCTTGCAAAATTTGAAATTATAATTATATTGCTAAATGCATATTAATAATCTGTGAATTTGTGAATGTTTATTTCTTTTAGTTTTAATTAATTTTTAAAAATATATCATTTTCTTTATTATATAGTCACAATTTAGTAGTAAAATCTGAAAAAAAACACAATGTTCTGATTTCGTTCTCATCTTTACATTTTGAACGATATACGTTATACAATAATATTTCCATGTTCTTTTTTAATATTTTAAAATGTAATAACATGTATTTATTATATAATATTTATTACAATTATTTCCATTATTAAGAATGTTTATATTTAACTTCAGTAAATTGATATACTAGTGCAATGTATTTTTGATAAATTACATTTTTTTTTTGTTGCAAAAAAAAGTAGAAAGTGACTAATGGAATGAATAACACTGGTAAGAGTAATCCTCGAAGTTGTCCACCTTGACCTTTGTTGAAGAGGAGTTGTAAGAGTATTAGGCAATTATCGGCAGTTCCAAATAAATGCGAATGAAACGAGTGTAATCTGTCTCTCGCACAAATCCAGTGCTGTGGCCGAAGCAGCGGATTACATAATTCGCTGCACAAGTAAATTGGTCAACGCACAAACGCACACAAATAAGCTTATGCAAGCGGAGACTAGTGGTAATTACGTTCGTGCATGATTTAGCAAAACATATGAATATCTGCATGTAATTTTAGCGAATCTTGATTACAAAGCGTGCAACATTCGAATTCGCACCAATTTTGCTTAACACAATTCGATAATCCCCTAATCACAGTAATTTATAGGCGGATTTACGGTACGCTGTACCAATGCTATTCTTTATTAGTACAGAAACAACAACGGCAGTCGCCTTTAATTAATCACGGTTCTAAATTATAACGACATTACGATCGATCGCGTTCTTAACTGAATCATACATTTGAAATGTTGAGTAATTTCACAATAATTTAGATTGAATACAGGATTACCACAAAACTTGTCTTAAAATCCATCAGTATAGAGTTATCCATTTATTAAACTAGTATTAGTTCAATTAATTAATTTAACAAAAAACATGCCTAACATGAGCATTTTCATTCTTCATGTCAATATGGTTCCTAAATAATTCTTAACTTCTAACAAAATTACAAGTCATTTTCATCTAAAGTAAGCTAAAAGTGACATATCAAATGTCAAAAAAAAATCATAACATTGACAGCAAAATAACCGAACACTAGTTTAATCCATATTTAAAAATGTCATGAATGAATGTGTACTTTTTCATCCATTTATTATTTGATTTATGTTGAAGTTTATACGGTTAAATGAAAAAACCTTAACGTTTTATAAAATATAATATTAAACTGTGAAGTCTAATATTAAATTATGGCACAGTTTGTTACAACGCCCCGTGAAGAGTTTCAAGGATGCATTTCTAATTAAAAAAGTTTCACAGATGCAAATACAGTGGAAACTTTTAGAGATTCAGAAAATGTAGTTAATGTAACAAGTGCGATGGAGTGAGTAACGGTATTCGCATTCAACACAATGCAACTTTGATTTGTAATTAAATTATGGAGCGCGCGCGCAAAAAAAAATGGGAAACTCAATTTAGAAGCGTTTTACGGAGGTTTTACCGTTTCGCAATTATAATATGTAACCGATAATTCGAAATTGTTTCTCCTCCTACTCGGATTTGCTATTGTGATGTTTTTTTCCGTACGATTTCCGTTAATTCAATGTTATATGCAATTTGTGTCGAAATTAGAAACAAGCATTGTGATAAGTTTAATTGTTCTACTAAGATTTGTGACGTCCATAACTCGTTGCATTAATCACATGTATGAGTCGCTTTAGTATAACTAATTAGTGTTCCCTGACAAACTGCCAGTTATAATTAATGCAAGTATGAATTATGTTTCGAGAAGCTATTCACTGGGAGTAAGGTAATATTTATTGAAAGACTACGGTCAATAGCTCTTTGTATTGGGGAAATGCAATTAATTTTGTTCACTGCTTTTTATTGAAAATGTGCAGATAAATACTAACAAAATGAAACATTGGCAACTAGTAAGCATTAACTGAAAAGATAATTCAAATTGAAAAATTTACCTTCGTACATTTCTCTAATACGCCCATACCTCGCTTTACGGAATAGATACGTTCCACGAAACTTGGCCGCAAAACGAAGAGCCGTACAAGGAATCAATTATTACGCTTGCGCAAGATTGACAACATGTAGATATATCGACATCGAAAAAACGTTTTTTGCCGTTATAGCGAAACATTTTAGGCCGTAAATCGAAAACGTGCCTTAATTGAAGAGGGACGTTATAGCGAAATGCCGTATAAAGAGCAGCCAGGTATGAGTGTAGTACAAACTTTCAAAAAAAAGGTGATAAACGTCGTTCGTTAAACGAGGTTTTACTGTATTTAATTTGCTTAGAAACATTGAAAATAGTACAGTTAATTAAAAAAAAGGTCAATTTGCGATTTATATAGTCTTATCCTTCAATCCAGTAATCGCAAACAAGTAGTAATGCAACCAAATGTGCAGAGAACAGTACCAATCGCCTACAAGTAGTTTATTAAATTGTTTCAAGGATGTCAGATCTATTTTTAATGGCATTTTATGTATAGTACAGTATCAAAGCAGCTGCATATAGTACAATTACTTGTAATTGTGCGTATATTTGCATTTAGATTATATTACAGCGTTAACTATAATATTTATGTTAATTACTATAGAAATCTAAAACTGAATAATGTTTATAAATTAACAACTATATAAGATTTTTGTTTAATTATTTATTTATTTTATTTGTAATCTGTCATACTTCTAGAAAAAAGCAAATACATTTGACATAAGAAACAAAGCTTTCTTGTATACAACTGTAAATGTGTGCCTATTCCTAAGCAGTAAGATCGATGAAACTTGCATTTCGCACTTTGTATTCATGTAAAACGGTCGCATGTCATTTGCATTTCAGCGCACAGCATCCCTCTTATTACTGTTTACCTTAATTTCCCTAGCGAGTCTACTAATTTTTTACTAATTGAACGTATGGATTAGAATTAGTAGCATAGATAATATCCACGCGACGTGATCGAATTTGCAATTCAAACTACGGACTCAGCCATTGTTGGAGATTAGAACGGGGGCAGAGGATAAAAATAAACATTCTTCCTACGTTGAATAAATGAAGATTTTTGTTACATTTGTTTTCAAGTCAATTTTACTGTCGTTCAAATGTGATACCTTCAATTAATTCAACCAATTATTTGTTGCTACAATAATAATATTATAGAAATAATTACGCTTCAGTTTTCGGCAAAAAATCAACAAATCACTTGTCTACCTGATGGAGAAGTGTTGCCTTAAAACTTATAAAGCCATTTCTTTGCTTGAACGGTATTTTTCCCACCAAAAAGTAATGTTTTATCAACACACAAAATTCAGATTGTTTTGAAAATTACAAAAGTAGCGTCACTAGAACCACTGTAACTTGTGAACTTGTAAACGTCAGATTGCCATGAAATGTTGACAGACGTTGTCTGAAGGTTGGTACTTCCAAAATATCATAGATAGTCGATAGAGACGCCATCTATAGTAATTCTACGAACTTCTTGAATGAGGTCTCATCCTAAGAACGTAATGATTGCAGTGTTATGTCCATCAAAAAACACTAGTTTAATTATAACGGGTTTACACTGAAATAAACCACAATATAATACACAATATAATATTTTGTATGATTACAAAAAATGGGCAGAAAAATATTTCTTCTTCTTTCACTCAGCTCTTCGTCCCATTGAATAGTTAGTGTAAAAACTATTTATTCAGTCACAGAAATTGCAATTATTATCTTAAATTATTATATTATAATATGTATAAAGATTTTGCGTTACTAAAAATACAAAAAATTAGGGCCTCAATGAAAATATCTGTATATTTCATAGTAAAAAGGCATCAAATTGGTTAATTAAAAAGTGTAGGTCAAATTCTGATGAGGAGTCAGGTTATAAATTGAAATGCTTCTCACTGGAATCCATCCTCGAGGATGGAGCACAGTTACGACAGCTGTTGATAAATTGACAAATGACCGTGCTTCGAAGAGGGACAGGGACATTTATCCGAAACTGCTACGTCCGCGTGACAAAGACTGATAAAAACTGGACAAACGTATTATGCACACAGATATGTCAAAATCTGGGTCAGGTATTGATTATTTTTTTTCCACAAATTTAATATCCCCATTTTTATTACAAATTACATCCAATTTAAATGACGCAAAACGTAAATATGAATAAATATTCGCCTGATAAGGAATAGTAAAAACAATGAAACAAATGAATCAGACTTTATCTAAGCAATAAATGCGCATGTAATAACAGGTCATTGGATTAGGCATACACACAATAACATTGTTCTCGTCGCTCATACATGTGTGCTTTATTATATGAAGCAGGTTCGATGCATATCACGCATTATAATAAATACGGTTTTATGCTGGAATGGCAATAAATCCTTAAAATTTAATCCGATCTCGAGGCGAATAGCTCAGGTAACATTTTGAAGCAAGGTTAGTTTAACTGATTGCAACACTGTTTTCTGTCCATAATGATACACTCGTTGCATTCCCACGAATGGTGCATGCCATTTCCATAAAACAAATCATTTTGTACGGCATAAAAACAAGACGTAAAGCTTATGTTTACAGCGTAAGTGCAAAAAAAAAATATGAGAAATGCGTGTCCATAGCGAAAACAATAGGGATTTGTGGAATTCCAGTGCTATTTTTGGGGTAGCACCGCGAACGTGTCATTTAGGTCAACATCAACAAATTCAGCGATGTTTCGTATTTGCGTTTTGCACAGTGTAATCCCTCGTGACGTTTTATTGTCCGCCACCATCACGTGTGTTTATTTCCGTTGCAGCAATAACAGTTTTCATAAATTTAATTAAAAACTTGATTCCGCACTCTTGCATCGCAATTAATAAACAGCGACAATTACTGTTATTAGTTCGTAATTGAAACATATTAAATTTCATGGAAAATATTGTTGCTTTAAACCGCTATGCGTGTAACAGCATTCCAACTGACTGATCGTATTGATTTGATGTTTAATTACTATGTACTTTGTTTCAAAATTGTTCCATGTTTACAACATATTTTTATCATACAATTATGTTTTCCATTCGGAAATTTGTAACAGATGTAGTAGTTGTTTTATTTTTTTAGCTTTGTTAGATTATTATTCTATAAACATATGTTGTTAATTTTTCTGTCTGTATTTGTTCTAATAAATCTTTTTTTTCTGTTTTTCTTAAAATTACGCAGTTCTACAAAATAAACTATGAAATAAATAGATGGAATAAAGAATTATATAAGTCTCAGTAGTTAGTAATTAATGTAAATATCTAATTGTCAAAAAATCTAAACTTTGATTAATTTTCTTCTTGTTTCAGTTCCTTGTATGGCAATATTAGAAACATGTTGATGACCATTGATTTCAAAGATTCATTATTTCTCAACTTCATGTTACTTATATAACAGATGAATTATAATTTTGTATCTTTTATTCCTTGTTAATATTCATTTCGAAATGAAACTGATAACTTTATGCGCTTTGATAAAAATCCAATATGAATAGAAATATTCCATGTAAACAACATTCGACTAATTTACGCTCTTACTGTTAGTAAAATACTGCTAAAAATCATCATTATTGATAAAAATGGGACGGAAAGATTAATGATCTTTGTAACAATTAATTTGATTGTTTCATAATTATTATATATATATCTATTATTTTTATATCTCTTTGCTTCATAAGGTTGTAAATAATGTCTTTAAATAATAATGAACGTTAAATGGAACACGACCAATCAGAACTAACTTTTCTGCTATAGGCATCATCCCTTTGCAATTGAAATATGACTATTATTAATATTAAATAGAATGTTGTTTTTGGTTTTAGAGTTGTAACATTTAAATTTTGTTGACAAATTGCGTTTGTTGTAAGTGGAGAGATTAATATTTGGACAAAAGGGATTTGAACGTAGTTAAGTCGTTATTGATGAAGGTTCGAGCTTTTTAAAGTCGTCTAATAAAACCGAAACTTTGGACCACATGGATTGATGGTGTATGACACACCAGACAGAATAATGCTGTCTGTGCGACGGTCCCAACAGAACACGATTAATACTGATTTATTGCGCAGATGGATCTATTCCCTGCCTATATTTAATTCAGGTACATAATTCTTTCACGCCTCACTAATCCGCCACTCAGTAAATCGCATCGGCTAGAGAAAAAAAAAAGGGATTCTCTCTGGAGTATTCATTTCGGATTCAATGGTTACCGAGTGCTTGGATGTGGTGGCATTGTTGGCCACTTTATAGGAACAATAATATAATTGTTGCATTCGCTTGTTTCAGAGTTACAAAGAGAAGGATGCCGGGAAAGTGGTCGTTTATGCGACAACAATGGGAATAGTGAGAGAGACGCACCATGCCTGCATGAAGGTAAAACAAATCATGAGAACGCTGCTCGTGAAATTCGAGGAAAGGGATGTGTTCATGAGCACGGAATACCAGGCAGAAATTAGAGACCGCATGCGTTGCGATCACATTTTGGTGCCACAGGTGTTCGTTGATGGCCAACATATCGGGGTGAGTTTTATTTGGATTAACCGAAAAAGAAAAACGAAGGAGAAACCTGTAAAATATAGACCTGCACCTAAATCAACCATCCACTTATCCCAGATCTACACTCAGCCTAATTTATAATGTAAATATTATTTTCGACACTTCGCCAAATCCCTTAAGCAAACTACGATAAACGCGTTCCCAATTTGAAATTACACATTGCTGAACACGAAATTGGAGTCGTAAATTGTTGATTTTCACTTTCCTAAATACCTCCTTATACGCATCTTATATCTGATGCAATTCATCTTTTCTCTTTTATTGCGAATTTCCAATATCTAATTCTCCATTAACCTGCACATAAAGTTGCTTTTAATTCCATAAAAAAGATTCAATTAAATTAATATAGTTTCTTCCACTATCATTTTATTTAATAAGTTTACATTCATATAGTGAATTATATAACATATTTATGTAAATAAATAATGGATAATGGATTTAATTGACTTTAATAAATAAATGCAGTAAAATTTTCACTCTAAAATTTCAGGCAAACTTATATATTTTGCAATTCTTTTTTTTAACATATTCTATAAAAAGTAACTAAAAAAAGCCTGAATTATATAATACTGTCAAATTAGAATAAGTAAATTATTAATTTATATACAAAATTTTAATATATTTCTAGTAAAACTTGTTTCTGGTTCTTTTTTTTCTAAACCTATTATTAAATTGTTACATATTACAACATCTGAAAGTCTTAAATGTATTAGGTTTAATGACTTCGAGTAAGAACGATTATATAATACAATGGAAGAGCACTTATAACATTGTCATATTGCGGAAAAGAATACTCTGTTCCGTGACCTGATTATGGTGTTCTGCTCTTAAAAAAGTGATGTAACTAAATACATCACCTATTATTATACAACGCACATCTAGTTTTCGGTCATTTACATCTAAAATATTACCAGAGATTTCAAGTATCATAGAAACAACAACACTTTATATTTTAAAAATGCTAACTTATATACCAATTCATATAAAATCAATATAAAATTATATTTATAAATGACTGTTTTTGTATATTTATATAGATAAAAATTAAAAACAAAAAAAGAGTATTAAATCAAGTTATATAATAATTTAAAATATATTTATTTAATATTTTATTTTTTTAATATTTAAACATCTTTATTTAGTCCACGTTCGGACAAGAAGCTATTGACTTTCTGCCAATTGAAAAAATCATTTTCAATTATTGTTTAAATTAACAACTTTATTGGTCTAAATTGTTTATTTTTATTATGATTTTTGACCATACTAAATCTTTTTGTTTCATCTTCAATTATGTCGTGCTCTGTATTTTATCCCTGTTCTGTTTTCACTTATTCTGAGTTCTCATTAATTACTGTTTTCCATTAAAGCAACCCTAATTTGTTAAAGTTCTTTTATATGTATGTATGCATTTATGAAGCCATTTCATACTAGAAACATAAATTGATTCTGAATTCCAACTTAATGACCTCATTTCACTTTTTATAGTAATTTGACTCACTTAGTTTGCTTATAAATAAAATTTACTCTATTCTAAATTGCTCAACCTTTCCTGAGTATCATTACAAGCTATCAAACTCATAAATCATATAAAATCAATATTACTTACAAAATGGTAATTGCGATAATAAAAATGATGAAAATTCAATAATTTTATTCAATTACAACATTTCTTTAAATATTACAAGTAGACTTCTGAAACGAATTAAATTCGATCCACAATACAAAATTGGATGTAATTTAATTAGAAATAACTTATATAATACAAATTGATTAATGTGTATTTCAATAAATTTTGTTATTTCGAGTATTTTAATCAAGGCCAGGATCTAAATGGCTCAATAAATCAAATTGTTAAATAAAGAAATAAATTATTCAAATGTTTGCTCGTAGATGTTTACCTCTAAAAGTGTATACATTTACCATCTTGATAATTATAAAAAGTTACTTAATTAGAAATAACTTTTATAATAATTTATTGATGTATGTTAAAGTATTTCAACAACATATTATTATTTCGCAGGTAATTCGAGTATTTTAGTCAAGGCCAGGATTTAAATGGGTCAATAATTCAAATTGTTAAATAAATAAATAATTCAAAGGGTGTTAAATTTTCCTTGAAACATGTTTGCACGTACATATTTACTTTGAAAAGTGATACGTTTACTTTTACTATCTTTAATAAAAATATAAATGTTACTTATAAATAAATAACTTCTCTAATAATTTATTGATATATGTTTAAGTATTTCAATAAATATTATTATTTTGCAGATAATTCGTGTATTTTAGCCAGGATGGGTTTATAACTCAAATTGTTAAATGAAGAAATAAATGATTCAAAGGGTGTTAAAATTTCATTGAAACAATTGTAACTCGCAGATATTTACTTGTAGAAGTAATATGTACCTTTATCATCGCAAAAAAATAAATAAAAGAAACGTAAATGATATGGGGGGGGGTGCATTAGAGCAGCGTTTAGTTTGCATAATTGGCGTTGTTTGTAAACAATTATAAGTTTGGTTGATAATTTAGCCGTCACGGGAGGACGGCGGATGGCGGCGGGTTGTTGCATGCACCGCGCGCTGCTATCGATTACCTAACCTTAAAGGCAAATACAAAACGCCGGGCATTTGGATTGGATCAATCGTCCTTGACCTTACGCGTGCACCCTCCTCGCGCTCACTTCTTACGCTATCCTTACGCTCCCTGCCGCCCTCACAATACCAGAGAACTTGAAAACATCCCAAACCATTTGCCACCCCACGACTTCCCACCACCATAAATTGGAGTGCAGACTGTATGATTTACTAGCACCGATAATACCAGCAACAGATGTGCACCGCAGGAACTAAAACAAACTTCGCAAAGATAGCACAATGTCGAATTATCAACACGCTTTAAGGATGATTGTCTAAGATAATGGCTTCTCCCCCAAAGTCGTATCTCGTAGTCAAATCTAAATTCATCGAATTTAACTTCATGTTCAAATCGATTTAAATATTACAATATACGTTGTAACGCAATTTGTTTTGTTGTTACGATGTTATTCCATTTAAATATTCATTAAATATAAAAAGCACACTTATATATAAAGCGAATACTTGATTTATTTCATAAAAATAACAGTTCACTATTTTATTTCATAATTATTTATAAGCAAAAAATATTAATATTTCCTTTTATTTATTTCCGGCAATGTACGTGAAAATTTGTTTTCGCATTTATGCTTTATCGAAATATGTAGTAATAACTGAATATATAGAGTTTATATTTTCAATTTCAGTATGTATATTTCAGAGTTCATAATAAAAAAATAATTCAACTATAAATTATGATATTATTTAGTAAATAACTTCATAACTACTAAATTAACTTTGATTTTTGCTAGTTTGTTTACTATCTTAAAGTTTAAACGTGACAAATATAAATGCGTTTGAGAGACGTTAATTAATTGAATGCTAATCACTAAGTGAAACTAAAATTCTAGCCAAAAGCATTGTAGAGTCAAGTTCATCCACACTTGCTGAACCCGTCACATACCGGCACTAAAGTTACTCACAAACTATCCGAAACTAGACAAAAGCGATCCAACTTAATTCAAATATTCCAACTTCTTACCCAAATATTTTCCTCATAAAATATTTACACCTAATATTTTATTAGATATTATTATTTTACATGGTTTTTATAAAATATAATGTAATAATTGCTATACATATGATTCATATGCGTATCTGTTTCGAATTCACGGTTGCATTATGCCCCGAGAGATGGGTTGATGCATATAAATATTATTTTAATGTATTCCGGCACTTTCCTGGGGGCTCGTTTTCATTGTGACCGCCAATTTTGTACATGTGCATAATTTAAAATTATAATTGAATCAGAGATAACTGAAATTCACGACGAGTATAACACGCAATTGATTGATTTACCGCTCGGCTGCCAATTGGAAATTCATATTTATTGTCGTTGTTTCATTTGATTTGAATAATTTAACTATATTTTAGTATTTATATAAACTTCATTGCATTTTTTTATATCAAATAAAATACGTTTCTTTTTGCACTGTAAATTAATAATCAATTCAATTTTATACTGTTAACATTATGCAATTCGTAATTGGAATAAATATTTTCTATAGGGTAGAAAAACCTGTGGTTTATAGCCCTTTGCAGCTTTTTTTCTTTTTACTGTTGTTATAGAGTTAATATATTGTAGTTGTTGTTATAGTAAAAGTTTTTATTATTACAATATTTTTCTATAAAACTTGATCTTTACACATTATTATTTTATTTAGGAGAAACCTGTGGTCAAGAACCACTTGTAACAGTTTTTATTAGATAAATATGATTTAATTATTTCTGTAAACTATTAAAGTAAATAATAATAGTTATTGTAACTATAATAACAAAAAGTACAATCAAATTGAAGAAAAAGAAATACAAACAAAAATTCCATTGCTGCAAAGGGCAAATAATTCTACACATTTACCTATTTTTTTTACTTTTTTTACTATAAATATTTGTTTAATATTTAAAATTCTAAATGTTATTTATTTGAATTTGGTCGCATATTAATATCAACAATTTGATTTTTGAAAAACAATGTTATTTGTGAAATTTTTATTGACATCTGAGTAATAGAATACTAAGTATTCTTGTTAGAAAGTTTTCTGATTCATCGAAACTACAATTCCGAAACTATTTCCCAGAGCAGCTCTGTGAGGAATTTCTAGAATACGTTGGAACTTCTGTAGTAGTCCAAGTACGTAACTATCGATCTAATCGGGGTGCTTGGTATTAAAAATTTAATTAAATTTTGCAGCGATGACTCGAGTACAAAGAACATGAAAAATGCGAACGCTCACACACACACACACACAGCCACACATACAAAACAGACATAACAACGCCTCCGATATTTATGGTCGTGATTGGAATTGGAAGGAAATATATTTTTTTTAGAAATAAAGTCTGGTGGAGTAAATAAAAACACGACCTAGATGGTCGACCTGGATTTCATTGGTGTCTTTCAATGCTGCACAATCAAAATAAGGGGCTTTCTAATTGTACAACGTATCGATTGAAAATTTTCGTATGCATGGAAAGAGACGCAGAAAGGACAAAACAAATAAGCAGGCTTATTTTTTGCGGTCACTAAACTGAAATTACTGCTGTGTGTATCGACGTATAACTAACAATAGTTGCGGAATTTCTCGACTTGCGGAGGATGGAAAATGTTACAAATTAGAAGATGAAACCATTGTGATTGCTTCCAATAGCATAAATTGTTTCTTTGTCGCCGTTACAATTACCAACAATGACTACTATTGTTCTGCTTTTTTTAATGTCGTTATTTTGAACTTGTTACTTCCAACCCAATTAATTAATTAATGACAATCTTTTTTATTACAATTAGACAATTTCATGCTCATTTTTTACAATTGAATTCTAAAAGTATGGTAATATTACTTAAGGCAAAAAGGAATCGATTTCCACAAAACAATATTTATAATATATACTGTAGCAAAGTTTTGCATTTAAAATTTAATTTTTGTATCTTGTTCGCATTGTAGTCTATTTTTTTCATACAAACGTAATATTTATATTATATAATTTTAAATGAATTCTAAAAGTTAAACTTACTTGATCTTCATATCTCATCGTAATGCCGAGACAACTGTATCCTATGAAGTAATTTAAAAGAAATAACTACTTTGAAACTATATATAAATGCACATGTTTCTATGAAATAAACGTGATTGTAAGTTGAAAGAGATTCACCGGAAATTGCTTTTTATCTACTGGAACATTCTCTTTGCTCAATAACATAATGAGTGTCATCAGCAGAATATATCAATGAAATAGAAAAGTAAAACATCATATATTTTCTTGCAACAATGCATTTTCAACAACATTTTTAAGACTATGAAAATTATAACAGAAAAATTCGAAATTGTGAGACTATTATTTTAAACAATATTAAATAAATTGCATTGTAATTTTAATGGAAAGGATTTATTTAATGATTTTTATTTTTAATATATTTTATGGCAGAAAGACCTATGGTCTATAGCCCTTTACTGTAATAGAATTTTATTTTATTGTTGTTACTATTATTTGATTTTATGTAAGTTAATAAAGAAGCAGTTCTAGTAAAGACTTTTAAGAGATCAATTCATAAGGAAACAAGATGAAACTGAAAAGCCAAGTAGCGCCATTTTTAAATTGCAGTATTATTAAATGTTATATAATAAATAAATATGAGGATAAGTGTGGCTTCTTGAAATAATGTACGGGTTTCGGCGTATTAAGCTGTAGTAGATTTAGTGTCTTCCAGTTCGTGTGCAGACATTCCGCCCCGCTCCACCCGTTTTTGCGTCGGGACAGTGACCTGAAGCCAGACATTCCACGCCCATCCCTTTCTAACGGGATGAAGCTGGGCGAGATTCTGGATTCGGGTGCGCGATTTCATCTCGCTCTTCCCTACATAAATACTACAACGCAGAATTTCCAAACTATTCTCTATACACAAGCTAAGTGTGGTCCACCATGTACTAATTGCTTCTTCTCATACCTCCGAACAAAAAATAACAATAACTAGACAGACAAGGATAATAAGAAAACTAGGTCCTCAGTAGATGATGCATCGAGCTTTATTCCACATGTAAATAGGATTTCAGTGTAAAATTCATGTAAACACAAAGCAGAGGATAACGTAAAATGGATGGATACCTCTCGAACAGTATGTGTGTTTACATTAGCGACTAGCTCTATCGATCGAGGTGGCTTCACATAATGGAACAGTTCACCTGCAGTTATTATGTTACATAACAGACTCAGGTCCCTGCTGAAAAAAAAGGAATGAAACAGCATATTTCCGCGCGAAAAATGTAATTTTCAGTTTTAAAAGCAACGGAGTTACATAAAAGTAAGGTTCTCGTATTTCCATTGCAGTGTGCTAAATTATAATATTAACAAAAAAGAAGAACAGAAGGTAAATCCGCTTAGAAGTTTCTTGTAAACAAATCAATTATTAATCGACGTACGATGTAATAATGAATGCGGCCTTGAAAGAGGCTCAGGTTCAAGTTCATTAAAAACAGCGCTAGAAAGTATTGGTATTATCAAGCGGCGCAGCAATTCAACGACCTTTATATTAATGTACACAACATTTTCAGACCAATTAACGCCCCCCCAACTTTGTAGACTAAATGGAAACAACATGACTTTAGTATAAACGACTATTAACAAGGGAATGCACAAAATTTCTAATTGAAACTTCAATACTTCCAAGGACGTTCAGCTTTCCTTAAATTCGACGTGATTTGTAAAAGTTATGCGCTAGAATTTTTCCGCAAGTCTTGTTATTGATATAAAGTGAGCACATAAACTTTATCCTACACGTCTACCTTTCCTTCCAACAAAAATGTATTTTCCTTATCACGTCACGGAGCATTGATAGATGTTCGTGTTTTTTTTCTTCTTAAACCTACCCTCAGGTAGGTGAATCAAAGCAGAAGCCTCATCTATTATACTCATTGTTAATACCCTCAGATATATTTTTTTTAATCTACGCATAAAAGCTTTCCCGCATAGCCATCTAAAAAATACTTAATATCAATTGCGAATTAAAAAAGAAAACGAAGAAAATAATCATTTTTAATTGGAGATCAAATAATTAATCCGTAAAAATTCATAGAAATGCAAGTGGAAAGAATTGAGCAAAAAAAACGCGATCTTAATTATAATTCGTTCGTTAACTTATCATTTGAAGGGCGATAATCCGACTTGAGAATATTTTCTTCATCTCGGCGTCTTCCTTTGTTTCCACAAAGCTCTGCCATCGAAATAACTGAAGATTTCTATCTAAAGAAAAAAAAATACGAGATGACGAGACCGCTTTCAATTAAGTTCATAAACTTATGCGCCGAGGGGTGTAAAAAAGCTGTGTATAAAATCGTGGAATTGTTTGCTTAATATTAAGAGACGGAAACTGCGAGTGTGTGAGACAGAGAGACGAAATAACAGCAGCAACGAAAACAATAACAAAGGACAAAAAAAAAACTGAAGTAAACAAGCGGTGGAGTTTTCGACTCTACGTTTTTTTTTTCTTTCATAGAAGATTTACATTTAAAGTGTCATCGGGGATGCTCGTTTTTTGCCGCACGTGACATACATGCAAATGGTTTTATATTTGAGAAAACAAAAGTATATTGTCTTTTATTTCGTTAATTAAAACCTCAGTGGAAAACCTGCATTACTTTGATTATACTTTTTAAATTACTGTTTAACAAATGGTAGTTGACATTTTTCATGAAAACACGTAAATAGTTTCAATCAAAATTTATATAGTAGCTAAAACTATATATACTTAGTCATATTTTTTCCATTAATGATTCGTATGTCATTTGATATTAAAGGATATCAAAGGATACAAATTTTAATTTATTATTAAACATAAATATTGTTGTTATTACTGAAATTAATTGGATCTAAATCATTCACTCTTTCATTAAACCCAGATATCACAACGATTGTAGTTAAAATTAATGTGAGATTTAGCGTGAATTTCTAGTATATTTTTAAAATTAGTACTTGAACATTCATTTTCATATTTGTGTATTGTATTTGGGTTTCCTGTTTTAATTTTGTTTAATTAATTTAATATTTAATAATTATTGAAACCTGCTATATTCCAAAACCAAAATTGTTCAAGTCCTCGATAGATACCTCTCCCTTTCCATTTTGTATCACTCGATTGAGACCTGCTATA
>JAFMTC010014004.1:0-59834 GCA_018845635.1 Nicrophorus orbicollis | reverse complement strand
TTTCCATTTTGTATCACTCGATTGAAACCTGCTATATTCCAAAACCAAAATTGTTCAAGTCCTCGATAGATACCTCTGCCTTTCCATTTTGTACCACTCGAAATTCATCAACCCCTCCTAAATATAAGTATCCCAGACTTACCCTAGATTCCAGTATCTGTTATTCCTATAATTATGACCCGTCCCTTTTCCAGAGATTTTTTTTCTCCTTATTAATTTCTGCATTGTATATAATGGGCGGAAAAACTAATGGTCGATAGCCAGTCTTTTCTTTTTATTATGTTTGGTTATATTTAGAATTATACTGTGTTATTATAACTAACTAATAAATTATATTATATTATTAATTATTGAAGGAAATATAAAAATTTGATTGTGAATCCAGATTTTTTAAATATTTATTAAAATTTTATAGTTTATTTAAAATTTCATTAAATAAGCCTGTTCCTCCGCGGTTGCTTTCTACGTAATTACTTATAAATTGAAAGATTCCAAACCTGAAATTGTGCAGCGGAAAATGAAAATATAACACCGGGGGTAAAATAGAAGCAAGACGAAGAATGTAGGAGGCATCAACGAGTAATTGAGTTGCCTGCGCGATCGACGACATTAAGAAAAGAGAAACAAACGACGAGAACGGCGATATGTTATGTGGTCACTAGGACATTGAAAGAGGTCGTCTTTAATGCAATGCCATAACACATTATACAAGATTTCGTTACTTTCATGTTAGTATCAATAAATATATATAAGGGAATTACTGTTGCTGCGAATTATTACATGTTTTCTGCTCGAAACATTAATATAAATAGCATTGTGTTATGTTACTGTTTTTTTTTCTGGTATACGAAACGAATAATAATGGAACGCTAATTTAGACAAATAGTCGTTAGAATTAATTTGCATGCACGATTTCAGCTTTGCTTTTGGCGCCGGCCGCAATCGACTCTATTAATAAGTATTCGCATGCAAATGGAATTAGCATTACTAAGTTAACTTTGTACCTGGTTTACCATTACCATCCGACCAGAATTTTGATCGTTAAGATTTTATGTGCAAAAGCGTACTTTGTATCATCTCTACAGTTGTATTCAATATGCCCAAATGTAAATACAAATTTTATAATAAATTATAATAAAAAAATAGATCGTATAAAATATAATATAGACACTTTTCTGATAACCACTTGTGCAGTGAAGCAATAATTTTAGAAATTTCCCTTTTACGAAATTTACTACTTCTACATATTGATTTCTTTAGAAATTTAACTTATGTGGAAGTAGAAGTAGTTGTATTCAATACATGAATGTACTAAATATTAATGATATGCACACATGGAAACACACTGTTTACTATTCGCAATTTCATCTTATCGCGTTACGTTTCCAATAGTAAGTAGCAATAAGTATTTAATATTGGATTGCATAATTATCAGGAGGGTTTTTTGTTAAGTAAAATTGCTGTTTTGTTTACTTTTTTATTAAAAAAAATATATTTTATATTAAGGTTATTGAAATGCGTGTCAATAATCATACTCATATTCGTCATGCAATGCTTTACCACTTCGAAAAAGGATGGTAAGGTGTGCAGTCATTTCGCAATCTCAACAAACTTTTTGACGAAAGAACAATCAGCAAAAGTCGATGCAGTTTATATTATTTCACGTCAAACTATCATTGAAAGATGGACAGGTAATCAAAGTTTATGCCAATCTGAATAAATTGGTCACCGGTGTTAAAACACAAGAACCGATACTTTTTGGCTGTGGAATCGAATCGTCTTCCACGCAAATGGGAAGAAGTTATTAAAGTAGATAGTAACTACACATCGTAATAATTATATAAAATATTATTGTATATGAATCAACCCAAAAGTTTAGTACAATTTATAATTATATCAAAATGTGAGTAAAAAATACAACACTTTAAAAACAAGTTCAATTTTTTAATTATTTAATACAATTGCATGATATGTCAATTAGTGTAATATGCTGTACAATCCAAAATGTATTACGAATTGATGCTTTTCCTAATTTGTAACCTGTTATTTAATCCAAAATTGAACGAATAGGAGCATTTTCCATATGTATCTTCTACATCACTCTGAATTCGTTAACTGAAAACAATAACTTCTTAACTTTACATATATCAGATATTAATAATATTTACATCATTATGGATATCTGAAAACTCGCTTTTACTTATGTATTCGATGATGGTTTTTATTTGCATAAAAGTATTGTGGGACTGTGGCACAGTATATATGTGAAGAAAATGCTGAGAGCGCTTCCACTTTTATCACTCTAAGAGAACATACATCATTTATCAAGGGACAAAGAACAAAAGTCCGTATAATGCTGTGCTATTTTCGCGCGTACATGACATATCCTTCCTATTCCATTTTCCTATTTTTTTCCTTCATCGCAAAATGATATATTTAAATGAAACTAATTTATATATTTTTTTGTTACAGGATGCTGAAACTATAGAGAGGTTAAACGAAACCGGCGAGTTACGTAGGATATTAAAGCCCTACAAGGTAAGAGATGCTGTTTAATGTACTTATTTACTTTGTCGTCTACACTTTTACTCAGGTATCCATGATACCACATTTAAAGCTCTTCATGCTTAAAATATCTCAAGGAAGTAAAAAAATAAACAACCGAAAATACTCTACATCTAATGTTGTTATTACAACTTTTATGCTTTTGCATAATAATTTTCTTTACACCAGATGCACTAACATCTTCTCCAAATAAGTTCACTTAAGGAAACTAATAATAAAAGTCAATAATAAAGTTCAATTGACTTGCATGCCAAACATGTTCATGAAATTGCATTATTTAAAAAAATAATCTGAAATATAAATGTATACTGAAATAAAAAAAAAGTTAACTGAAGTTGCTTTAGTAATTATGAAAAGGGAATCTTAAGGATTTAAAAATACTGGATTTCAATCTGTCGAGGCTTTAATAAGAGTAAGGAGTCTCTCAGTCTCTCACATTTAAGGAATTTAATTTTAAAGTGTAAAAGTGCTTTTTTAATCCGCTTCTATTTAACACACCGTGTTTTGGTGACGAGCGTTTACGGGTATCTAACCTTAAACATGCAGAACGGAGAGGTGGGTGAAAGAGATAAGAGATCCCATTTGGATAAGTGCCAATAAGGTCGACTGCGATTCAACAGGCTGAGCGGCATTTTGAGCTGTTGAGCTTCAAGTATATGTCGGTAAGGTACTCAAATCCATATGCGAAGTTCGTAAAACTAAAGCCATTTATATTTAATTTCAATTTAAATGTTCTTTTCAAGTAGTGTGTTTTTTGTTATCAAATATTTCATTTGATTATAGTTCTATCAAGAAATATTTGATTTATATAGCATTTATAAATAATTACCATTTCTATCAAAAAGCTTTCTGACTGGCTTATTTGTAATAATCTTTAATTAGTCCTTGTCAAGTAAATTTTTAGTTGAAACGTTTTGTGCCACTCCTAAGCATTCCTTAATATATGCTACTCATTCCATCAGCTGCTTTCATTGTTGTATTAAGGATAGACACACTTCTTTGTAATAAGGACCTTCTACGGCAAGAAGGATCGTTCTTGAATCTAGAACATTTCAATATTTTCTATAATTAGCTCTATAATTTTATACAAATAGTCTAAATATTCAGTATATTGGCTTTATTTATTAATTATTTAGTGATATTATCACAAATTAAAAAAATCGCTTTAAATTAACAAGAATTTGATAAGTTTACATCTTCATTAGACTTGCATTTGCTAGGAAGATCCTTACAAGGTTGACTAATAAATAATTAATTTAGATAAGATTAATTACATTTTGACTATTATTTTACTAACATTAATTTAAGTTGAAGTATTGTATTTCACTAACATATATCTTTATAATTTGCGTTTCAAAAATAGATTTAAAAAATAATTGTACTCTGTAAATTGATTTTCTAGACATATGCATATAAATTAATTATTCTGACTAATTGTAAATTACACCAGCTCAGAAATAATTAACGCTAACAACTGATCAATGTTCAGCTAATTGCATAAATTAGAGTGTTTAGTTTCAAGAACAGATGCATGGACTTTAACGAGATTTGCATTAATTTAAACGCGCACTTCAAAGTGGCTAACGGAATAACTAAATTCCGTTTAGTTTCATCCAAAAAAGAATATATATATATATATACAAAAAGCTGTAAAAATATTATACTGAATTGCTGCAAAGGGCTATTAACCATAGGTCTTTCTGCCTAAAGAAATAGTATTGTAAAAATAAGTTAAAATAACTTTAATTGTATTTAGATGCGTGTCCGTTTCCAGGGCCTTTGAACTTTGCATGTCGAGTAAAGTCAATATTTATTTAAAGCAAGAAAGGGCTGGTAAGCAATATGATTGTTTGATGTGTTGAAACGTTCAATATGATTTTCATAAATGGACTGCGCGAATTAAGGGATGTATAAAAAAATGTGCAGACAAGTGAAGCAGAAAGAAGTGTGGAGGGGAGTTTCAAGTAGTCCGCCGTCTGGGATAACATGAAATGTTTGTGCTAGATGTCTTTGTTTTAATATGTAGTAAAAGGACCCGCTGTTAAATATTTGCACGACGAAAGTTCGCCAATTAATTTTTGCCTTCATTATAAATTTCGGCTGTCGAAATTAAAATAGCTCAACTCAAATATAGAATCGAGCCGCATTAATTTTAATTGATCTATTCGTTGATCCGTTAAATACGTCTGATAGTCGAAGCTCAACATAAACCACAAGCTGCATATTTAGTTACATACACTTTCAGTTTACTGACTGCGTAATTACATTTTTCTTATAGCCTCATCACCAAGTGACTCATAGTTACCACATTAAACTGGAAATCAAATAATTATGTACATTGAACTAAAGTTTGCATTAATTCTGTATTTATAATAAGTCGGAATTAAAGTATTTTAGGTATTGTAATTTCATGTAAAACTCAAAAACTTAAAAAAAAACTTTAATCAATTATACATTTTCAATTTTGTCCGATGATTTTTTGAATCCGGTCATCTCTATCAGCAGATATATGAGGGAGATTTTTTTTAATCAACTACTTTTCTTTACTTTTTTGAAATCTGAAATATATAGTAATATTTTGGCTTAACGTTAATAGCCCTTTGACCCTGGACATATCGAAAACTCAAACTTAGATTTATTGCCATTAATATTATTATTTATCAAACAAACAAATCTCAAATACGTACAGCAATAATAAACATGATGCATCTCCGAAGAATGATATATGCATTATCGTTTCCATGTAATAAATCTTCGTTTTATATGGATGAAACGATGTTATTTACAGAAAGGATATAAACATTTATGGTTGTTACTACAGATGTATGCATTATGAAATATATTGCATTGCTATATAATATATTTTTTTTTTGGTAACTAACATATCTAAATAACTTTAGTACAATTTTTATAAAAGTTGAAAACAATTCTCTGTTTATAGATGTACTTGTTTCATTATTACTTTATTCAGGACAAAAAGCCCTATTATCTTTAGCCCTTTACAGTAAGAGCTATGATTAATTTATTCATTTTATTATAAATTCAAAAATTTAAAAAAGTAATAAACTCCTAATATATATAATTCACAAATTATTAAGAAATTTATATTTGATTTTGTTTTTGTTTCTTATTATACCATTTTTTGAATTTGATGTCATTTTGTGGAAATGAGCTTGCTTGTTTATTCATTTTATAATTTAGTATTCAAGTGTATTACGCTGTTTTCTAAAATATATAATACCACAAACGATATAAATGTATTCAATAAATATCTTTACATGGCTCAGCGCCAGTACAATGCTGTCCGGTATGTTGGTCCTTCTATTTGTAACATTTTCAACATATTTACTTGGTCAAATTTATACTTCAATTACCAACTTTATAACTTACATGACACTAGTATTTTAAGGATTATTTATTTACACTTTAATTCCTGCATATAAGTTATAAATCTGCAATATATGTAATTTATTAAATAAACCGATCCAATTTAAATCAAACTTTCAGATATTATATGGTGGTTTAATCTTAATAATTTATCTAATAATTCTAATTAGATTACCATTAAAATTTGCATTCAAACATTAAAATAAAAGGCGGGAAAATTTACAACTTTTACCAAGTTTGTAGATGCTTAAACTATCAACAATTCTATGAGATGTAGCAAAGTTATTAAATATTGACTCTAGATGAAAAGATTTGAATTTTCATTAATGTAGACTAATTAATGCAAAATAACCTGGCACTGAAGTATATATGATTTGTGTGTTTTATTGATTGTTTTTTTTATTGTTTTCATAGAGTATGGACGCCTGTACAACGTGTAAATCATGCGGCGGCTTCCGTCTACTCCCATGTCCAGTTTGCAATGGCAGCAAGAAGTCGTTACATAGGAATCATTTCACCGCGGAATTCGTGGCGCTCAAGTGCATGAATTGCGACGAAGTCGGTCTTGTCAAGTGCAGCTCTTGTTCTTGAATGGAAAACATGTCGAAGAAATTCATGGAAGTAATATTAGTTGCTCAAGGAGGGGGAAGTCACAGGAGAAAACAATCGAAAGAAGAGTGCAATGGACATTTAAATTATAGATTACATACCTTTCTTTCTATATCATTTTTATATTCAATTTCTGTATTTTGTAAATAATGTTTAATGAATATGTAGTTTTAGGTACACGGTTTATCTCTGAGGGATTGACTAAAGCAATAGAAACCTTAATTTAAGCATATAAATATATATATAATTATAAAGATTAAACAAGTCATTTATTTGTTCATATTTGTTTTAAATTATTATTATATTGATTTCGACTATTCTAATTGTTTCTTTTTCATTATTTTTTTATATATATATCCATATAAATCTATTTTTATTTTCAGATAATCTTGAAAATTTTATATTATTCAATTGATGTAATTTTTAAATGCTACATGTATTTTTATTGAAATTAAAAAAAAGTAATAAATATGATATTAATCGATATTTACATTAACTTTCATTTAAATCCTTAATATAAATTATATTTCAAGTCATGTTAAATCTAAACAACTATCCCAGAAATTACACGATATTTTCGCTTTTACGCGATTTGAAAAATACATACGTACAATTATATTCTTTCGGTTTACAAAATTTTCTTAAGAAACTATAAATATCCTCTATTTTACTTTAAATATACTTTTGTTATATGAATTCAGTGTATTCCTTTTATTTTTAGAAGATGTCAATGATTAATCGTCTTTATACAGTTTTTCATAATGTGTCTCGTGCTTTGTTCAAGTTATGCGCTTTTATTGGCGTGAACTGAAGACATAGACACGCGATGACATCGTTTGCAAACTCTATAAAAATGTGCCAGTCCATCAGCCTGCGACTAGACTAAACTAATAACCTCTTATTGTACCTTTTTGCCCGAATGAGAAAAACAAGAGTATACGAGAGCAAATATAAAGAAAGTGCTCGGATATTGCGTCGAGATCCTATTGTTACATAAACCTGTCGAGTTAAACAGACAAAAGTATCTATGTTAGTCCTTATCATTTCTGACGAGTACTGTATTGCAAAAATATATTTGTTTATATATTTTTATGTTCCCATAAACTACAATTATTATCATTTTAAAGAATAATTTAACTAATGAGAATCAATATAAATAGACTACAAACTTTTTGATGAATTAGTACACCCATACCTCACTATACAAAGAGCGGCAATTCGCTATAACGACCCACTTCAATTAAGGCACTTTTTCGATTTACGGCCTAAAATGTTTCGTTATAACGGCAAAAAAACTTTTTCGATATATCTATATATTGCCAATATTGCGCAAACGCAATAATTGATTCGTTATACGGCTTTTCGCTTTGCGGCCAAGTTTCGTGGAACGTATCTAGGCTATTTTAAGCAAGTAATCAAAGTGCTATGAACTATTCTTTTTCTAGTTGATTATAAATTTAATGTACTAAATAATAAACAAGGCAATTATTCAAAAAAAGTTCACTATATATATCCATAATAATCTACATAATATAAAAAGAGAATTAATAAAACAAGTACAGTTTTTGACCCAACACACTACCCTGGGGGATAACAGATAAAATTGTAACAATGATTCACCAATACCTACAAATTCAATAAACATTAGTATTAATAAAGCTATTGATTTTCACGATTAATCGAAGATGATAGATTGAAATAATCAAAGTAATTGATAAGAAATATAGTTGAGATAATGAAAAGTTTACATCGATGTATCTTTATATCCTGGCCAAGGACGATTGTTATAAATCGAAGCGAGAGGTTTGGTGCGGAAACCGGCAAGAATTATTAAGTGGCGAATTCCCTGGAAATATCGATTCGCCGAAGAAAGTTTACCAACTCATAATTCGTCCACGGTGACACGAGGAATCCAGAAGTTACACAACACAAAACAATTCGCTTTCTCGTGCCCAGATAAAAGTTCAAACAACAATATTGCACTTTCTTCAGGATAAAAATGTGAACAGATAATAATTATTATAAGGTATTAATTACTAAAGTATTTTATGCTTTTTGATAAGTGGATTTTTCAACAATAATAATTACTTTAATCAAGTTATAAATAATTATAATATATATATAAATCGAAATCCGATAGATAATAATGAATATTATTCATAGATAATGCACTAGATACGAATCAGTCTACCCCAAATGTTTACAATTTATTATTATTAATTAATATTATTGTCCTTAATTTGAGCCAAATTTATTTTAAATGCTTCAATTTGTAATAAAATAATAACCATTTTTTTAAATAATAAAATGAAACTAAATTTTTATCACAATGTTAGACACATTGTTTTTGAGTTAATTCCTGTTTTTATAGCAAATTAATTTAGTGTGAGAGAGGCGATCAAGATTTTCACATGCAATAAATTAATTAACCTTTTAAGTCCATAAATTTTACGACTGCAATGTCGTGAAAATAAACCACCATGTTTATAAACTCACAACAAAAAAAACAGCAGAGCAGGTACAACAAATCATTCATCCTACAATTTATTCAGGATCTTTCTTCCTTGTACAAAAAACCTCCAACATATTAGGCTTTTATTTTTATCTCATATTATACACGCTTCGAAAATTAATAAAGGTAATTCAAATTATAAATAAAAAAAACGCCAGAATTAACAACTTGTCTAACATTTTAAAATGAGTTTCCGTGTTATTAATATATTTAAAGCAAAATACCCTACTTAATATATTTAAAGTAAATATTCAAGTTTGTTACAAATTATTTGAGATAATAATCAATATGTACGTGCTTTTATTAATTAACGTTCATAATTCCAAAAATATTCAATTAAAATATTTCAAAACAAGAGTGTTAAATACAGCCGTAAAAACAGGGTGGAGTGTGGAGGCTTTTAATAATTAAATGCGATGGGGTTATCGACCTGTACTTTCGCTAACCAGCCGTTTTATGTCTGGTAAAATATTAATATCTGCACAAAAGTTCTCTCTCTTCTAATTAACAGTTTACGTACAAAGGAAAAACAAAACCTAATCATTATTATTATCTAGGCGATGAAAAATTAATTGAGTTAATATTGAATATCTCGTGTATTTCTTATTAAGGTTGCCTTTCACACATTAAAGATAAATTACATGTTTTATAACTGTATATTTTTTTTACATTTGTTGCGTATTCTGGTGGATGCGCCGGGTATTTACCTACAATATAATCTATTATTCATATTAATTCAATATGAAATATAATGTTATTGCTTCAAAGTGCTATAAATCATAGGTCTTTCTGTACTAAACTATGAATTATTTAGTAAATATAATTTTTTGATTATACTTTGTTTTTTTATTTGTTTATGTGATTGATACATTATATATTAATTACACATATTTATTAAAATAATTATAAAGAAATACAAAAAATAGCAAGAACAACATATTATTCTATTAAAATTTGTGATAATTACACTAATAATTGTGTACATAGCAAGTAAGATTAATTACAAACTATTTCAAAAGACTATTAGCGGAACATAAATGTTTCCGTCTTAAAAAATAATAATACAAATATAACCTTTGTACTTTTTTAATGAATTAATAAACTGCTCCTGTGAATATACCTGCAGAGTTAATTACGTAAATGATTCAATCTCTGATTTAATAGTGTTGGAAATTATTAAAACATATTATCACGCTAATAGCTTGATTATAAGGTTCAATTTCCCTCATGCATATTTTGTATCTTCCGAGCAATTAAGTTTCCCACTGAGCCGTGCAAGGCATCATAATTTAACCGAAAAAGGAATGCACTGCAGTGTGCATAGTTTAAGATTCCGCGCTAATTTCCAACGCCACCTTAACTAACAAATTTAATATTTATACATAACATTCGGTTGTTATTACATGAACACCATAATTGCATTATATGTGTTGTTTCTTTCAGCTTTAGTTTTACTGAAATAATTAGCATAAACTTTTGTTAAATATGATAAGAATAAAAGTAATCTAAAATTACAATTGACATCAGATTTTGTTTCATCCAAGATATAATTGAAAAGCTTTTTTTATTCTATTTGTACGATTTATAAATTTCTGTATTTTTGTGATAAAAATTATCATTAAAAACTTACATTGATGATATCATTAATACTAAGTTCCAGTTATAACAGAAATGGAAAAAAAAAGAAAAAAAATAGAAATATTGAAGATTCGCCCAGCGATCAAACTCCACTAATAACTAAAATGAGAATTTTTAAGTAAAGACTAACAAAACAAAACAAAGATCATATTCGCATATAAATATACATGCAACATTCACAAATCAGTAAAGCGATTAGGAAGATCTTATGGTTTAAACCGCTTCAATCTACGTCGATGGAAGGTCTGCAGCAAGTTGGTTTTAATGGTTGTCCGATGGTGATATTTAATACAGGACTTTGCTATCTCTTCCCTGACAGTTCCGACTTTTGTGATTGGTGGATATAGACGTTTGTAGAGAACCACGTTGCATTAGTAATGGATCTAAGAGTTTTCGACTGAAACCTCTGTATAATATCAATTGTTGTATTGCAGGCGGATCCCCAAAGTTGGATTCCATAAGTCCAAATGGGTATGATAATAGCTTTATACAGAAGCAGTTTGTTGTAAATAGAGAGGTGGTGAATGTCTGCCCATCAGACAATGCAACCTTTTTACTATCAAGCCCAGCTATTTCCTCTTAGTTGGTATGTTTTTCCACGTAAGACGTCTTTCCAGATGTATTCCCAAGTATTTGGCATCATCTGATTGTGGCAGGACACAGACATTCAGTGTCACAGGAGGGCAAGTTTGTCGACGCATTGTAAATATAACCTTGGTTGTATTGGCCCTAATTCTCCACCTATTGAGCCAGCAGTCGATGGCTAAAGAACTATAAAATATAATCAAAAGTTTGTTAAGATTGTATTCCAATGTCTAAGGTCTGTTGCAATTTGGTTAGTTATGATATGTGTCGATTGTTAACGAAATTAAGAAAAAATGTTGGGAATCCCTGATCTTATGAATATTTTTAGACGGAAAAGCAATTATAACGAATATATAAAGGGTAGCATCTGCAGATAGACTGCCAATCAATTTAAATGTAAATAAGATTCTTATTTTTTTGTTTGCATATTGTATTCTTTACGTGTGTTGATATTGGATTGTGAATAATTTATGGGATTGCCGATGGGGATGATATAATGAATAATGTGCACGTTAGCGTTAATACGGGAGTTGCGAGGTTGTGGCATGGGGATGTATGCGAGCCTGTATATCCCGAAGCGCATAACTGGAACAATCCGGTCGGCACTACGAATCCGGGATCTACCTTGTATAGACTATCCTTAACCTAGACCCGACATTGGCCCTGGCCAATCGGATCCTAGGTCGGGCCTGACGTCAGGGGTGCGTACGACGCAAACCGCCAAGTTCAGGACGCTGGTATTCGGAGCGTCGCGACGCGCACTCATGTTTCGACCATGGGTATAGTGAGATCTCCAAAATACCTTCCCAGTGAAGACAACGGTCAGATCGAGGCAGGATTAGATCATTTAACTCCAGGTAAGCGTTTTGTTGATCACCAACTACGCACTAAATATACTTAAACGAAACTAGAAGATTCAAACAAATCAACAACGAACATATATAAACTATGTGTCCACAAAATATATTTTCAAAAAAGAATAATTTTTTAAAAGAAATTTACAAGTATTTATTAAAAAAAGAACATTATATCGTAGGGCCTGAAAGACCTATGGTCAAAGCCCTTCACAGCAATGGAATTTTATTTTATTTTTTTGTATTTATCTATTTTGTTATTGAAGTCATTTTTTTGCAATTATTATTAATAATCTTTATTAGACACAATGTGGCCAAAGGGCTATATACTTATGTCTTTCAAAAATATAACTATTATTAAATATCATATATAAAATATAAAATAAATATCATATATAAAACAATAATTTAGTATTTAGTAAAATAAAATCAAAATTGCCCATAAAACTTCACAAATAAAAATTAACATTTGAGCGTAAAAACCTGTAGTCAAAAGCCCTTTTGTAACAATATTTGGTGTTTTTATTTATTTTTTATTATTAACACAATTGTTACAATAAATATTGTTGTTGTTATAAATTGTCATTCACATATAAAATAAATAGCAATAAAGTAAACATAAAAATAATATCATATCACATTCTATTGATTAACTTTACTTTATACGATATTACAATTTGCTCAATAAAAAAATATATAAATGCAATTACACTTGTCAAATTATGTGCCGCTCGTTTTCCAACGTATTTTTCTCTTTGTGAAATCAAATTAACGTCATGTACGAGCATCAAATGTGAAGTAAATATGAATCTTGTTACCAAAAAAAACCCGGACCGGCCACTATTTTTAGGTCCGTCGTTATTAATAAAAATTGATAAATGCAAAACTGTCTAGCATTAATTTCAGGTTCGTTGGACAGATTTTTTTGTTGTTAATTTGACATTGAGCTCTGCGTTCTATCGATTTGCAATTTTTAATGTGAAAAACGCAACAAGCGTGATATATTTATGTGTTGTAGCTCAGCGAATTAATTGCGACAAACATGATATAGTCAATATTATGCATTTATTGTTTGTTTTTGTTTCTTTTAAATATTTTTCAGGAACAAAAATTATTAATTTCAATATTCAACAATTGTGTTTATTAATTTTATGGAATTTATAATGAAATTCCATAAAATTATTGTATTGAATATCCACAAAGAAATACTTTTTTAACATTTATTTATATTTATATTATTCGTAACTTATCATACTTCAACAATAAACAAATAAATTTGACATAAGACGTAAAATTTTAAAAAAGTAAAGAAGCAATACAAGAAGATGTAATTGATTTATGCTAATAACAACAACATTATAACAATATTATGAGTAGTAGTAAATAAAAATTACTGCATTTTCAATAGAAAAGGCTATTTTAATATTAACAATTTTAATTATTGTCATTCTCCTTGCTTAACAAAAAATCAATTTAATTTGTCTATCACTAATGTTAAAATAGGGACAATATTTATATATTTTTTAATTTTTTAAGATAGTTTTCTTTATTAAAAAAATACACAAGACAAATTCAATATATCTTTCCAATATAATTACTATATTACTCTTTAATCATTTTGCAACCATTGGAAAAACTAATTTGATTTATACCATGAAAATTTTTACAAATAAAATTGTCTGCAAATCTAAAGGAAACCACAAATCTTATTACAATTAATTATTTAAAGCGCGAAATAAAAAGTGCTATAAATATGTCAGAGTTATATTCTTCGTAGCGATATTACAAAACTTTAGTACGTATTTCTTTAAAGTCTTCGCCAATATCAGATTATTATTAAAGCGTTGAAACATATTTTAAATCAATACATTTACATATTAACGTCTCACTTTATTTTCCTTCATGAATTTCACACGAATTGATTAAACTTTGATCACGCCATCATACTTCTTAAAATAAGCAACGCTGCTGGATACAGAACGTTACAGATTCTGAATTATATCGAAGCTTCCAAACCGTATGTTCAAAGTCTGCATGTAATATTTATGGAATATTAACACATTTCAGACACGAGTAATGATAATACTCAAATATATAATGCAAAGCGTTAATTACATAGTTTTCAATTAACAGGTGTGTATATTAATAATATAGTTGTAATGCTAAAGCCATGTACAATCGTCTGCAAACTTAGTTGAATGACACTTTACGCTTTTGTAATAATAAACAACTGATCAAGCTACAATATAACTCAATCTGCTCGCAGCACGATTGGAGGGATTAAGTATATAACGTCAAGAGTCTTTCAGCAGCCTCTGAGATCAGCTTTTCCGGCCGTTGCTCGATAATTATCTTGCGATCGCCCTTAGGCCGATTATAAGGGCTTAAATTGCTTACAATATAACTAGTTGATATGTCTATTATTACGAGACGCCGTTTTCCCTTAAGCCGGTATTGGCCATTAACTTCATAGCACTACACTGTAACCTACAAATGAGAACAAATTCGTTTAGATTAATAAATAAAACCAACTCATTCGTATTTAATTATAATTTATATGTTTCTTTTAATAGAATTAGCTCTCTTAATGTTTACAGCAGTACCTCGCTTAGTCCAGGTAATCGGTTGAAACCGGACTAATAGCGTAACTGAAAATAAATGGAATGTACAAAAATCTGATTTTATTGAAAAATATGTCCTACTTGCAAATTGGGACAAAGGGCTAACGATCAAGGTCTTTCTACCAACTGTCCTATTTATGTAAAATAATAATAATAAAATTTATTGCAAAAACAACATATAAACTCAATACAAGAAAAATAGGAAGATATAAAAATACAATATAATACTATTGCAGCAAAGGGCTATTACTTTTTCTGTCCTATTTATTTAAAATTTATTGAAAATTAAAAATTAATTTCCAAATCTGGACTGACTGAAGTATTACTGTAATGTGATAAAATGAAACATAAATAAAATCAATGTTAGTTTCATATTTAATTAAAATAATTTATTTCTTTATTACACCAATATTTGGATAATGTTATAAAAGCAATTCCTGTGCAACGAAAAGGGAATGTTTCTTCTTATCGCAAATTGACTGTTATATGTAAAGGGATTTGGATGATACATTACTATCGTATTTATGTATACAGATTTATCTTTATTACATAAATAAAAATATAGTTATTGTCAATATGTAATAACATAATTTGAGCTTTAGATATTTATATATTACACATGTATGCATCATGTTTGAGTAAATACGTATTTTTGTTTCAATATTCGAAAACTTCAACAAATTAACATGGGTGTTATTGATTGTAGTATTATATTTATTATTACAGAAAACTAATGTATTTTTTGACAATTTATAATTTAATTAATTACATTAATAGAACAATATAGTTAAGTTGCAAAAAAACTAACTGATTCGTTAAATGTTCTGTCGAAAAGATTGCAAATAAACGAGCAAAAAAAGATATATAATTTTATAACTCTTGAAGAGAAATTTACTTTATACACATGTTCCAATTCACACATATGTAATTTAAGAATATATTAATATATATAAGAGACCAGAGACTAAGATTAAAGTCAATGAAAAATGCAGCGAGAATGGAAAGGTTAACCGATATAAGAAAATCAATTACAACCAATCAGGTCAAAACGCGCTTTGAAATTAAATCCATTGTATATAGCTCCAGTTGTTTTCCTCTTTAGATCGATCTTCAAAGATTTTGTGCAAGTTTTCTATATGCAAACCGCATTCAATATCAAGGAAAATGTTCAGGTTCAGTAATTACGCTCGCACGAACAACTGCTTTTTCATTAGTACTCCATTTCCCTAAGAACCCTACAGGCTTATTAATATAAGCCACCCGTTGCTCTTTTCCTATGTTCCTGGTTTCCTATTTAAGTGTTTGAGAAAATTACAATCCTTTATGTTTAAAATTACGCAAAGCGGATAAACGAGAGCAAGTTTTATTTTTTATTTTCTTTGTTTCGTCTGGCAATTTACTTTTTATTTTTGTACGTAGCCCTATAAATCATATCCTTCTTGTAGCCTTCCCCGAACTTATTACGCGAACAAAGGAGGAAATTTCCAGCGGTACACCTGATCTTCAAAGCACAAAGGCATGCATCTTTTGTAAGAAATGTCCCTTACAGTCAAGTTCAAATTACATTGTTTAACAGTAACTTAACTGTAGAGGTGCACGAAAAGTAAAATAATTAAAACAAATCAGGAAAACGTTGAGTATAAATTAGAGCGAGCAACGATTAATAATTATTTTTAAAGGGCAAACTTAAATGGTATAAAGTGGTATGCTATTGATTTTCATCGATCTTTATTAGACACGACTCTGCTTCGACTCTATTTATTATTTTTTATTTAACTAATTTGGAGTTGTAGGGTGTGCATAATTTAAAAGCGCAGTAGCATGCGATATGGCAATTTCAATAAACCATCAGCTTCCATTCTAATTCTATTTGGGAAATTAACCTAAGGGTATGAAGGTTTTTTCAACCTCGGAACACTGCCAGGGTGGGTCCACGATCGACTAAATCATTACTCCTACTATGTGCTCCATGTTCCTTTGGTATCTTACAACTGAACCTGTTGCATAACTTCCGGCAGGCGAAGGAAATTCGAGCGCCGTGAGCAACAGTTGGATTAAACACTGAGAAAGGGAGGGTGAGACTCTTGAAGGTCAGACGCATTGATTTTATGCAGAAGCCCAGGCTCATTACATTTATTCCTACAGAGAACATCTCATCCACCAATACGGATGAGGACTTCTTTTAATTGTTAATATGAATTATGATTTACAAGATTTATTTCAATTTGTATGTTAAATATAAATCTATAAGTATATAATTAAAGAACATTTTATAATGGTAAAAATGATAGCAATCATTGCAACAACAATTACAAGAAAAATATAATCTAAATATAATAGTAAATTAAATACTGTTCTATTTGGCTAAATTAAAGGAGAGATTTTGAACATTTAGTTTATCCCTTAACTATTTTTAAAACAGTAGAAACGATATCTTTGCAAGAACCAAATCTATATTGATTATTGGCAAACTCAATATATTGACGTCAATTATTAATTGAATACGTGAATAACGTTGATTTATCTGAATTTATTGAATATAGTCACATTTACACTGAATCCCGGACATTTATTCACGTGAGGTCTTGCCACGTGAGGTATGCTGTAAAAGTTTGGAATGCGTCATACGTTTCTGTGAAAGACGTTATTCAGTTTCTGTAAGCGTACGTAATAACTCACTTGAACAATTGCATATCAAATTGATGGTGGGGTTTAGTTACAAGTATATGAAACTCATTTAAAATGAAAAAAAAACTGCTTTTTTCGATGCTTAATAAATATTTCTTCAAATTTGACAACGAATTACAGCTACATTATAAACGATACAACTATATTAGTAAAGACGTTTCAAAGATTGATTTTTCAGCTTTAATTTGAATGCTTAATTATTAATTTATTGCAAATACTTTTCAAGATCTAAGCTAAAACGTAAAGCTTTTTCGCTGCTTAAAAAAACGTTGTTCAAAATTCAGAGTAAATTTCAGCTAAACAAAAATTCATATCAGTATATAGTTTTGAAAATATGATTATTCTGCTTTAATTTGAGTGCTTAGTTATGTATTTGTCTCTTATACATTTCGAGATATTAGCAAAAATGTAAAAGCAATACTTTTTCGATACAAAAAATAGCGTTTCTTCATATTGACAATGAATTACAGTTAAATTATACTAGTATACTCGATTTAAATATTGATTATTCAGCTTGAATCTAAATCCTTAATTATTAATTTGTTGCTATTAGTTTTCGAGATATATTCAAAAAAAAGTGCTTTTTTGATGCTTAATAACTTTATCTTTGACAGTAAATTACAGCAAAATTACAAATGATATGAGCATATCAATAAAAAATTATTATTATTCAACTTTAATTTGAATCTTCAATTATGGATTTGTGTCTTATACTTTTTGAGATATTCACATTTAAAAAATAACTTATATTTTATGTACTTTAAAAAATGAAAATAGAAGCATATTTTATCACCAAAAAATATTTAGATAAAAAATAGAGTTAACAACGGTGAAAGATATAAAATATACTTGAAGTTTCAGGCGGTTGAAGAATTGCTTGTCTCCCGAAGAAAAATGATTGACACATAGAAAATATGATCATGGTAATCTTGATAAAATACAGTTGATAACAATTTACATAATTGCACTTCCTAAATGATGTCATCCGAAACAATATGTGCCGCTTCACTAGATAACATATTCCATTTATTTTTATTAAAACAGTTGGTGGAATAATAACCTCATATTTATATTTTCATAAAAAGACAAAAAATACAAACAAAGAAAAAAAAATAGACAATGATCAAAATTATTAAATATTATTTAATTTTTGACTTATTTATCATTGAATTACATGAATTAACAGTTTCATTTATTAAAAATGTTTAATGTGATAAAATTCTTTAAAAAAAATGAGTGAATACAAACTAATTTCTTGAACATCGTTTCTTGTATGCATGAATAACTTAAGAATGTAACGACTCAATTTCAAAGTAGAAAGTAAATCGTTTGGAATTAATGCCGCTTTTCATTGAGATGATATCTGTGCAGTCCTATAGACTGGAAACGGGGTTAACGCTTTAATCAAAATCCTTGCCTAATATCCTAACACGACTAGATGTAACCACAAAATATTAATACTTTTAATTTTTATATTATAAATATCAAAAATATATTACTTTTTTTGTAAAATTTGTATTTCATCTATATAAAAAAATGTGAAATTGCTGTTGATATGTTTGACATTTAATTAATTTGAAGTTTTAATAACAAATTGAAAACATAGTTTTTTTTTTATACAAAATAAATATATCGAAGTAATTAAAAGTCGCAAATTTGCGTTGACGACAAGCTGCAAATAGCAAACGAAAAAGTGCACTTTAATTAAATCGCAACGGCTTCGTCCATTTATCAAATATTACACAGTGCTACAAGTTACAGTGAAACGTAAAAAAAAGAGTATAATCCTGTGTAATACCAGACCGGACAGGATCCTGTAACTACCTATAACTACACTTTTTATGTTCCTGCTGTACGGCAATAACTCATCGCTAACATAAAACCTTCATTAATAAACGACTCTTTAACAGGTTTAACAGGCAATAATGATTATATCGCTTCATGTTTTTTTTTTAATTATTTGTAACATAATTGTAATAAAACAAAAAAAATATGGCAAAAGTTTTTACAAAAAAAAAGGATATAATTAAAAATTAATTAATTAACGATAGAATATATGTCTCATGAAGTTTGAAATTACTTTAGGTAAATGAATTGATTTTCTTTGTAATTTTGGGGCATTCACTTTCTAAATTATTAATTTCGTCTGGAAACGTGACACCACAACACGATAAAACACTTTATTTCAATATTGGGTTTCCAAAGAGCGCTTTTGCCGTTTTATGGCTTGTAATATAATATATAAAACAGAATATAGCGTATATGTTTCTAGTTTGTTTCTGTATAATATCCATATTTTATGTGTGTTTTATTACTGAAACATGTGTTAATAAAATTGAACTGGAATTGATTCATTTGAAAAAATAACATCTCTCATCTCTGTTGATCTGTCTATTTAAGACCGGACTAATTGAAGACTCAAAAACCATAAAAAAATACTTGAGTTTGTAGTGAGAAAAAAATCAGTCATCATGTATAGAAAACTATGTGAATTTTTTTATTGTTTATTTTAATTTTACTTAATTAATATTTAGTTTGTTTCAAACTGGATTGTAGTGAATATGTACTAATTGAACTCGCACTATACGCACTAAAATTGTATCAAATCTTATGTTCAATAGCTACTAAAATAAATACATAAATATATAATGAAAGAAATCTTCTAATAAAAAATATACATCAATATAAACGTACATTTATATTTCCATTAGATTATTAGTTTCGTCATCTGGAAAATACATTCGTTTTGATACATTTATTCAGTTTTATCACGCCTGTGCTGTCAGTTGCATTCAATAAGTAAGAAATCATTTAAGTATAAATAAAAGCCAATATAGAGTCGATATAATAGTCTGAACGAATCATTTGATTGGAGCCCCAGGGAGAAACTGGCATGTTAGTCACCGTATTTATTTCCTTCTACACACATATTGGAGAAAAGTACAAAGGAATTTCGAAGTAACTATTATTGACGTAAAAATCGATTAAATAGGATGATACATTTCGTTTCCTAGAACTAATTTCAATTTTAAATTAGAATTGGGAAACTCAAACATTGGTGCATTTGTCATTTCATAATATAAAACAGTATTGAAAGTAATCTGTAACAAAATGGTCTGGAATTAATAATTATCCAATAGTTAATTTAAAAAAAATATTCTGAAGTTATTAAAAATAGATACCAAAAGTACAGTATTTAAGACCATTGCTCTTTCTGCCCAAAACGCAATGTTTATTTTTACAACTTAATTTAAAGGCAAAAAGTTTGGTGAAACAAACAATACATTATGTAACTGCTATTAATTTTTGCGGTTTTTATTAATAATGAAAGTTAAAGTTTTCTTTTAACTAGCAAATAAATTACATATAAAATATTTAAGAATGTTGATAGAAGTTTTATTTATTTGAAGTAGAATAATAGAAAATTGGACTTACATATTTTCATATTTTGTATCACGATTATTATTTATGTTGAAATATATTAATCACACAAAACTATTATTTACAACAGAAACTATAACAAAAACCTGGTTTATATTACTTGAAAATATAAAAATATTACTGTACAATTTCTTAAGGGTTGTTAACCTGTTGCTATTATTTGACTTATCTATAAAGATGAATCATTAGATATAATCTGTACGTGAGTAAACGTCTTTGTTTGTTTGTCCGAGCAAGGGTATTGACCAAATATTTGTAGCGAAATATTGATTCCCAAGACACATAAACCATGATCGAAACTAATATAACAGGCTGGTGACCACAAACAAAACGCAAGCAAATTATAATGATTCGTCTCGTAATTGCGTGTGATGCGACGTCGAGTAATTATATTTAAAGCGAGCGCTGATGGATACATAAATCTTATATAACGTGTGTACGCGAGGACGTTGATTAGCATTATCCATTACGTCGGGCGGGCCACTTATTAGTTAATTATCCTTTTTACTCACTGTTTGGGTTTCCGCAGACGCGGATGTCGCGGCACATGTTCCACTTCCACAAGCGGAGGCAAAAGAAGGACCGACCGACGGATCTGGACCATTGCAGGATCCTCGTGGTCCTGCTGTTCGTCTGACCTCGTTAAATATGCAAGCCCGTACATTTGCGCGTAACTTGTAACTAATAAACTATTACATTTCCGCATGTAGTGAAATACAGTGGAACCTCGCTTTACGAGCATAAACCGTTCCAGAATTTTCGGATTTTTACTCGTATAGTGAAACACTCACTCTTTCAGCGAGGTTTCACTCTACTAACAAAAATCCTATATGCATACGCAAAGACAAATTAAGAGTGTATTAAAACGAAATGGAATTTTTAATTTGCCTAACTTTAATCAGATTCTCAGCATAGAAAAAACTGCATTTGATGTTATTAAGGACAACACAAAGAATTACTTCACCATATTTCATTGTTCACATGCAAGAAAAGCTAAAAATTAATTGCATATTATTATTAGTTATGTAAAAGCTAAAGTTGTCGAGTCCTAAATGTTTGTATAACGTATTTTTCGACTGTTTTTTGTCCCTCTTTTTTTGTATATACAAGTACTGATTTATCTACATAAAAATGTTCATGTGAATTGAAGTGTGTCTTATGATCATTTATATAATATTATATTAGAGGGACCTGAAAGTAATGTAATTTTAGTGCATGTCAATATTTGTCAACTCATTCTGTACTTCAAAGTTGTGTCAAAAACATACTAATATTAAAGTGACTTGTTAACTTGTAAATAATTAAATAGCAATATTTGTTCATCGAATCAAGTATAAATTTAGTCATGTAATTATATTATAGTGAATTATAAACACGTTTTCTGTAATAGATATGAAACAATTCATTACATAACGAACTGCTTTATGAACACACTAATATTTTACCCATCTTTGAAGTCATAGGATTACTGTTCAGATTTTTTTCCCGACATTTCAATTTCGACAAAGTTTACCGGTGTTGCATTTTGAGGGTCGAAGGTGTCGATCTAGCATCCGATTTCCTCATCAAATACTTTACCAACACATGTTGACAAAATGTGAACTTCCACTCTAATTTTGATGTTTTTTAAAATTATATTTTGTACATTAGTTTTATTTTCTGGGCAGAACAAAGATCCAAAGCCATTTGAAACTATAGCAATAATTATATTTCCTTTATTCTTTTCTTTATATTTCCATTGTATACACACTGAATATTTTTCGTGTAGTTGTAATAAATATTATTATTTATCAATTACATAGCATATCTAATGGAAATGATAATAAACAATAATATATCTTGTATAATAATATTTCATTAAATTGTCAAACTTGAATTATAAATGATTTCACTTTTTTATAGTGAATTTCTGGTATTTCTATTTCGTAATTAATACTATCATGCGATCCATTTGAGTGTTCTCATGATAGCAATTTATTCCAGTCTGCAAAACGGATATTTTCAATTCGAAAGCAATTATATCGCAGCGCAAAAAAATCCAATTCGCATTCTAGTATTACCAAACTGATGAAGCTTTAGAAAAATCGGATACTTTTACGCAACATTTGAATTTCACAAAATGAAACTTTATATATTTTTTTATGGATGCGCCGGGATGTAACTAATTTAAACTTTAAATATCCATGCAAAATTACAATAATTTTATCAACAATATCTTATGAAATTTCTTATTCGAAAGCAATTATTTTGCAGCGCAAGAAAGAACCTTCATATGTATGTTATAGTGTTTCCAAAACTGACGAAGCGATAAGAAAATCGGGTACTTTTACACAATATTTGATTTTCACAAAATGAAACTTTATACATATGGTGGATGCGCCGGGATGTAACTAATTTAAACTTTATATATCCACGCAAAATTACTTTAGTTTTATCAACCATATCTTATGACATAATACATTATCGTTTCGCAGACATAAGCAATAGAAGTCCTGGAAGTAAGTTTAAATTATGTCTCGCTTGTTTCAGAGCAGTGGGAATCAACATTGTATTATAATTTGGTGAGCGTCGCGGTGGTCCTGGTGATGGCTTTGGTAATTTTCGCCGCAATGAGCTACCAATGTGCAGCGACTTGGCGCTGGATCAAGGACAAAACGTGCAGGGACTACGCCGAAACGGATTCGACCAGCACTAAGCAGACCGCGATAAGGATAAGCCATTCTTTGCCAGACCTTCAGACAGAGCCGCTCAAACAAGAGTACGTGCAGGAGCATAAAGACAATAAAAAGGTATGGAAACTTCGAATTGAGCAATTATTTCATTTGTTTATAAACATAATTTGTTAATTCAAAACATTGGAATTGATTCATTAACATATTAAATATTAAGATTTTCAAAGATCTTTGTTCTTAAATGAATAATAATAGCAACAGTTCTACCATTATAGTACCAATTTATTGAAATATATAAATATATCTATATAAAGTTTGGTTATTGGAGCTAACCTTTTTTCAGGTTATTGTCTTTCTGAAGATAGATTACATTTAAAACAATTAGATCGTAATACAATTGATCATTACTACCAAATTACTAAGATCATAGGTAATATTTTATATTACCAATTTATTGAAATATATAAATAAACTCACAAGAAGGGTGTTAATGGAGCAATGCTTATTTCGGATAATCGTCTTTCTGGAGACGTATATAATAGTATAAAAAATAGATCGTAACAGTCGATTACTACTGATGCAAGACAAACATAATGTTGCTTCAACCATTTCTCCAGTAAAAAAATGTTTCGTTAATAATATTGACTGGAATCGGCAAACTTTTATGATAATCGATCCGTTCAAATATTTGTTGATTGGCCTCTTGTAACTAACTATTATGTAATTATAATACAACAAGCAATTAATCCTAATTAAAACCCAAAAGAATTGTATAGACTGGAATTTTCGTGTCATTTTTAATTTGAAGAGGTCAGTAATACATTATATTAAAAAAATAAGTATATCAAATAGAAAAGTGATTGCTACTTCTTATTTTCTATTGACCATTAAGAAATTAACTCCTGAGCTAGCAATATTATATAATACCTGTTTGATATGCTGAAAATATAGGCATATCCATACAGAACTAGGAGATTAATTGTTGAAACTGTCTTAATATATGTATTTAACACCTTATTATAAGTATTTTACAGAATCAATGTTTCTGAAAGCACTGAAATGTTAATGATAAATTAACTTTTGAATAAAAAAACCCAACAGTTTTGTCTTGTTTTTTGTTTAGTTATAACTATTATTGCAAAGTTTCACACAATATAATATAAATTGAAGCTCGCATATTATAAACTTCATTTTAAAGTACTTTTAAGGTTTAACAAATATAAATTATGAAGAATATATAGTATCGATTTATTTATGCTTCTTTTTTGTTAATATTATATTAAATCTTTAAGGATTATAATACAATAAAAATGTATAATCTTCATGTGAAATTCGTAACGAAACTACTTTGTATTAGTTTCCAAATTCGCTTAGCAAGCATTAGGAAAGCTCGTGGCATAACCCAGTTACGGACGGCCGTGAAATAAATCTTTAATCCCATGAAACCCATCACTATTGGTCTCCTTTAACATGTATCATTCTTGGAATCGGATTAAATTTTCAGAAGAGGTAGAGAACGGGCAACGTCATCCGTCAATGTTTCCACTTATTTGATATGCACCCGTTCGTCGGCGGAGCCGAAGATTTCTCTTAATTTATCAACGACGAAGGGAAAAACTTATTATGGCTCCTCGTGGCAATTTTAATATGTATACGCTGCGGAAATTTTCCACGGAATCGTTTCTACTTCAGGGAACCGCGTCTTTTCAGTTTACTTTTTCATATTCCGTTTCCTTCGGAATGAGCAAAGCGGCGAAAGAATAATTTCTCGCATCCGTCCTGTAATAAACCACTCGTCTTATATTTTATTACAGGCGAAATTCAAATGTAAAATAAACAAACTTCAGTTTCAGAATTTGCCGAATTTCAGTAAATACTTTATAAACTATAACAATAACATAAATTATTTAAATTTCACTGTAAATCATCGTTAGTCTGCCAATAAACAATATTATTTTTGAACAATATTCACTAAAACGTAAATATTCGTTTCATCCCTCCCTATTTGTGAATTGAGTATATGAGAATATATAATAATAGTGTGAGATTATTTTACCCACAGAAATGGGCAGCAAGTAAATCCACAATAATCCGAAAATTTATTACGTCCACGTAATCGATATGTATTTGATCCGATTTACATGCTACTCATATACACGTAGTTTCCTCCAAAAAGGCATCACATTTGTTTATATTTAAATGATAGATGATTTTCGGATATTCTTTATTTTATTCAAAACCATTCTGTGCTATTGCCACTTTACTGTATTCAATAAATCATTATACAAATATAACGTATTGTTTCAATCCTTACTTTTGTTAATTAAATAAAAATAAAATATTAATAAGATTTATTGCAACAGTCTGAAAAGATTATATAATTGGTAACAGGGCTCTTTCTGCCTTTAAATTGCCAATATACATATTACAATCAAATCAATCGTTATATTGAGATAAAACATGTTTCAATTTTGATGAATTTTTCAATTGACTTCAATTTTTATGAATATAGTGGTAACTATTACGTAAAGATATTGAAATATATAAAATACCTTCTGCAGATGAAGGGAGCCGCTGCATCGTAATCCATGCGCCATTCCCTAGATCCCATCACAACCATTTTCCAGCCCTCCGTACACCCAATATCTCGCACTTTATTCGCACTCAAATCCTTTTCGTATATTCACCCCGATGCTTGTTGCTTTTCCATACGCGGACGCTGGCAGCTTCCAAATTTAATCTTGGGTCTACATCAACATACTTCCACCTAAACAAACAAACCCCACGAAAGTCCACTAGGTTTTCAATCAATAGAAAAACCAAAATGTCACCATCGTGTCAATATTTCCGTTACGTAATCTAATGACATTAATCAATTGTTATTAATTATTACAACAGCGACTTCGATTATTGTAGAATTTTATTTTTTTATTAATTATTTTACTTTGTATATTTTTTCACTATTTTTAGAATACTTTTATATTTTTTTTATAAATTGTAACAATATATATTAACTGTGTTACTTGACGGAAAAAAAACTTAGATCGATAGCACTTTAGTCACATTAATGTGTAATAATTTATTATATTACTTAGTTTACGAAACGAGTATACATATTTTTCATTGTTTGTGCCCAAGATATCAAAATCGTAATTACAATGTTACACATAGTCATTATAATGTTAGTACGTACGATCAATAATTCCGAAAGCAAAATGAACTTAAAGTACGTTCATGAAGAAGCATATGTAACATTATTAACACATTCGCATAGCACATAGGTAATTTGTTAACGTTGTACGTTAAATGAACAGTAAATATATCAGATCTTTCTGCCCTCTTGTTATTATTTATATAGTTATTGGAATAGCACAATGCTTTGTAGGCGTCATGCAATGAACTGTTAACCGTAATACTTCCTTTCGTATATGTAGATTCTAAATTTTGTTATTATTACATTTTTAATATATTTTTTCTTTAAATATCCTTGATTTTTTTAATTGCATTCCACCCTATCTTCCTTCCATCTCCTCACAGGCACCCTTACCCAGCCCTACCGCAAAACTCGCCAACCCAAACCATATCCCTCACATAAAACATTCATCTACCTCTAACTAATCTTCCTTATATAACAATTTTTATTTAACTTCTCGTAATCAAACCAAACAACGTGTACTCTCTTTTTTTCTCCTTTTTGTTAGCATATTAATGTACAACGTTCTAAAGAGCTGAAGCTCAGAGATGGCTATATTTTAAGCATATATGTAAACTTTAATCAAAATTATAAATAAATATATATTTGTAAACCTAAACCTTAATTGCATACCAAAAGGAGAAAGATCCCGACAAGGGGGCTATATTCCTTCATTTCATCGGATGACCCATTATAAACGACAGAGCAATTTCCAATTAATTAAAAGACAATTAATGTGTCTACACATGTCTCTCCATTTGCGAATGGAGCTTTAAACCGCCCATAAAAGAGATAGAACTTTACATGTATTCGAAGCAATTATTCATTAAAAAAAAATGAGAAAAGTTTTATAATGACTTGCTGAAGATAAAATTGTGTTCTCCGTAATTTATGGCACCTAAAATTTTTGTCATTTACTCGAAGTACGATAATTCCTTTAAGCTTTTTTTATAGCCACCTCTCATACGCATCATAATCAAACACATTTTTATTAAAACTTCGCCATTGGGAGATTATGGTTATCTTTTATATGGGTGCGTTCATATATATATATAAATATATGTTTTCCCTCTGTTTTAATTAATTAATTAATTAAGATAGGTGAATGAACGTGTGTAAATACTTCAAATAATTAATATCAAATTTCTATTTTAAACGTGGTGGCTTGTTTGTTTGCACCTTTTTACTTACTAAACGCGAATTTATTGCAGATGGCTGGTCACTTTGGCTTTACACTCGCACACACATATAAACTCATGCACACGCTAAAAATATCGTGTAACACATAAAATTACAATACACTAAACAGCAACAACAAAAATAATAATCATAATGGTGTATAATTAGTCGAATACATTAGTTTATTTTTATATGCGTTTTATGCAATTTCTATTAAAAGAAACGATTGTATAGTGCATGTTGCATGCAAGGCAACCCGACTGTTTGATATTCATAACATTTCTATCCACTTTGTAATTATATAATTGCTATTAATATAGTTCATTTACATACTTTCAATTCCTTTTTGTTATATTAAATGATAACTTGATATGATAAAATAATATAACAGAAAGACCTATGTTCTACAAGCCTTTACAGCAATAACTGTCTTTTGTCTTTCTTCATCTTATTTTTTGTAGTAGTTGTTATTCCAATATTTATTATTATTAGAAAAAAAAACAAAAGAAACTAATAAAAGTAAAATTAAACGCAGTTGAGATTGCAAAGCAATTAAATAATCCATATAATGAATGAACACCTGCATCTACAGCTGCGATTGTAAAGCGATTAAATATTCCATATAAGGAGTGAACTCCTGCATCCACATTGTAAAGCAATTAAATAATCCATAAAAGGACTGAAGATCTGCATCCACAGCTGCTATGGTAATACAATTGAATAATCCATATAAGGAGTTAACACCTGGACCTGCTAAGTAAGAAAACGTATCTAATCGTGTAGATATATATAAATACCTAATGTACAAACTATTTTGAGAATCTTTTTGATATCTATCTGCAATGCTAGCGATAAACGTTTATTTTCCATTCTAATCCGTTTAGTTAAGAATAATTTAAGTTATTAATTAAGTCAATTAAGTTTCAGTAATTTGTCACTCTTATTTATTAGAAATGTTGTTGTTTAATTAGTAGATTATTAATCTATTATTGATGAATTTTCAAGAATTAAGGCAAGAAAAGTTCAACTTTAAACGAGCACCACTTATTAAAAAAAAGAGGGATATAGTAACTAAAGAGGATAATAATGGAATACTCGTACTTAAATAGATATTCGCGAAACGCAAGAGATTTTTTTTCAAAAAATACCGTGCCATCATGGTATTAAGTACATATAACATTCGTAGTTCTTCTACAATTTAGCAATTATCCAAAAAGTTGAAACTATTAGCTGTTGTTACTTATATAATAAAATAAAGTGTATTATAGAATATTCAGATTAAATGGTCTGTTATATCACTACAATTAGAAAGGAATCAAATGGTACCGAAAACTTGGTATTCCACTTGTTCTAGGAATTTTAGTTTATATTTGTAAATATTATGAGATCTAGATGTTTTTTGTTTATAGTTTAGTAAAGTATTATATTTCCCAATTCCTCGACCTTTAAAAAATTAAAATTGTTATACGTAGAAAATTCTTTGAGCTTAAGTCGTTCATAGCAGACGAGCTTGGTAAAACAGTGCTATTCAATATTTAGATCTATCTGACTACTAAAATATGTACTCAGTACTAAAATCTCTGACTTGTTCAAATTTCCCGTTTAAACACAATTTAATTTCGACAAAGATTTTTTATTTCAATGTTTTATTAAAAATATACAAATATTGAATAATGTTAAAACTTATATTTGTTTATTTCATGCAACAAGGTACGTTTTGATAACTAAATACCTTGTATGAACAAGGAATCTACAGAGTATCTCATGAATAATTCACACAGCATTGCAACAGATAAATTACATTCGTTTGACTGTACGAAATCTAAACCCATGCAAAGGAGATTAAATTTCAAGCAACGCTAAATTATTTCCTCCGAATACAGAAATCAAACATCCTTGTAACATAAACTGGCTTGTCCATTCACAGTGATTCTCCTTTAATCATTTTCAAAACAACACACTTTCATTTCTATAATGAAAAATAGTCTTCCACTTTAACGATTTCCAATAAAAATAAATAAAACTATTAATTATTAACAATCTGTGTAATTATATCGTATAGTGTGTATATTGAGAGACAGGAGGTAAATTCAATTACATTGTTTTTTGAAGGAATTGAATTTTGCGTTTACTTTTTTGCTGGTACGTTTTCCACGCTTGGATTTTTTTTTATTCCAAATTAATTTCCGAGGGGCCCCCTAGGTATGTAACAACTGGTGGTTTACAATATCACTTTTCCCACCGTACGTATATGCATGCGTTCATTCTCATGCTACATCCGAGTTTTGATAGAATTGAAATGTTGATACTGATTTGTGTGTCCACGCGAAACATATGTACAGGATGAGATGAAATCGACATACGTTTTCGGACGTCCCTAAATGTGCTATCTAAATGGGAAAATGAAATCAATACTCCTTCCTGTATTGGAATAATTGAACATTAATTTAATTAAAATACTGCTGCATTTCGAATGTATACTTTCAATTCCATTTGATTTTCATTACGATAAAACATATTGGGAAGAAATGGAGGAAATGCATTTATTTCGACCTTTTTCTTAACAATGTGAAAGACTATTTTGACGAGTTTAATCGTACCAATTGTTCCTATGGAATTACTAGTATATTACTAAAATGTTATACCTTTTTTTGTATAACGTCTGTTTTTATTTAGAATCTATTTTATAGCAAAACATTCAGTAAATGGTTTAACGGTTGACAAATGACAAATTATTGGATAGCACCCACTGGCGGTTTTCTCTTAATTGCTACTTAAATGTTAAATCTCATTGGAAGATCCAGTAAATTACATCGCTTCAGTCGGTTCGTTGTTAAGCTATTATCAAGAATATTGATAGCTAAGTCATTTGGATGTTTTTCGAGCCTATTTTGGTATCTGCTACTATATTTCATAATGGCTTCCTCCACTGTTTCTATTTGAAGATCATCGTGAATTCTCCAGTTTGTAATGCGCCATGGAGCTCCTATGATTCTTCTTAGGCTTTTCGACTGGAATCTTTGTATAATAGCAATATTAGATTTGTAAGTGCTTCCCCACAGCTGTATTCCATAGGTCTAGACTGGTTTTGAAATTACCTTATAAATCAGTAGCTTGTTTTCTTTTGAAATTTGTGAGTCTTCTCGTAGTAGCCAGTACAGCTTCCTGAACTTAATTTCAAGTTGTTCTCTTTTGGCTTGGATGTGATCTTTCCGTTCATTCTTCTATCCAGGTGCATACCCAAATAATTAACTTTATTAGCTGTCGGTATAATTTTTCCGTTGATAGTCACTGATGGTTAGTAGTGTTTTCTCATGGTGAAGGTAACTTGCACTGATTTTGATTCATTGATCTTCATTCTCCATTTTTGTAGCCATTCCTGCACTAAGTTCAAAGAATGTTCCAGATGATATGATGCACATGCTGCGTCTGCATCTGATAATAAAATTGCAGTATCAAGTGTTGCGAATGTTGTTTTATCAGTTATTATTTATAACAACTTCACGAAGTTTCATAGAGGATATAAACGAATATAAATACACTTCCATGAATATTCCTAATCGATACAATTTTTCACATAAAACTGTAAGTTTTATAAAAGAATCCACCTAGGGCGATTCCTTCGGGAACAATTTTTCATCAATGTAAAAATAAATCCTTACTCCCAATCACAACTTTCTTCCTATAACAATAAAAATTTATTTTCCGACAAAATCAGATGATATTTCACTATGTCTAGAATTCCATCTCAAGAACACAAGAACACATACCAATATGATTAACATAAAAAATATTAGATAAGTCTTCATTCCTACCAATATTATCAAAATTATTTAAAAACTTCTTGCTAAACGATTATAACTCACAGTATTTTTATATAAACTGAAACCAGACAATAAGTCAAGTTTTTGTTGTAAAACGGCACAATAGAGAAAGTAAATGGGATCGTAAACATCATTATCTAAGATTTAGAGAAAAAGAAACACATTGCAAAGCAGTTGTGTCCCTTAGGTCGGTCATCTCTATGTTAATCAACAACACAATATCAGTGTTGAAAATACAATGTACCGCTCCATGCATTCCCAGGAGCTATGGGAAGGGGCCCGTAAAACTTAAAATCTACTAAATTGGTGGACGAGACAATCTAAGTTAATATTAAAAAACCTTTTTTTGAAAATCCTATAATTTAGTTCAGCAGATTCCCAAGAACCCAAGATTTCCGTAGAATCTTGGTAGAAATACACTGACACACATTATAGACATTATAAACTTTGTCGGTTATATGTATTATTATTTGCTAATACAAGAGTTATATATGATCAATATCCATTTGTACGAATTTTATACTGTAATATGATATAAATACGTTTTTATTCTATTTTGTTACGTTCGGCTGTTTCTATTTTTTTTTCTATTTGTTTCCTATTTTTATTGATTTTAGGTGCTCCGACAGACAACTCTTCCAATTGTGCCGACCAGACATCAGACGTTTCAGAGGCAATTGTCCCACCGTTTGAAAATGCCGACAACGATTCAATTCAGCATCTGCAGTCTCGAACATAAAAGCGAATCTAGCCTTATCGGACTGATAAAGGTACACGTTTCAGTATTCAATAAATACACAATGCGATTTTTTTCAGCTAACTCCATTTAATTGACCCAGTTGACTTGTTTTCTTTTTATGTTACGTTCGTTATTTGGTGAAATCTAAAGAACGCAATATTCTTATGCGGCTTCACTTCCTGAATTCAATGTGCATCTTATTACAACCAACCAAATTGTAACTGCAATTGCCATGTGCACTGGCATCTACAGTAATTACATTTACATGTCTCGTGTTTGTATATGATTCAATATTACTACATACTTTCTTTAAAACACTTACTTTATAACAGTAAAAATACTGCTTATACATCATCCTTTCATATAATCCTACATATTTTTTATATTCAGTTAAACATATAAATTTGAGTAATGGAAAAAAATGAATTATAGTAAAAAAAATCTCTTAAATCCAGGAACCGGACATTTGAGATAGATTAAGGTCCTATAGGAGATTACATTAACTTAATCAACTAAAAACCCTTCTACCTACATTAAACTAATTGCAAAGGGGGATAAAAACTGAAATGTAATTTAAATGAGATAAAGTTAAACAATGACAATTCTCTTTTCAAATATATTTATTTTTCTGTGTTATATTTGTATGCAATTCAAAACAATAATTTCATAAATCGGGATCAAATAAAACCAGATATTTTTATGTACGTATAATTGCTAGTAAATTTTACAGTTTTTCATAGCGCTGTGACATCGGAATACTATAAAATTTACACACTGATTCTCATAAAAATACTGTTTTTTAATACCGTACTTTTCCCACTCATTTTTATGTCACTAAATTATTAGAATTTACGTTATCAGCTGGATAAAAACAAAAAATATAGTTGATAAATATATTTGCTTTATAATTTATTAGATATTAATTGACAAGATTGAATAATTATTAAACATATTACAAATTTGTTACGCAGATTCTTCACAAATTATTTTCATATATATTTAGTATTGTATTTGATTTGACTTTTGTCAATGGTATGATATATTCCTATTGACAAATGTTAGGTTCAACTTTCTTAACTGACATGTGCGTCAGATGAAATACCAATCAAGAGATTTTTTCATTGAAATACGACCAAAGTTCTGATTAGTTTTTCTTCTGATAAGAATGAAACTTTTTATCATGATGATTTCAGAAATATTGAAAATATAATAGATAATGAAAATGTAATATTGGTTAAAATTAATTCTTGAACTTCTTCAGTTTCATGTAGCAGTACAAAATCAAAAATAATATATATAATGATTATCTAATAAATTTATTTTCAAAAATTAATTATTTTTTCAGGTTTTTATCTACAATATCGTTAAATCTGTTTTATTTAAAATATTATGTTGTTGGTTACAAAACTGGCGTGTTAAGTTTTCGAGACATTTTATTTAATAAGCTCGACTCGATAAAACAATTTCCTCGCAACGCGCGTGCGATACAATTACTAATTGTTGACAAGTTCCTAATTAATATTCTCCCCAAGGTGATGTTTTGCGAACTAATAAACAATCTGTCATGTACCGTTATTTATACCCACTCAGAAAATAATTATTTATTTTTCATCTGACTGAAATTTATCACCTACAAACATTATTCGTTTGCCAAAACTAAGTCATTAGTAGTCATTAATATCTTACATTTAGTTATTTCTTAATTTCAAAATAAGATTTATCTTTTATAAGGATTCTATTAAAAATACTTAAGGAAAATTGATGACTTGTGACAATTATTTTAATAAATCCAAGATACTTGGCCATTTCTTGAATAAATGTTGATTATACTTAAGCTAAAAACCAAAACTGGAAAAAGATTGACCTGTGCAAACATGAATCATCTGAATTCTGTAAATAATAATGCATAAATATGTTTCTTTGTTATAGCCTGAGTTGTACAAGAAAGAGTTGGTACGGCAATCGTCTGCAGATTCGGCAGGACCAGAGATGGAATTCTGCGGCATTTTGCATTTTTCTTTACGTTACGACAAGGACGTAGAAGGACTCGTAGTCAAGGTAGGCATGCCTCGCAAATGTTTATGTTTCATTAAATTCCACGCGGGTGCCGAAATCTCGCCTGTTGCCATTTACAGACACTTAATTAAATAGGAGAATCTTGAGTCTGCCGTTTATATTAATTACACACCACCAGACTGCTACAAGAATAATCTAAAGTGCGAGATAAGTCAATATCTCAATTTGCCCGACGATTCGTAGGGAAAAGACAGAATCACGATTCTTGAAGCTTATTTAGGCATAAGAAAATGCGCCTGATCGTATGTAGCACGCACGATTTGGTTTAAAGGTTTATGAATATATAAATATAGATAAATAACTTTCAAATTGAATAAACGGCTTCAAAGACTTATATGAAAATAGTCGAAAATAAATTTCTATAAAAAATATATTTATTTCAATAAATATAGACTCTATATATTGTTTATAATTAAATGTACAATTTTCTCATCAAATGTAACTTCATACCATTAATTAATTTAATTTAAATAATGATATGTCAGTTTTGTCTATACATTAATAGAAATATTTTCTGCAATATACATTAAATGATTTGTTTTTAATTAAATCTGTAATTCTATGCAAGTTTAATTTTGTTCGATAATTTATGATCAAAATTGTAAACACAAAACTATATAATAATGGTAAATACCATATTTATTTAATTTAGATATTCAATAATTGTTATACTAAAATTAAATCCATAGTTTACCATAAATTTGAAATTGAAATATAAAATATAAAATATTTATGCATTAAAATCAGTGCTAATCAAAATATGTTATGTCACGAGGCGTAAACAAATTGTGTTTTGATAGTATGTCTACTTCTGTCAACTAAATCATTCATTAGATAGACAAAACTAAATGCCATAAACGAAGCGCCACTAATTTCAATTTATTAATTCATGTTGGTTTTTGTTATGTAGAAAGTAAGAGTTTTTAAATAATTAGTAAACTTATACCTTGCTTATAGCAGAATCTATATATTTGATATTGGAAGAAATTTAGTTACTCAAAATATAGTTTTTTTAAATTATTAATATGTTAAACTCTGTAGTAGATTATTCTAATATACCCATACTTCGCTTTACGGCCTAGATACGTTCCACGAAACTTGGCCACAAAGCGAAAAGCCGTATAACGAATCCATTATTGCACTTGTGCGAGATTGGAAACATGTAGTTTTTTTTAAAGTTATAGCGTAACATTTTAGGCCGTAAATCGAAAACGTGCCTTAATAGCGAAATGCTTTATAAAGAGCGGCCGTATAGCGAGGTATGGGGGTACTTGTAATTTTATAGTGAAATATTTGCACAAATATAGTCTGTGAAAAATGTGTTTTAGAAAATCCGAACATAAATAAATGCTTACAAATTTGGCATATTTAATTAAAAGGTCATATTGATTTGTTAGTGAAAATCGCTCGTATAAAAATAACAATTAATTACATGTAAATTAAAATAAAATCAATACATTGTGTGTTGTATGCCTCGTTACGTATCATTTATTCATATAAATATATTTTTTCATATAACAGAGATACATTTGAATGCAGGATGTGCTCATTAATATTCTTTTTCTTCTTCCCTTTCAAGGTATTCGAGGGTAGAGATTTGCCTGTTAAGGACGTAACTGGCAGCAGTGATCCCTACATAAAGATTTATCTGCTCCCCGATCGTAAAAAGAAATTCCAAACAAAGGTACATCGGAAAAATCTGAATCCCGTATTCAACGAGACCTTCATATTCAGGTAATCAAAATCATATTAAATGCGTCTTATTAATATCGTGTACCGGGGATTAAGAGGGCAGGAACTACAAGAAAACGGGGCAATAATCCCTTTTGTGCATGAGGAATTTCAGGCGCGCAGCCGGAGGCAGCAACAAAAACACGCGATACCTAATAGGCTTATGAAACCTGAGATGTGTCAAAGTTGCCTTTCGATTAGATAGGGGAGGCGGAGCGGGTGGAGGAGGGTATAGAGCGGTTTAAATTATGGAACGACAGGGTGGCTCGTTTATTATACAGATTCACGATCGCAAAAGCGATCGTCGTAACGACGAGAAGGGATGCGTTGAATTATTAAACATCCAGTTTCTTTTCTCCATTTTTTCTTGTTACTCTTTCACCCTCCTTGCAATCGGAAAAGGAAACAAGAAAAACGTCGAAAGATATATAACAAGCGTAACAAGCTATATTGATTTGTCAATACATATTTGAAAACGGGAATGTCATTTTCAAATACGAAACATACATAATATTTAAAAGTTAATTTTTAATTCCATTAATCTTAACATATATAGCAGATTTCAAAATTTAATATCTGTTAATGATAAGCTGGAAATTGTCAAAATACTCAATTACCAATCTTTTTGAAAGTAATAAACAACGATGAAGAAAATTATGAAAATTATGAAAATTTTAGGAACAGAAATATTGCTTAAATTTAACGATAAAAATTGAATCAAATTGATTTTACCGATTTTACATATTCATTTTTGTTGTTATTTTTTTTCAGTGTATCGTATGAGGAATTGCGTGTTCGTTATTTGCAGTTTTCTGTATACGATTTCGACCGGTTTTCTCGGCACGATCTAATCGGACACGTGGTGCTGAAGGGCCTCCTCGAGTCTACGGATCTCCAGCAGGAAATGGAGTACACAATGAATATACTGTGTCCGCCTCAGGTAATTCACAGAACGCATGTTCGCACAATACAGCAGCGAAGCCACATCATCATCCTTTTTCCGGGCGCCGCTTCTTCCCAAATTGATTCCCTGAATTCCCTTTCCAACCTTGACCTACATCCGAGCATCTGAAAATAGGTCGTCTGGGTGCACCTGACCTTGGTCAGCGCGATCATTCGGCGCGCCCTTCGAAAGCGGATATTGAAACATTTACAGTATTGCAAATATATATATTATGCTGATGCGGCAATACCTATTAATTTTATTTAACCATTCTCCGCAGGATAAAGTCGACCTAGGAGAATTAATGCTATCTCTGTGCTACTTGCCGACGGCCGGAAGATTAACAGTGACTATAATAAAAGGGCGCAACTTGAAAGCGATGGATATAACAGGGAAATCAGGTTGGAAGTAATTTCGAGCCTTTGGTAAATAAATTAACTTTTGCAATTCCAGACCCGTACGTAAAAGTGTACTTGCTGTGCCAGGGGAAGAGGATTAAAAAGAAGAAAACTTCGGTGAAGCGGAATACACTGTGCCCAGTGTACAATGAGGCTCTAGTTTTCGACGTTCCGGCTGAAAATATCGAAGACGTCTGTTTAATCGTCAAAGTTATAGACTACGATCGGTAGCACTTGAACCAACACTTGCATATAGACAAATGATTGATTGATTTATTTGATTTAGGATTGGCGCGAACGAATTGATGGGTTGCACAGCGATAGGATCGAATTTCATAGGTGTTGGGAAAGACCATTGGCTTGAAATGTTGGACAATGCTAGAAAACCTGTTGCTCAATGGTACACCCTTACCGAATCAATACCAGGCCACATCCCAGAAGGATTTTCGGAAGCATTGCCAATCAGCCTGAGCTGTTTGCATAGCAGGTAATAGCATCCATAACTATTTGAAGACACACAAAATCTTCCCTCCGCTCAAATTTTCGAACATCCCACAAATTGAATTAAATTCATCTCATTTACATACATTTTAAATAAAAGCTTTCAACAAGTCAAATCGATGCTGCTTTACATTCAGAGCCCAATTTCATGTTATTTGCAAAATATTTACACATTTTATAATGTAATAACATTTATATAACGCACCTGCGAAAAATAATTTAATTCTTTTGGCAACACAGAATCAATACTCTTTGCGGTGCTACTGCTGAGTTGTCCGAAAGGACGCTTCTGTGCTGCAGATTTCGCTAATTTAACGATCTTTGTCTACTTGGAAGTATTTGTAACAACGAAAATCATAATAAAATGTATTTATCACTTAAAATAAACATACTATAATATCATTTCGGATATTAACCGTTAATATAAACTCTTTGGAAAATAAAATTAATTATTAATTATTATACTAATTTTCTCATAAATAATAGAATAATTTTGTAAAATACGAGCTTTCCAAAATACAAACCATTATATAATATCATAACTTTTATGATATAATAATTAATAAAATAAAATGCTATTTGAAATATTCTACTAAAAGTAATGTAGAGCAAAAAGTAAAACCGAATTTATAGTATTACTGCTCTAAATCCTTAGAAACCCAACTTAGGTTTTCATGTGTAAACAGAATCGAGGCAGCAAAGAAGGATTAGCAAAAAAGCATTTGGTAAATAATGGAAAGTTAGAAGTTGCGAAAAGGTTCCTGCGGTGAGTGAAAGACCAATTTCAGCGCGCAAATGTAATCCGAAAGTTAACGCTTATATCCGTGAGTTGGAAGTCGTCCCAAAATTTGCTGTAAAAGCCCACAGATTACGATTCGGTCTATAAAACAGGATGCTTTGTTCATCCACAGCTCATTCGGTTTGGAAATAATATGCTTCGTCGTGAATCGTCAGTTACAATTACTCAACCATGGAAAAGCAAGCAGGTTATGTATTTAATTGGAAATTCGATTAATTATGGGCATTATATGAATTTATTGCACTATATTTGTATTTAAATTCATTTTAATATTTTTGATTGAAACTACTAAAAGTATTATTTCTCTATTGTGTTCAAAGTTATTTGGGAAGTTACAAATATCTACTTGCCATATTACATCCATCCAAATGACTACTTATTTAACTTTTTGTATTTTGCCAAAGAGAAAATGCCAATTCATTGTTTAACATAGCTTTCCTATCCATTTTAGTATTTTTCGTAGTACTAAGTTATATATTTCTTTTTCATTATTTTCAGGTGAACAAACTAAGAAGATATTTTTGGATTGGAGGTTGTTTGATTGAAATTTTTGTAATTGGAGGTGCTGTGAAAAAATAATGTCGGCAAACGAAACGAAATTATTAAGTGTCAGTATCTTGTTTGTTGAACAAGAAATCAGTAAATTGTGTCATTATAATCGTGTGTATCAAAACAGAAAAAAATATTAATAAACTGGGAAAAGAAAAGAAATATTATAATAAATGTTAACATAATGAATATAAATAATATTGTGATCTTTGGTTTTCAAAAATGGCTAACATGAACGTAAATAATTAAAAGTGTAATGTAATTGTCACGCAAAATGCGGTGTCAATTAGTATAACATCTTTGAGTATGCATCTCACCAAAGATTTTGTTCGTTAATTAATGATTTTCGATGACGAAGGAGAGTTTTGAACAGAAGTTGTGAAGACGTTGTAATAAACGACGTGGAAGAAAAATAAAAAAGATATGTATAATAAGGAGAAAGGAGAGATGGAGATTAAAGAGGCGTAATTTTCTGTTGAAGCAGCATTCCTGGCCTAACGAATTATGTTTCTTTTCTGTACTCTCTTTATCCATCCGAGAAGAAATTTGTTTTGTTGCTCAAAGGACTGTGGTATTTTAGCGACATTATGTAATTCTATAGTCATTAAATACATAATAGTTATGAAACAGAAACGTTGCTTATTGTTGATGAATTAGAATGAATTGAGAAAGACGAGGAGGCAAAAAGAGAACTATTCGCTTTCATGTTTCCGTGCTCAACCAAAAAAAATAATCTTTTTCTATCATATTTACTGTCGGTGTGTAATTTATATGTGATAAAACAAATCGTCATTTAGATGCATCTAAAGAAGAAAAAAATAATCAGAAGACTTGTCGTTATATGTGTGTACATTCAGTAGACATTGTGATTGTCGGCTTTAGCACAAAATTACTCTTTTTTAATTCCCAAAACTTACTAATAATAATGAAAAAAAAATATGACATGGTAGATTATGTAAGTGTAGATTATAAAAAATAATATGTAATATACACAGACTAATATATATATATATATTATATACCCTATTTTTGTCATCAGTAATATTTGCTAAATATATTGTATTCTTATATGTAAATATATCATTGTTATATTATAAAAATCGTTGCGTTTATTTCTTTTCCTTGCCTTCGCATGAAACTTTTCCGCGAGAAGAGGAAACATCTATATTATAAAACTTCGTACACGTGTCGATTGCTTTAATAAAACTTTTATGTAAGCACCGACACGCGCTACAAAATTATTTCCTCGGAAGAACTAAGCGAAATAAATAAAATGTTCGCATCATTCCAAAGCGGAATTTGTTCTGAAGTAATTACGATGAGGGAGTTAATTTATTTGCAACAGCGGAAGCAGGGCCTTTGAGGTCCGCTGAATCCTGGAAACGCGTGTACCATTTTCATTTTGTTTCCCTTTTAGTGGATAAATTATTCAATGAACTCGTTTTCATTTGGTGTGAACACACGTTGGACGGCATCCACTCAACGTAATTGTGATTGATCTATTTTCCTCGTCACACAAATATCACATACATCCATCTATATGTACAGGTAAGTAATAAAGTTGAATTGCTTTTTAATTGGATAGAAGGATACTATATTTCTATGTACAATGCCATAAAATATCTTAAAAGTTCCGATAATTATCTTAAGAAAAAAGACATAGAATAACTCGCATAGTCCGAGAAATTGCCCGGGTTAAAAGCAGTTTGAAACTAAACTAATTGAGGATAAATCGCATCTTCACTTTAATACTCATAAAAATAAACGGTATAATTGAAGAACAGATGTTTTATACTATGTAGAAAGCAATGTGTTCAATAGCACTTTGTATTTAGTATGATTTTTATGAAACAAATAATACTGCAATTTACAGGAGAGAAAATACAAAAATATATAAAATTATAATTATTTTCAATCTTTCCGTTCATTAAGCAAATGATTAAATAAAGACTTAATTTGAACTAAACCTTAACCAATTATAGTCTGATATTGTCGGTCTATAGACCTTTGTAATAGGAAAATACAATAAATTTTGTTTAATGCTGTATATTAATCAATTAAAATTAAAAAGAAGTAATACCTGTAACACGAAGATTTTCAGAGGTGGCATGGTTTCTTTATTTTTCTTCGAGGACTTGCATTTCAGAACACGCAACAAATTTTCTCGCTCTTTTCAAGAGCATACACGTTCTCTCCTTCGAGTAAAAGCGTATTTCAAAGATCACACGCCATCATCCATCTAGGCTCTTCACACTCACTCCTGTCCAAAGAATACAATCTTAACTCAGAATCCTGAAATATCAACCGCCTCCAATGACTTTTGAATCTTCTTTCACTTATATAACAGAATTATTAGTGTCTTCAAAATAGAATTACTGAAACAAATGGATTCCCACTTATTCATAAAGGATAATTTAAGTTATCTTTCATCTTTATTTGTAGTTGGATCCACATAAAAGTTCTACATTTGCAAATGTTATTATACTAATGCTGCCTCATAATTAAAGGTCCATCAAAACCTATAGACATAAAACAACGTAGTCTCATCAAATGGCGTATTAAAGACGGAGAACCAAATTGAGTCATAACAACTTTACGATGACGATAAGAAATTTATTTCAAAAAACTTTTCTTAAGAAATCGAAAGCAATAACTTAAAAATAAACTGATTGATTACTTTGATGAATAATTTGCACAGTATTGCAAATAAATTGAATAATGTCATTGAATTCTATTAGTAATAATGATAAATAATGAAGTTCATAATTCGTAGTGAACATTTCATTTTTATAATAAAAATAATAAATACCACTTATTTCTTAATATAAATGCTATTGATCTCTATGTACGTTATATTTGCAAAATATTTTAGATATAAAATAAAATTGTAAGAATATTTGATTTAGTTATACATATTTATAAATACAAATTCTAACTACTTATCAAACAAATTGTTGATCTAAATAAAATGAAACAATTGTATAGATATTTTACTACTACATCTTTTACAAGTCTTTCCGCACAAAATACATTATTTTAATTAAATTGTGCATTTATGTAAAGCAAATACAAACTCAAACTCATAAATTATTGTATAAAATTTCTCGTAAATTATTACAAATTTTCATGAGTAATGGTGAAATATAAATTTGAATTGTAATAATTTACAAATGTAACCACCAGAGTCGAGCCATCGATTTAATATAGACAGTTCTGTAATGGTTTCCATGGAAACTTTACTAAATGTTAGTTTGACTGTTCGGACATCCTGAAGTACGATAACATATAGATGGCTCCAACTCAAGGTATTGAAGGTGAATACGTCTGCTGCCCGGATTCATCTATATTAAATCCGATAGCAGGACTACTTCGAACAGATTCTCCTGTAAGAACGGTGAGCACGGAAAGTGAGTTAGCCTCCTTCGAATCTTACGATAATATACAGGTTCCTCCTGACCTAAAGGATATACTAGTATGTATTTCTTCTTCTCATTATGCTTACTTATTTTCCATACAATATTTCATATTAACAGAAAGCCTTTTTCCAGAATACCTACTAAATTAAGCGTTATCTGCAAAAGTTTTATACGCGCACAATCTATCTTTATTACAACCCTACATTTTTTCTCTCTCTCTTTTCTTTTAGAGAAACGCCACAGGTAGCGATAATTTAGATGGGGTGTCAGAGTTGAAATTGAAAGTTATTGCTCAGGAAGTCGGGCTGCAACATTTAAGCACTTACGCTCCGGTTCTGTGTGAACTAACCTTGGACGGTAGCGTCGTATCCTCATTAAGGGACCTAGGCTGTGGCCTGAAAACCCTTAAAACTCTGCGCGTCAATAAATGCGGACTAACCAGCCTGGACGGTATCTTCGGTATGCCCAACCTAGAGAAGCTATATGCGGCTGGTAACTCCATTCGAGACTTATGCCCATGCACCTCTCTGGAATCAATAAATCTAATTGATGCTAGAAAGTATTTACTTGAAAATCTACAATGAAATTAGTAATTAAGCCATCTACTTTGCAGAAACCGTTTGCAAGACATAAATTCTTTGTCTTTCCTTGTCCTCTGCGAGCAGTTAATGCATTTAGTTCTGGCAGATAATCCGCGGATTAGTAATTCTTCGGAATACCGGAAATCCGTTAAAACGCTGATTCCCAATTTGCAAACGCTGGATGAAATTGAATTTACAAGAGGTTGGAATCGTTCCGAAGTTATTGATTTCTTTTAAACAAATTACTTTTTACAGAGGAAAATATCCAATATTTTGGTCTCGATGCTGTACTGAGATCAGAGGCAAGAAATCTTATTGGAATATATTACGCAATAAGAATTGTATCATTATCTATCTTTTAGCGTAAACTTCCTCCGATTTCATCAAAAATTGGAAATTCTTCTACAAATTGTAGTTATTCGGTAAGCTTTGCTCCGAAAGTTTTATCTCCGAGGAATCAAACAGAAGCTGAAAATAATTCTACAAGCAATGGAAATATCAAAAGTAAGTTTTATACATATTGTCATAAATTCATCATTATTTTGAATATATTTCAGTTCAGAAAATGGAATTTCCAAAGATTTAGTTAGTTTTGGTGAAAAACTATTTAAATAAAAATATTTTTATATATAACTCGTTGCAATTATGCATTTACTTTTTGTTTCATGTATTTAGTTTATTTGTACAATTTTCATGTGTTATATAATAAATATAAGAGAGTAGAAAGACCAATGGTCAAGAACTTTGTGCAGAAATGGGATTATATTTTCAAAGTTTTAAATTTCATATGTATGTCCCCTCTCTTTGATAATCGAGCCAAAAATTACATTGAAAATGTTACACTACAAAAACTGATTAACTAAAAACGCTTAAAAGATGTATGTTTGGTTGCGTACTATAAAATCTATATGATATGTTCAACAGTTGGCTTAGACTTAGTGTCAATTTGTGTTGTTAAAATTTGACAAGTTACACGTAAACTTCAGAAAAAACAGAATGAAACCCAAAATTAAAATTACTCAAAATGTAGTCGAGGTAAGTGGAAATTACGCACACCTATCTAAAGTAAAATAAATCCTGAAACTTTCCTTAATTGTATTATATTTGCAAAACATATGTTTTAACCTTCATTTTATACTACAGCGATTGATGCAGCAAAATGAGCAGTGCACTGGCAGATTGTATGGAACCCTATATAAAGATTCCCAAATAATAATTGGCCTGTACAAAAGGGACAAAAAGGATGCAGGAGATCTATTTTTCCCAGCAGATGTTGATATGTGTGGTGCCTTTCAAATTGGGCCTCTGGCTCAACATGATATAACAGACCTTTTGGCTGATATTGATGTAACTGACAACCCAATTTTTATTTCATTACCAGAACAAGTGTTGAAAGCATATTATATTGTTAATGATCAGCTGGAAGCTGCAGATATACAGATCTTGAATGAGACTGCACTATATTCAGATTACTTACATCTAAGAATCAAAGCTCAATTACCAATTGTTATGGAGATGGAAACCAATTCAATTAAGCAAGAACTTCTAGCAATTAGAAAACAATTTTCTAGTGGGAAGATTGGATTCCATTTACAGAAGGAAGATGCTTTCATATTGGGATCAAATGAAAATTCTGTAACAGGCAGCAATATTGGAATTAATGAGGAGATGACCCTTGGAAAGTTAGTTGAACAAAATAAGGAAATGGGTGAAGAAAAATACAGCAGACACAATTCATTAGATCTGGTAAATCAATTGGAATTATAAATTTTGATCAGTGTTATTAAAATATTGTGCCTTAGGAAGTTTTGTCTGTAGTTATGTATAAAAAATCCACTTTTGATAGAAATGAGTTGGAATCTATTCATGCACCAATTATTCAAGTGGAAAAAAGTAAGTCTGTAAGAAAATGTTTAATAAATAATTAATTATAATATTTTAGATGAAACTAAAATGCTACAAATACTGCTAAATGTAGACTCACTCTCTTTAGTCCATAAGCAAACAACATTGGGCAATCTTTACACTATTCTGGTGGAAAGTGCTTGTAGGAATGTCAGACATATTGGCAATTTTATTATAAATTATGTAGAAACAGCGTCTGATATAACGAAACCATTTGAGCCAGAAGTGATTCATTACTATCCAATTTGTTGTGGGCACTTTGTCACTAGAATATTAAACAAATTTGATGCAGATGGTATTTAAATAATCTCTAATAACCATAGCAGTTAACTAATTTAGAATTTGCAGATGCATCTAGAGGCAAATTGCATTTGAATTTTATGATTCCAATGAATAGGCCTTATTTCAGAAGATCCAACAGGTTCATTTTCAAAGGGGATTCTTATGGTCAAGCAGGTGGAGTTCAATTAAAGAACGTGCATAAAGATGTTAAACCTTCAAATAATGGTGATATATATAAAATATTATTCATTTGCTAAAATAACACATTGAAGAAAAAAATATATCTTTTATAGATTTAGAATTGGAAAACTGCACTGCTTAAATTAAATTATTTGGCGATATAATGTGTGTTCATTTAATATTTTATAATTCTTAGGTGGGGAACAGGCACTAGTAAAGGGAGATTATGAGTATTTCCATTACCTTCAGGATGGTATGGATGACGATGGATGGGGCTGCGCCTACAGATCGTTGCAAACTTTGGCATCTTGGTTCAAACTACAAGGATATGCCAACAAAGTTCCCACCTTCAAAGAAATACAGAAGTGTCTCTATGATATTGGTGATAAACCATCTAGTTTTGTAGGTTCGAGACTGTGGATTGGGTCCACTGAAGTCAATTATGTATTAGATTCGTTGTTGGGTATTACAAGTAAAATTCTTTACTGCAGCTCGGGTGAAGATTTGGCAAACATTGGCTCTGAATTAGTTTACCACTTTAAGACACAAGGAAGTCCGATTATGATTGGTAAATTTTAGAATACATTTAAGTATAACTATTAATTTATTTTTTTTAAGGCGGAGGTGTTTTGGCACACACTATTATAGGAGTTGACTATAATAGAGATACTGCCGACATCAAGTTTCTAATACTTGATCCTCATTACACGGGAGACGAAAATATAAAAACAATCGTTAATAAGGGTTGGTGCGGCTGGAAGGGGATGAACTTTTGGGATAAAAAAGCGTACTATAATATGTGCCTGCCACAGGTACCAAATGGCATTTAATTTTAAACACGTTGCATTCTGTTTTTAATTTAAGTGAAAAATGTTTATCCTGTTTTTAATTTAAATTTGTATTTTAATGAAAGTTATAAAATAAATAACAAAGTGCTTTTTATATCGGCATCGATGTGATTTTTCTTGCTGCCAACAAGACTCGTAATTATTATACACAGCCGAACTGAAAACAATGTAGGAAACTAAACCAAAATATTAAAATTAACCCACGTAAGGCACTGTGGTCATTTTTTTTATATATCTATTGTATAATAATATGTCATCGATATTATTATATAATAATATAATTAACGATGGCCAAATTATCACTTGTACAATAGATTGAATGCTGCGCCCAAGGCCCAACTTATTTCGTGGCCATTGATCTTTTTGTACAGCTAAAAATTGAAAGAAACGAAATGAATAATAATAAAATGTTCTAAACAATCTTGAAAGTGAAACAAGAATTCATTATAACACGAATGTTATATAGATAACTTTTGAATCACTTTCAAAATTGTTATGATATTAAGACTTACGAATATTTCAGTTTCGGTATCTAAATCGAAACCGTACTCCAATAAAACTGATATGAATGTGAGATCCAAACACATGAATGGTTGCTCAGAGTTCGGTGTTGTGCATGCTACAAATATAATAATTAGATTTACGTGTAAAATATGATTTTGATTTTATTACCTTCTTCAGCGGCTTGTTTGAACTTCTCGATAGTCACGGATCCACCGGAATATTCGTCAATTAATCCAACTTCAGCAGCTCGATCAAAATAGTAACTGAAAGCAAACACTTTCTTCGAGGATAATTCTGCTGGCGGTTTTACTTTAGATAAAACGTATTTCTTGATGACCTCTGAGCATGTGTTATATTCTACAATAGGTATGTTCTGGCCAACTTGAATGGGCGTGTCGGGATATGCTTTTGTGGGATAGTTTTCTTCTAAACCACTCACAAAATAATCCACACCTCCATAGTGGAACTTTCGGTTCTTGATGACTGGATTCACGCATGGACTAATCACTCTAGTTTCTTCTTTACCCACGCTATTTATAGTTATGATTTCTTTGCGAGCTGCCATCAGGCCCAAACCTAAGTAACTATTGGTATACACTTGTGTAGTTCCCTTGGGCAAAAGGGCGCTGTGAATGAATTCCGTGTGGCGCAAAGACTCTGGTGTCAATGCGGAAAATGTTACTTGCGTGGATCCACCACCCAAATCTAAAGCTGCCACTGTGGTCGCAGGATTATTCAATTTATCTACAATAGGAAAACGTTAATAGAAAATATCTGTAAATCGAATATTTCTTCAATCATTACGGATTAAGAAGTTGACCGTAAACCAAGAGAAAATGCCTTCATCCGTGCCATCCATAATAGCTACTGAGTGCTTGGTTGTCATAAATGGTAATTCTTCGAAATAATTTTTGACGGCATTTAGTAAATTCTCTGCTTTCTTTGCGGGCAGGAGTCTCAAGCCGGCTGTTGCTTTCAGAATCAATGGTGTTTTATTCCAATATGCCTCGGGAATTTCAACTTTCGCTTTTTCTATCAAAAAACTTATACTTTTAACAGCTTCTGCGGGATCATCCGCAAATGCAGAGAGCCCAGGCTTTGTTTGTACGAATAACTCCTTGTCTAGGATGAGAATGTCTCTGTTCAAGACAGCTCTGTGGAATGTAAATGCTAGCACCCTCGAGCCTGTACTTCCAGCATCGATGACCACCGCATATTGAGCCTCATTTACTCCAAATAATTTAGCTACATTATCCGCAGCCTGATGACCTATATGCCATGGTATATTATCGGTGTATAAAACTGAAACAAAAAAGCAAAAATTTCAAACAATGTTTTTATTGGGTATTTATTAAATTCTTGTACTCACCTACAAATAACGTAAAAATAGAACCACTGATAATTAAACACAGAAGTGATTGCTGAAGGATCATAGGTGCATTATCAATGGGTCTTGGCTTTTTCTTGTAAATGGGCCTTTCATTTTGGTCCCTGATCTGTAGAAATTAAATACAATCATCAACAAATTATATAATTCAACCCTAACATGAATACATAGTTTGCTTATTTTTTATTTGTATAGAAATAATACACACTTGTAAATTAATATTCCAATCTTGTCATAAATTAAGCACAAAAATATCGGTATAAAAATAAACTTATAAACAATGATACTGGTATATACCGCGTTTTTCGTTAAGAAAACTATTATTTAGTTTTTGCATTTTTAAGGTTCTCATGTTGTCCCCAAACAGAAGCCCTTCACATAAAACAAATATCCATTGATTTTATATATGGAAAACAATATCTTTTATATGGATTTTGTTTTCCAAATATAAAATCATTGGATATTGTTTAAAATATGCTTGTTATTAGAAAAATCTGGTGTTTAATAGTTTCCCAAACTTAAGATCAAAGTGATTCACACAATAAATTTAGCTAAAGCTCTCAATTAACAATATTACCAGTTGTTACAAAATTTAAAAAATGTAAATAATCAGCACCTGAAGCCAGTTGCCAGTTTCGTACATCAAAACAATAATTCGACACTTTAAAACGTCAACTTATGAAAGATTAACTATTGCAATACAATAGGTTATTTAATTTATATATAAAACAATATATAAAGTTGCAGTGATACTGCGCGGCTGTACATTTGCGCAACATAAAACGTTTATTATATAAATTATAATAGAAGTCAATAATGCCATAGGTTTTTTCAACCAGAATAAAACTGGTTTCAAAAACGAATGAACTGAAAATAATTATCTTATTTTTTTAAATGAATTTACCAGAAATGTAACAATAAAAATAACATACAATAAATGCAACTGTTATGAACGCTACATATCCAATTAGAAACTCTTTACAAGAGCAATTTTCTTATAACTGGAACATTTTATGAACTTGATATTATGTAATTAAATATTAATCAATCTGTAATCTTTGTTGCTAATAAACTTGAGAAAAATAAAATTTGAAACATAATATTATCAATAAAATAATCCAGCTTTTGATTGCTCTGATAACAAAGATTGTTTGAGATAATTCTCAAATAAATAGCAGGTGGTTTCCACAATATGCAATTCATTGCAAAAAAAGTTTTTCACCTAGAAAATAGATATTAATTGAACGACGTTTTATGTATACTTCAAAAACGTCATTACAAAACTTGTTTTAATGTATAAAAAAATAAGTTTAAAATGATAAATATTAATGATTAATTTTTGTACTAAATACGTACTCTTCTATAATTATGAGGCATTCTGCTCAACAATGAAATAAATACGTATACAATAATTACACTTATCACAATTTATTCATACTACAGCCACGTAATTGTTCACATGTGCATGATTATTTAAAAGAAAAAATGTAATTAACAAAAATTAGCTAAAATCAGCAGCTTCTACTGAGAGACGAGCATACGATTAACAAAAACTATTCCACTTGTCAGATTGTTATGCAAATTGAAGGTTATGTTGATAGGAAAGCGATTTCAATTCACACGAACGATAGCAACAAATTAGTGAACTCGAGGCAAACATTAAACTTACACTTTAAAAACATATCGATGCTCCTACAAAATAAAAAAAATGAAATGTGGAATCTACAAGGACGTGGTTCAAAATCAACCAATAATCGATTTGCAAGCGGTGATAGTGCAAAATATGAATAAATATTCTTGATAAATTACCTTTCTTCGCTTCAATTCGGTAGTTTTGTTCATTGTTATGCTATGTCGATCGGTTCTGGACGAATGTTAGCAAACCATCAAAATATTGATTTTTCAAAACCACTTGCTGCCAGCGGCCACCGTACGCAACTATAAATGAATACGAACGAGGATGTGGATGTCACTGAATTTTAAAGTACTTTTTTAGACTCGCGTAATTATCGTTATCCCCTCTTCAAACAATCACACGCAATTGATTATCGCTAAAATGGATGCGAAATCATCAATCTATCTACGATGAACAAAGCTGTATACCAGTAGTTTGTAGTTATTGATGGTAGCACCAGTTGCGCCTGTAAAGTTTGAATTCTTTTCGCATAATCAATTACATCGGTCGAGAAACCTCTTCAATATCCTATTACATCAATAATTCGAAGATCTTTGATAAAAAGATTACATTTTGAGTTATCTCTCTGTCATCAATTACGATGTTCCTTGTTTTTAACGCTAATCTACAGATATTTCAATAAGGAACCGTATCTTGGATAGCAATATATTTTCATGATGACTAAATGTTTTATAAGTATAAAACATATACTTTCTACTTCATATTCTTAATGAAAAATAACAAAGACAAAATAAATATCAAAAGAGAATTACAAATCAATGCTATTTTAGCGTTAGATAGAAATAATGATGTCACTTTTTTAATACGTACTTTTTATTCAAAACTAGAATCAAAGGTCAACAGACTTTCTTTAAGTTTATCAAAAATATAATAATATTGTAATACTTATCCCCGTGACTAAAAGAATAAAACTTTTGTAAAATGACTATCAATAACACAATTAAAGGAATTGAAAACCTATTTTGTTATACTATGAGTAGAAACTCAATTGTTAACTATTTTATGAGATCTTATTTACTATTTTATTATAGCATTAGCGGAAATTACCATGGCATAAGAATAATTAAGTGGAAATATCTTATCATATATTTATTTATATAAACATTTTATAAAAATATCATTTATACGAACGGAAAACCTATGGTCTGATAGCCTTTTGTAACAGTTGTTTTTTTAAATTATTTATATCATTATTATATTTATGTGAAACTGTTACATTAAATATTAGGTACAATTTAAACATTGATTTACTAAAATTAACATAAGTGTTTATACAATATAACAAATTAGTTTAGTCTTCATTTGCAAGAATTTACCATTTCAACAATTAAATTTCATTTAATACAAATAAAAAAATACCAACTTTACTATAAAGCGTTTCAATTTTTTATTCGAAATTATTTTTAAATGTATAATATTTAGCGTTACTAACTAAAATCAATTGTTCATAAAATCAATTTTTCATTTTGTTCCTTTTCGATCCAGTCTTGACTTCTTTAACTTTCGCAGCGAACCTCAATGAGTTAACTGTTTCATTGTAGCAGTCTTCGAACGGTGCTATGTTTACAAACATTAGCGTTTTCGAATTGCCGCCAAGACTCGATTGCAGAAGGTAAGTCAATTTGGAATTCCTGTATGGGATATGACTATCCTTGTTATGCAATGCCAGCATTACATTGCCAAGCGTGGATAAGCTTTTGTTGATGTTCTTGGTCTCGTTGATCCTATCGCTAGTTTTTGCACTTTCTGAACCGGCTAAATCGACGAGATTGAGAGATGCTTTGAATATACATTTCTGCTCATCGTTAGAACCTTCCAAATAGATTTTGGTCACGGCATGAGAACGTGAACTATGCTCGTTATAATCCGTCGATGCCACGGCCCGATTCTTCTGAGCTTCTAACATCAATGCCTTCAAGTCGGATGATCCATTTATCGGCTGGATTTTTAAATTAGTAACAGAAGCCTCTTTGGCATTATTGTACTTGATATCATGAGTCTCTTTGCTATTAGGATTCAATAAATCACGAATAGTTTCGTTATAGATTTCTAGAAAACTGGCTTCTACTTTGTACACCCATCCCGATTTTTCTAAATTTTGTATATGTTTAAATAACAGATCAACACATCTTGGAATCATGCCTAAAAACATCCAACAAATATATTTATTGACTCACATAGATTACAAAACAATTTATTACCTAAGTCTCCATGCACTCCTTGCATTGTGTATGTTTTACCAGATCCTGTTTGTCCATAAGCAAATACACAAACATTATAACCATCCAATGCAGACTGAACTAATTGTGACAAGTCTTCAAATACTTCCTCTTGACTACTTTCCGGTGGAAATACTTTATCAAAATTGAATTCCTGTTTCAAATCTGCACATTTTCCAGTTATAGCACTAACACTTTCCTTTTGTTTTTTTATTTCAAATGAAGATTCATCAATGAATGTCATGTTTGTTATCATTCTATCCTCTTCAGAATCTTTGGCTGGTCTTACTCTGCAAAAGACTCTTATATTGCCCTTCAAATCTTGTATTTTGTTGTGCAAATATCTTCTGGTTTGTTCACTTTTAAGCAAGTCTTGCTTGAATGTATGTACTGCATTCTCCAAGTTACAAATATTATCATTTGCTGTTTCCAAATTGGATTTATAAACTTTTAATTCTCTCTCTACTTTCTCATACTTGACTATTATTTCAGTATGCTCCTTGTCAATAATATTATATTTTTCACTTAAAATTGTAAATTCATTTGAAACTTTTTCATGGTCCTCTTTTAGTTTCTTCAAATCACTTTCAGCTTCTTCAGCTCTTTTGGTTAACACATTTTTAGCTTTTTGTAAAGTAACAGCAAGGTTATTGGAAGATTCATATTTTGATTTATATTCCTCTAGTTCTATAGAAAATAAATTTTGTAAGTAAAATAAATATGTTTTCATAAATGAACATACCTGTTAGAGCTGTTACCAAACTACCCTTGGAATCCTTGGAATTCTGTATTAAAAGAGTATATTTTTCATTCAGTAAATTAAACCTAGCTTTGTAATCATATGGTGCTGGCTTTGTAATTTTTTTAATTTTAGGTTCATCAGAACTCTTATCACTCGCTGGTCTTTTTATGGGTGCTCTAGATGTTGTAGGCTGTTGTATACCTATCGGTTTTCTAACTATTGTACTTTTTGGCAACTCCTTTTTAATAGCAGGCTTTGCTATAGTTCTTAAATTAGGTTTATCAAAAGTCAAAGGCTTATTACACATTGATCTTAGATCTGAAAAGGATTTAGATCTTCTAGACATGGGGGCAAGCCTTGCTGGTATTGCTCTTGACAATGTTGAGGTGACTTCATTTTTTTGAGTTCTATCTCTTAAGATATTTGAAGAACTCGCAATGCTTATTAGTTTTGAGGGTGGTTTTAACTTTGATAAAAGAGTTTTCGGTTTATTTTCCATTGTTCACTGCACAATACCAGATCATTCAAACACTTTATACACCGAAAAAGCTAAACACCAATAAAGACGCCAAAACCAACGGTTATAAAGTTTGAAAAACGATAGCTGTCAAAATCCGTTATGAAACAATACACACCATGCGCAAAGAAATTTTAAATCATAGATGGCGCAATGTGTATTATTTTCTTAGAAGCCTTTTCAAATTTCACATCTGTATATAATTACACAACAGAAGAAAAGATATATTAAATACTTTACATTCATTTAAAGTATGAATTTTCTTTTAATAGAGTTGATCCAATTACTGCGTATTGCCACGCGTCGTATGTAATTCCGTTGATGATTCACAAAAACATTTCATATTTTAGATATGTTACTTTAATTCTTTAAAAACTTAACTAAACTATAAAGCTTTAATGATGGAATATTATTTTTCAAATCTCCAAATTTATTATTAAAACATTATTATTGTAAAGCATTATCTAGTGTACAATAAATAATACAAGACTTAAGGCATGACACCATTTCAGCTTCAAATAATAGATGAAGTAACATTATGTCACTTGGAAAAATTGAATAATACCAGAAATTTCGTTTTGAAAAGAAAATATATTAATGAACAGTTAAGTTAAAAAAGACTTAAAATAATGTAAATTTAAACACTACATATCTTCTGTGTCAGAATCTGATTCGGCTTCCATGGCCTGCTTAGCAGATTTCTCTGCTTCTAAGTATAACGATTCTGGAACGCGTTCATGTTTTCCTTTAGTTTCCTCGCAAACCCAAGATAATTCCATCTCGAAATTCTTATCCTTCAGTTCATCGTGAACTAAATAAATACTGAAACCAAAGCAGAATATTAGATTTCGTATTTTCAGTCTTTATTTTGTAGTTACATTCTTGCAGCTTCTTTCACCAATTCCTTGCAAGTCATGGTAGATAACTTCAATTTCTCAATTTCAGTTTTAGCAGACTGTTTTGCTTTGCCAGTAGCACATCCGTGGAAACCCTATAATGTTACCATTTATTACTTTTATAAATTGTATGTAAAGAATATCCAATTACATAAGAAACACCTGATGGATCAATCATAAACATGTTTGGTCCTTCTTGGGGATCATAACTTCCCATGATTATACTGCAACCAAAAGGTCTGACTGCACTGTACAGGGTGTGAGCATGCATGTACATACTGACACGATCATTCAAATAGTTTAATGGTATACTGACACCATACTGAGACCTGTAGTTTGCAGATTCCTTTCTTGCAATATCAACCAACTGTCTAGCATCAGCAATCAAACCTGCAACACCCTGTAAAGATACATTTTACATTAATTTCAATCAATAATAGGTTTAAATTATTATGATTAATGTATTTTACCATTCCAACATGTTTATCAATGTTAAATATTCTTTTGTTTGCACCAGGCTCATACAATTTAGATGTTACAATCTTCTCAACACCAAAGACCACACCATCTTTTCCTCTAAGTCCTATGGCTGTGCCACTGTTTTCAACTGCTTTCATAGCATATTCCACTTGGAATACTCTACCATCCGGAGAGAATTGTGAAGCAGATAAATCATACTATAAAAAAATGTTAGGTTATTATTTCTCCAATCAAATTGCATAGATGAATATGCAAGAAGAAGGGAAACTCACCCCAGTACCAATGGAACTCATACTGTTGCAATTACTTTAAAAGTTTATATCAATTAATGTAGATACTTATATTATAAGCGTGATTTGCAGTTTGTGTATTGCAGAGCGGTGTTTGAGTAGTCAACAAATTTGACAATTGCTCGAAGCGCCATCTGATTGTTGGTTGGACACTAGCATCAAAGCGGTAAATTCAACTTGATTTATTTTGATTGTTACATTGTAAAATCATTGAATAGTGTGTTAACAAATAATAATTATAAAAGTAATTTTCTACGTAAACTATTAAAAATATCACAATTAAAAATCTGCACCATTGGACAAAAGTGCCAAATTTAACATATTTTTTTATAATAGGCTTTGCAATTCTAATTATTGTATAAATATATTGTTTTGGAAATAATTATATATACAAATTTACACATCCAAAATTATATAATATTTAAAAGTTTAAAGAAATCATCTTTATGTTTTGTGCCATTACAAATAATAAAAAATTTCAATATATAAATTGCGATTTTGTATATCTATATAAAAAATATTATTAGGAAATTACATATTAAATCTCTTTATGGCTTAGTTTTATCACATTTAATCAATAATTAAAATAATAGTTTATTTAGCCATTTAATACTTCTTGAAATAGATTTGAACAAAGTCTTATTTTCTATATAAATATCAGTCTTAACATTTGAATGAATTAAAATAATACAACAAAAAAATAATTCAATTTTGGCTTAAAACAAACGCAAACTCAAGGGCGGCGGTGGTTTGATATAAAAATAAATACATAAACAAAAAAAGGAAATAATGGTTTAAATAAATATTTTTGAGGTTTAGGTGTATTATATACATAAAAATAAAAATCGTTTTCGTTTTGTTTTGTAAGCACGCATCTTTGTTTTTTTTTAATGAAATGTACAATCTTCTTATCCGGCGAGCGTCTTCTTTCTTGAAATGTTCGTGCTCCTGCTAACACTGACGTTATACTCTGCTACAACTAAAGATAAACTAAACGCTTATTAATTACAATACATTAATGAATGTAACGAAATACAGATAAGAAATATGAACTTAGAACAAAAATTGTGTCTCTGATTAATAAAATAATATTTAATGTCTCGATCTATGAGATTCGTCCCGACGATCTCTTTCACGCTCACGATCTGCTTCTCGTCTACCTGATTCCCGCTCTCTGTACCTATCATCATAGTATCTGGATTTCGAAGCAGGATCACCGCCAGCTTCTGTTCCGTCCGGAGGTGACTTATTTCTGGGTCGGGACACTCTATAATCGTAAAAACTAATGTTCAAAACATATTGGTACACATGAATGTGGTATATTAAGATATTAATACCTATCATCTGGTTCTCTATCTCTATATTCGCGTTCTCTTTCACGCTCACGTTCCCTTTCACCTCTGCTCCTAGACCTGTCACGCTCACGGTCTCTTTCTCTATAATTATCGGCGTAATAGCGATCACGTTCTCGGTCCCTGTCGCGCTCCCTTTCTCTGCTGCGTTCCCTATATCTGGATGTTGATCGGTCCCTTCTTCCACCTCTTCTATGTCTTTCTCGAGATCTTGATCTGTCTCTTCTGCCTGAACTGTAACTTTTATCTTCAACACCTCGTAGGGTATCTTGAAGTGAAGTTATTAAAATTTTGCATCTGTCGTCATTCGAAACCTTTGATTGTTTTATCAGCGAGATAGCTGTAACCAATGTTTCAATGGCACTAGCATATTCACCAGCTGCTGCGTCCGATACTGCTCTGGCAATTGCAGAGCTAGATACCGTACGATTTCTCGACATAATATCTTCAAATTCTTGTTCATTGATTGGAGGCATATCAGACCTATGATCACCAACTGGAGGTGCACCATATGGTGGAGCCATGTTTGATGAATAGTGAGGAGGTGGACCTGAATTGGGACCCATTGGCGGACCATGTGGAGGACCGTGGGGACCTTGGGTCATACCATGTTGTGGCGGCATTCCCGGTGGTCCTCCTTGCATTTGATGAGGCATATTCGGTGGTGGGCCACCTTGATTGAAAAACGCAGGATTTACGTGAGGAGCAGGTCCTTGGGGCGGTCCTTGAGGTGGTCCATTTGGAGGAACTCCCATCGGCGGTGGTCCTCTTGGCCCCATACTTGGCGGACCCTGCATTGGTGGACCCTGTGGAGGAAATCCTTGTTGCATTGGTGGTCGATTCCAGTCAGGTCTGGGACCCGGTGGTGGGCCTTGGTTTGGCATACCACGGGGTGGCCCTTGCATTTGAGGTGGACCTTGAAACTGGAATTAACACAAATGCACATGTAAATGACAAAAACACCAAAGCTTATATGAAAACCATTAACCGAAATGATTATGCGAATGAACATAGAGCATTGATGGTTCCCCCACAACCCTCTAAAAATAAACATTATATTTTTACTTACCATTGGAGGTCTTGGTGGACCTTGCTGTCCAGATGGAGGCCCAAGTCTCATTGGACCCATATTTGGTCCTTGACCAGGACCATTTGGTCTGGGTCCATTCCATTGAGGTTGTTGAAATCGCATTTGGCTCTGGTTCATTTGTGGTGGACCATTAAAACCTGGTGGAGGACCTTGCATTCTTGGACCATTTGGTCCTTGACCACCAGACATACCAGGATGCTGCATAGGACCACGGATAGGTGAATTCATTTGCATTCTAGGAGGAAAATTTTGGTGAGGACCTGAGGAAATAGAGTGATTAGATTGGCTAGGATGTTGACCACGAGGCCCATTGTTATTAGGAGGGGTTGGGCGGGTTTTTGACTGACTTTCGAAGGTACTCAAAGCTTGTTTAGTTGGCAAAGTCACTATAGGTGTTTGGTTATGGATTTGCTGTTTTGGCAATCTATCTAAACATAGCCGCATGCTTGTTTCTGAAGCCATTGAAATTACACAGAATCCTTTCGATTGTCCATTAGGTCTGTGTTCAAAGAATTTTACTTCATTAAAATCATTTACTCCAATATCTCTAACTGCATTAAAAATATCTTGATCTGTAGTCCACTAGAAAATTATAAACAATTAATAAATTAATGTAACAAATTATAAAATTATAAACATACCCATGTCAAATTTCCTACGTACAATTGATGTCTTCGTCCCAAGGTATTTGGAGTAATATTATTGCCTTGAGTTTGATATACAGTCCCATTTGTTTCTTCCGCATTTGAGTTTGATGTTGGTTGAGGATTGTCTGGAGCATCGCCCCCAGGACCACTTGCAGGTGTAGATATAACATCATCATATAAATCTACATTATCACCACCAAAATCATCCTAATTAAAGAAACAACATATAAGTTAGACAATTAAAAGTATCGTTTGGATAAATGTACATATTTATATTAAACTATTATACCGGTTCAAGCACATAGCGTCTATTTCAGTCACACACTATCAATAACATTTTCGCGGCAATGTATAATAATATAAATCTATACCTATTGTTACATGCTATAAAAAAACAAATAAATATTTACTAATATATTACTTACTTGTGCGAAATCTTGATCAATATCGTCTGCATACAAGTCGATGTCGTTGTCAGCCATTTTAAGAAACAACAAACATGTATTGTTAATGGCAGCTAAACTGAGCAAAACGAACTGAGCTTAGCTCAATATAAAACACGAACTTGTCAGCAATTGTACCAACCTGTTAATATAACAAAACCTATATATATGTATATAACATATTGAATAGTCTGGTTGCATTCATAATAATTAAATATTTTGAAAATTAATAATGTTAATTAAATGTGTTATATTAAATTTAAAAAGCCGTGTCCACGAATCAAAAAAGTAATTGACTATCATTTAATCTGTACCTGCACCGTCTTATTACAAAACGCGCCGCTAGACACCAGGGTGCACCAGGGTGTCTTCACTCGCTTGTTAATAAACGCGCCGCTAGACACCGCTAATCGAAACTTTGTAATGGTTGCCAACTAAGTATGCAGTTTGGGAGTGCGTCATGCCAACCAAAAAAAATACATTCGCTACATGCAAATATATATTATATATATACATGTATAACATTTTAAAGTTTAAAGCTTTAAAATGTTATACATGTATAAATATAATTGAAAATAAGTCACTTCTTTTATATTATTTAATATTATTTAATATTAATAATCATTAAAAATTATATAATTACAGAGAAGCAGTTAAGTAAATGTTTATCATATTACAACGGACTGTTGCATGTTCATTGTAAGTTTTGTACTATATATCTCTATAATTTGCTTAATGTCCTATTTGTGATAGATTGTGAATAAATAAATGATATACAAAAAAAATATATATCTATGCCATTTCAACAGTTTACTCAATATATCTACTCTTCATATTCATTATTTCCTATTTTGT
>JAFMTC010013963.1:0-14574 GCA_018845635.1 Nicrophorus orbicollis | reverse complement strand
GCTCTCCCCCCCAATGCACCGAGCCCTCATCAAAATGATCTCTTCAACTTATCTCTCTCTCTCCCCCCATATACCATATAACACTTGTTGTCGGATGGAATTGACTTTTATATTTATTTACGTATCCTCCGCCTGACCCAACCCTTCCCCGCATTTCATTTACACTCTTACATTAAGAGCCCAAGTTTGTTGTTAACTATTTATATTATGTTCATCCAAATACTCGTTGTCCCCCCCACCACCGCTCAACTAAACTATGTTCAACTACGTTCGTTTCCTTCTACATTGTTATGTCATTGGGCATAGAACAGGACGACTCACAACGAAAATCGCTGCGCCGCAGCCGCCGCTGATCCCAATTTCTCTACTTTTTTCACACCTCTAGGATAATTGTACTGCGTAGAATTTACATCAAAATTCTTAGCGAAATTTTTAGGAAATTGGAACAAGAAAACTAAATCAAATTATCGATCGATTGTTTTCACAAGAAACAATGTGTATTTTTCAATAATAATCAATGAATCTCGGCCGCCAGATAGAACTTATTCAATACTAATACGTTTTCGATTGTACCGTTTCTCGTAACTTTATTTTTTAAACCTGTTTTAATATATATATATACGTTTATATATTGTCGAATGTGTTGTTGAATAATCGAGAATAAAAGAGGATTCAATATACATATAAAACAACGACTTGCGTTCATTTATTTGATTCTTTTTCATGCAAAGCTAGGTGAATAGAACTAGTAGTGTGGACTAATGTTCAATAAAAATCATTTCTGTCTGTTCTTCTATATTACATTGTTCTTCAAATCAATAGTTTTTATTCAAAACAACAACGAAAACTAGAAAATCGTCCAGATTTGTTTGTTTCGTAATTTGAATATCAATTATCTTGCGTTAATTTTCACGGAAAAGAATGCAGCCTGCTACTACTGTATCATCTCAGTATACACTGGAAGAGTACTTGTTATTCGACAATGAACTATATGATAATCTTAATAACAGTGGATGATCTATCGATCGATATTTAAAGCATTCGTAGATAAAACAACAAGTGATTAAGCTCGGTTCTTCACATCTCGTATCTATGAGTTTCGCTCAGAATTCAGCATGAGGAAGTAGCAGACTGAAATCTGAGCGAACGCAGAGAGAGAGAGAGCGGGACGTGAAGAATCGAGGATCTAAATGTTATACGGAGAGATAAATAGTAAAATAAAATATATATTTTATAAACTAAAATTAATAATTATATATATATATATAAAAATATATATATTTAAAAAGAAAGTAGACGTTGAAGGGGTTTGTTTGTTTGTTTTGTGGAGATTACAGGGTCTTCTGCAGACCGAGCGTGTCTCTGAGCAGCTGATTTCTGAGCGTCCAGAGAGCGTTCAGCACGTCCTGCTGGTTGGCCTTGGCGCCGAGCCACGTGGACGCGCTGTTGATCTTCTCCATGTCCGGCATCGCGTTCTCCTGCGTCGCGTTCAGCGTCTTCTCCCAAGGGCTTATGTACTTGTTGTCTGCGTGAAGGCCCTCAATGTACCTGTCGATCAGAACCGAACGATTACTAACGAAATGCAATTGCGACAACAACAACACGTACTTGATGTAAGCCTCGGAGTGGAGTGCGCGTTGGGGCCTCGGTGGCACCGAGATGAACAGAGGCTCGTGCTGCTTCTGCGGCACAACTGCTGGAGCAGGTGTTGCTATGGAAAATAAACGATTAGTCAGCCGCCAGGTGATGGAAATGGGGGCGATATCAGCAGCAAAATATAAAATACATTCAAAACGAATTTGCTTGATTCACGATTCACTAGCGTAAATTATAATTTACTGCCTTGTTATTAAGCTCTAAAATAATGTATTGCTTCACACGATAACTTTTAACAGAATATAACATTGGCTATCGTCGTGTAAAGCAATGCACGTATTCATCCAGTAGTTCGTTGTTTAGGTATTATTGCTTCGGTTGTTGAACAACGCCCGAGTCTACGTCGAATATGTAGGAAATGGTATAATTACTTTTGTTGTTCAGCGCAGACCGAATACCGGGCGTCGTGGACGTCGCAAAGGTGCCGGAAGTGTTAAACGTATTGCTAGCAGCTATTCCAGACAAAGGGTCGATTATTAAGAGATGTTTCATTACATGTTTTTGCAAATGCACTAATCGTCTACAAAAGTCAAACAGAAACATTCCACTACATATTCAAAAAAAAACAACAACAAGTAAAGTGCAATAAACCCAACTTGTAACTACTGGAGGAGATCTACCCGCCTCCACTCATCATTTCGCAACAGCAATAGAGAGTTAAATATAACTATAAGTGAAAGTGTCGAAGTAAATAAGTATAGAAATAAAGTAAAATAATAATAATAAAAAGCAAACTCACAACTAGGGGTGGGAGTGGCGGTTGGGGTTGGTCGATTAACAACTTGAGGTTTACTGGATGGCTTGAAGTTCCTAATAATAGCAAGAGTTGCATATGAATTAGAGGCTACTCGAGAGCAGGTTACGGTGGTTACATTTGTACAAAATAAATATGATTACAGTCTACATAAAAAAAAAATCAAATAAAATATATGTTGTAAACTAAAAAAAAAATATATAAAATCAGAGAATAGTCAAATAAAAACGATCCCAGAGTACAGCCAAACCTGTGGGATTGGTTCTACGCAGAAATAGAAAGAGAGATACACACACTGAAATACGAACGACAACGCAGATTGGAGGAATAAATACAAGAGAGAAATATGTGGGGATACGAAAACACCGAACATGCAATAGATATTATTTTTGGTGTATGCAGGCAGCTCAATTACCAGTAATGATCTCCACGGTCGTCGAAACGCACGGCTGCAAAACGGGCATCACCCGGTTTCCGATGAAGTTCCTAAATACATTCCAAGTGATTGTTTCTCTTTTAACTTGCCACAAAATATATATAAACATCTATCAAGTGTAACAAAGTTAATTAACTGAATGAATTTGTGAAACAAATGTTTCACAAATAAGCAATCGGTGAGCGATAAACTGTATTAAGAATGATGCTGTTACGTACTTGCTCCTGTTTTCCATGGGGACAACTCGGCCGTTTCCCTTGTTGATGTGGAGGTCGCGCACGTGCCGCACGAGTCTGGTGACGTTGGGGAAGGGCTGCGAGTTTTTCTTGTTCTTAATTCGAGCGCACCCTCTCCACAGGCAATGCAGCTCCGATTCTGGATTCTGCGAGAAGTACGTCTGCACGTGTCCGCCGCCTCCGTCCTTGTCTCTGATGCAATGCTCGACGCAATCCGAGGACTCCTCGAATTGGTAATCGCAGGTGTCCCAGCAACATTCGAATATCTGGACAACGTAAACGATTAGTATCATTAGCTCACGGAGATGCGACTCGACGACTCACGTGATCGGGGTGGGTGGACGGTGCGGGGCTGTTGCAAGACTCGCCCTCCTCCAAGAACCTGGCCTTGGTCTCGTCGTTCTGTTTGGACGCCTTCTCCTCCCATGCAATCTTCTCCGTCGTCGACAACGACTTCCATTCGTTGCCGACGATTCGGCTGATCTCACCGAAACTCGAATTCGGATTGTTGGCAACGACGGTCTTCCGCACCTCGCGCGAATACAAGATGTAACCAGTGATCACTTTGTTCTTGTTTTTCTTGAAAATACAAACAGATACATTATTTTACACTGCCCAAACTGAAACTAGAGCTGTTTAATGCTACCTTCTTGGTAGTGGCTGGAGTGGAGATGCTACTACCGCTTATGGGAACTGTGGCCGGAAGCTCTCCGGAACCAACACTCGGTGGACCATCAATGGAATCTTCCATCAAGATGTCCATATCATTGAGCTTCGTCAGCATTGGAGACGACTCCTACATTAACACAAAAATTGTTATGACATTAGATATGAACATTTTCTATGGATTGTATTAAACAAACTCTCATCGATTTACATTTAATTGTAGCCACAACAAAATCAATCATTATTTAATAAGATCGACGTCCAGTTTCATATCTTATTCTGCTCCCAAAGTTAACAAAACATATTGCAGATCTAAAGTAAGAGTAATCAATTCTTTTTATCCAAATACTCTAAAAACCATTCAAATATAGTATATAATTTATAACCTTTCTGATTATCAACAGAGTCGACAGTGAATTTTTAAATAAGATTACTTCACAAGATTGTGTGTTTCTCCAAAGAATAAAATTGAAAGTACATATACATCAACACAACCAGCAGACACTCGTAATTGCAAGTGCAAGCAATAACCTTGACAATCAGCAAATTAATAAGACTTGAAACTGCCAATTCCGAATGGTAATAAATTAATTGGTTCTCTCTTTTTTTGTGTGTGCGCATTCAATTACACTTCAATGCCACAGACTTTTCCCATTTTCAAGCATAATGAATTCCCATCGCCGAAGGTGATTAAATAAGTCAAAGGAGAAAAACAACAAACAAATTTGTTGTGCAAGTTCAGATGTCAATGTCAGAATTTGTTATCGTGTTGCTCATAGTTTCCAGTGGAAATATAATCAATGCGAGTCAAGTTAATTAGACTCGGCCAAGTCTTAAATTAGACTTTGATTGTTGTGATTGTGTACGGACTGAAGCAAAATAAATGATCTTGCACAGAGGACGACATCTGTTGTGGACGAACGCTGTTAATATCCAATTGAAGAACATATGTTGAGGGAATGTATAATGTAACGAGCCCACGTAAATATAGAAAGGCTGCTGCTGGTGTTTCCTCTGGCGACGTTCCAAAAAATCGAAAAGCCGCACAATTATCGTGGAAGAGGGATTGCGTGCAAACGTGTGCGATGATTAACGAGTTTGCATGGAAATGGTTGGATTATACAACAGCAATACGTTGAGCAGCAACAGAGAGAGAGAGAGAGAAATGTGCATTTCTTTACCAAGCAGGTGTATTCCTTCTCCGATTCACTGTCCATGTTTTCCGGGGGGTGAAAGGTTGTTCCGTGTCCGTGCGTGTGTGTCTTTAATGCGTTCCGTTTCCACCTGTACTCCAAGGAGTTGCAGCGACGCGGATATTTATAAACGAGTAAGCGAAGTGCGCGAGCTCCGAACCCCCACTGACTTAATTAAAAATAAAACGAATATATGCATACACATATAATGTATTGAATTGAAACAAAGGAGGATACGGAATGCGTGGATTAAATGTATGAGGTACGCACACGCACACAATTAAAGTGCAGTTAGTTGGGGGAAAAAAAAGGTTCAATGAACTGCTGCGGCCGACAGACGCACACACACACACGGCTTAAGTAATCGTGCGTCTGGGAGAGCGTGAGAAGGCGGCTGGTGGCAGAGGTTGAGGATACGCGCACTTTGTACTCGAGTTGTCCGTAACAATAGCTTGATAGTACAATTACTAATAGCTCATTCAATTCAACAGCGGAGCAGAACAGAGTCGCGTTCGGGGGGACTTCCCCGCTTCTTCTTGACGCTGTTGAATGCTGAGTCCGCGATGCGTGGAGGCGTTTGCGCGCAGCGGGCGAGGCCGTGCACTCTCCCCCCTGACTCACTGAACAGAACAGAACACACAGAGAGAGAGAGAGGGCACTCGAAAAACAGTGGATATTCAAAGTGCCTCCCTAAGCGTTTCCATCGTGCGTTCGCTGATAACGGATAACGTTATCACCCGCCCGTTTCGCCGGGTGATAACGCGGCGGCAAACACGGAAAAAGTTACATGAACACTTGGATTTCCACGGCGCGCGCCAGCATCGTCCTTCGGATAAACACTCCACTATCTGCCGCGGAGTTCTCTTTGCTGAGCGGAGGAAAAGAGAAAGTGGAAGAGAGCGAAGCGCAAACAACAATTCTAAACAAACTAGCGCGCAGAATTGTAATGCGTAACGCGAACTGGTTTCGACCGGACGCGGGAATTATTAGCGGCATTTAAAATGCAATTGGACACGAATTACTTTCCAGCCTCAAGAATTTCCCCCTGAAACGAGTCGCAACCCGTTCTGATTGCAATCAGAGCAACTTGCATTGCCTCTTCGAGCTTCAGCTTTGACCATGGACATTGATAATTTAACTCATCATTTGTTCGATTACAATATGCAGCAAACTGATTTCCATATCAATCTGTTGACTTTTCTGATATCTACAGAAATGTGGGCACGGTTACTTTAAATATAGAAATAAGTTATTGGTAACGATAATCTATGAATGCTTCTTAAGATCAAATAATATTAAAGCGTAATATCCAGTTTAGTAAATGAAATGCAATTAAATCTTGAATTCAGGATAGAATAGCCCTTTCGCTCAATTTGTAAAATGTTTCTATACTTGAATTACATATTTCTTAACGATTATGCAGGTTTTCTTCTACAGATTGGAATTGTTTGTGAAACTTTCGCTTTCACTTTTACACAAGGTGAATGCATGAAAACAGGATTAATTGTTCGTCGAGCGTTCGCCGTAAGACTATAAACACTATATACAGATGGATATAACATATAAAGCAAATGTACCAATGTCCGTATGGATGATTTACGCAATGAGTTAGTGCAAAACGATGATATTAATTATCACGTACTCGTAACAAAGAGAGAAAAAAACAAATAATCACATGCATACATGTACATTTATATGGAATTGGTTTGTGTGTTTGAAAGAGATGGGAGAAGAACGTTCGTGCAAAAGAAACGTGTGATACTCACAACTTCCAAAATAGTGGCCTGAGCCTTGGCGGGCGCTTCCATTAATTGTGGTTCATTACCCACCTGAAACACATCGACATCATGCACACACAATTAGCTAACGTGTCACACTAGCATGCGAACTATCCGACGACATTGGGCCGTGAACAAGACACAGACACACATATATATTTTTTGTTTGTTTGTTATTCATGAACAGGCAAACGAATGAAACGAGATTTGAGAGAAGCGTTCATGACATGAAACACAATAAGCGGACGTACATGCAGCAGAGAAGCGAGAAAGAAGTGTTGGGAGCAAAACTGAGGAAGTAATCGTAGATCGCAAGTGAAGTGAATGAATGTGTGATAATCGGAGATTCCGTGCACTCACTTTGAGCGGATTGATCAACTTGGGGAAGTAGTAGATCTCATCCTCGGTGACACCGCTGCTGTGGTGGTACTTCTTCAGGCCGTCCAACGGCAGCTTCTGCAATTGCCTGTTGATTTCGTCGTACAGAGACGTGCAAATGTACACGTCGACTTCAGGGATTTCGGTGGGTCGACTCGATATGTACTCGTTGTAGTCCAGGACCGTGCACTTGCCGACAACGCTGACGATCGGATTGACCTCCTCGAGGGTGGACAGGAACATCTCTTGCCTGTAGTACGAGCGATTGGGGATCTGCAGCATCTCTGATGGCAAGACGAACCAGGGTCCACGGAAGTAACACTTTCCACTATAAAGATAAACAACGGGATTTATAAGTATTTACATTTGTTGTATTTTTACGCCATCTTACTCTTTAGTTTCGTAGATGCTATCAATTTGAGCGATGGTCTGTCGGCCACCGTCCGCAGCGACGTACACAAAGTCGCCGGTCTTCACGACTCCGCTGCAGATCGTATTGTATTGCTCAAAGTAAGTGTTACCGTCGTCCAGTTCCATTTGCGAGAAGGCTATGACATTCTGAAATGTAATCGTAATTAGTGTCACTCGTTCTTAAAGTTTCCTAATTAAGGACACGCACCGGTTTCTCTTTCTCCACCAATCTTTCGATCTCTTGCAATTCAGCTAATTCATCCTTGTGTTTCTCAACCCGTTCTCTGAAGATGGACACGACGCGTTTGGGTTCCATTGGGGTTTCCCGAGGTACCAGCACCATGTTGGGACTTTCGGGGAAGAGTTTTATGCGCTTGAAGCTTCGGGATTTCGTGCTGTATCGGCACTCGCACACGTACACGTCTTTCTCATCGAAACCTGAACAAATATTACATTGAATTAATAAAATATACGAATTTGATAGCTTAGGTAAATTACCTTCTGGTTTCATGATGAAATACTGTTTAAAATTAATAACGCAACATCTTTCCTTGATGTCCTCCAATGGCACAGCGACGTGCGTGTCCGACTTGAAGACTTCTTTCTCGAGAAACTTTCTGGTGGTTAGGTGGTATGTCTCGGCTGGCCTGAGATAGTAGTTGCCGTACAACATCTTCTGGCCACCGTTCGACCAGAGCCTTTCGATAAGCAGGATGTGTGGGTCGACGCCTTTTTCTTTCGCATCCAGATAAACGAAGTCTCCCACCTTGAAGGTCCTTTGGTTGAAAGTCATAGTTTCGCCTATGTTCAAGGAGTCCTTAATGATAGAGTCGTCCGAACTGCGCGTTTCGTTCTCGTCATCCAGGGACTCCTGAAGTTGCTTACTCTGTCGCACCGTTTCAACGCTCGTCTGCAGATTCATCAACGAATAATTAAGCGCAGGCGAATGCAGCAGCTCGCCGTTTCTGCACAGTTCATCTCTCAACTTGATGAAGAAAGTTTGCATCTCGATGGAATCCTCGAAAACCTGAGAGTCCGAGCGCGATATTTGACGAGCTCTCTCCAGGCACGCGAAAAAATCGTCCTGGAACGTGTCCAGACGCCTGTAGAGTCCTTTATCAAGTCGTCGTTTGATCAAATCTAGCGAAAGCGCACGCACCCTGATAAAATAAAACATTGTTGTGATAATTAATGTAAATACATTATTTTTATTACTTACTTCTTGCCATCAATATCGTCGTGCTCGGGTAAATCGGACATCGAATCGGAGTAACAGCGTTCATCGGCATCTTGATGGTTGTATATGGAAGTAAACAAACTTAACAGGAGGTCCTGAATGGCGGCCGGAACATCCGGAACTGTATCATCATCCTCCTTCAATTGCAGCTTCGTCTGCAGACAGATCTTTTGCAGCACCAACGCGTCCTTGTAGATCTGCGAGTCGGGCTCGTTGTACTTGCATGCATTGTCAAACATCATGTTGAATTCGGAGACTAAATCCTCGAGCGTCTCGTATTCCTTAGACTTCACCTTGTGCGATATCTTCTCCATGTCCACGGGGCTTTTGATAAGCTCGTAGTAATCGGGGTAATCCTGCAAGACGATAACAATCAGATTTGAGTAACGAATGTTCAAAGCTCACAAATTATTACGTTCTTCGATGGAAGCTTCATGAATATCAGAGATAGCTGCCTGTTGGCTTTGGGTTCCCGGTAATCCTTGATCGTATCATATAGAGTACGACAATTCCTATCAATTGGCGTAAGGATACGCTTGGGCCTAGCACTGTAAGTAAATTACACACAATATATTATCTTTTAATTGATGCGGATCAGTTTCGTTAACTTACACCCTGCTGTAGGTCTTCCTCTCGGGAGTCACAATCGTCTGTCCGAATTTCTCGATGAGCACCTTCTCCAACAGAGTGGCATCCTCGTAAATGTGCGAGTTCTCCTCGTTGTACGTTCGACAGTTGGAGAACATCAGCTTGAAATCGCGCACCAACTCATTCTCGCTGCTATATTGATCCCCCTTTATTTTCGCCTCGATCTCCAGGAAGTCAATCGGCTCGGTGATAACCTGGTAGTAATCTGGATACAGTTTCTTCGACGGTTTCTCCATAAAGCCCATCAGCGGTTTCCTACCATCTTCCTTCTAGCAACACGTCAATAAATCGATACCGAACATCTTCTAATTTATAGTATACTCACAGAGTAATCCAGTAGGAATTTGGCCAGCGAATGAAGCCTTCTCTTCAGCGGTATCGCTTCTTTAGCAGGACGTCCGCGCGGCGCCGGTGTTGATGGCGTTTTTACCTTTATTCCACCCTTTTTGCGAATATCAATTTCTTCGTTATCGGTATCCTATAAAAATAACATGATCAACATTGCCTTAAATTAAACTACTTTCATGCACTACATTACAGTTACTTTAATTGTTATATTCTTTTCATTACAATGCAGCAACCAAACAAGGCATAAGTGGTGAAAAGTAATTAACAGTTGCAATATGTGAAATAATATTTATAAAGCAGTGCAGGTTAAAAGCCATACCTTGAGTAATTTGTTAGTGACTTTCGTGTTTTTTACCTGATCTAAGTCAAGTAGTTCCTGAACTTTGGCTTGCATCACTTTCTGCAGTTTAACAGCGTCCTACAAAAAGAAAATCGCTTAATCCAAGAGGATTGAGTGTTATAGGGATAAATACCTTGTAGAGTTTAGATGAAGGAAGATTATACTTTTTTGCGTTTTCAAACATGATGGTCATGTCTCCAGCAACTTCACTCACGGTACCGTACGACTGGCAAACCAATTTGCGACGTATCTGCATCATGCAGACGGGGTTCTTAATCTCCCGATAGTAGTCGGGGTAAACGCGTCGCGACGGCAGCCGCCAGAAGGGTTCGCTCAAAGCACCACCAGAATTCGTCGTTACTGACCTAACGGTGTCGAAGAGTTGCCACTTGGGGTTATCCGAATCAACGATACCCACCTGAGTGCAAAGACGGAAAACTTAGAATTTTCCACTACATGTTTGTAACAATCTACTTACATCTTCCTCCATGGATTCATCTGGTTCCAGCTCCATCTCAGACTCGTCGTGCAACGCGGCCGTGACCGCAGACAAGCTGGTGCTAGCCCTCATCCGTTTGTTGCGAATTCGCTCGCTGCTCTTTCCGCCCTGATACTTTCCGTGTTCCACCTCGATCTTCTTGCTGGTGATGATCTTCTTCAGCGCCTTGGCATTCTTGTAGATCTGCGAACCGGGCTCGTTGAAAGTGCATGCGTTCTTCGTCATCTGCAGCAGATCCTTTTCCATATCATTCAGCGAGCTGTAGTCGTTGCTCTGGATCTTCACGGCGATAGTTTTCAAATCGATGGGATTCTCGATAACCTCGTAGTACTCCGGATACTTCCGCTTCGAAGGCAACAGTTGGAAGTCGACGTGGAGCGGATGGTTCTCCGCGTCGGTCGCCGTCATTATAGCGGTGAACAGGTCTTCGTACACGTTGAACTCCTCGTCCGGATTAGTGGAACTCTCCGACGTGTCTTCCGATATGTCCACTTCGTTCTTCATAACGCGAGACTCTGGAGTCATCGCCTTCCTCTGGGCTCGAGCCACACGCATCAGCGCCTTGGACTTTTCCGCGTCGTCATCCTTACCGTCGTATATTCTAGCTTTATTCACTAGGAACAAATCCCACAGGTCGCAGGCGTCCTTATACTCTTGTGAATTTTTCTTGTAGAACGCTATCGCATTACTGACGATCAAATCGATATCAATCGACAAGTCGTCTATATCTTCATACTCGTCCGTCTTGAGTTTCTGCTGAACCTTTAGCAGATCTATGGGATTGGACACAACCTCATAGTATCTGGGCTCCTGGCGACGCTTCGGTACTCGGATGAAAGCATCGCACAGGAGGGTACCATCCTCTTTCTTGTAATTTCTTATTGAATCATATATTTGTTGCACCAATTCCATCTGTTAAACAAAATTACATTTTAATTGTTGCCTCATTATCATCACAATGAAATAATGAGCATATATCTGATTTAACAATTGTCCATTTCCTATATGAATTAATTTCATTAACAGGGCAACTTTAGTCACTCACGGGATCCTGCTTCTTCATTCGCTTTCTGCTTGATGGGCCACTGCTGGACGAGGCTTCGATGCTATCCAATGAATCCTCCTCATGGCCACGGCTGGCTATGGAACTTGTCCGGCGTCGCTTGCTCATCCTGACCTGCAGATCACGAAAAACATACAATCAACATCCACAAAGTATTAGTTAACAAGTTGCTTTTGTGCGTGGACACATAACTAATGCATTAGGTTAAAATGGATTGACATTTCATTGATTCATTTCATGCAATGAATCAATGATTATGCATTAGAAATGATACATGTACAGCCAGTTGATGAATGGGAAATAGGCTTGGTAATATTGATTGACGACGATACCTTGGCGGTTGTATCGTTGCAGTACGGTTTCGCTGCGAGCCGTTGCAATTGCACCGAAGGTCTGAGGCGCATTTGTTGCGAACAAATTAAACGTTTAGGCGCAACAATGACAATGGGCACTGCTGACTGTTGCTGCAGATGCGATGCTGCATGTTTCTATTTACAAGCAAAGCGCGAATACCGAATGCAGTTCTCGTCGATCCGAGACCGATGCAACAGCGCTCTCTCGCCAACAACCGACGGTTGCTTTTGCGACCGCAGCAGAACTAAATATAAACCGTACAGCCAGCAGATGTAACCTCCTCGCGTACTCGAATGTACTTCGATTGATACAATGGGAGAGTTTACGAGGCAGAGGGATCGAAACGTCGGTCAGTCGTCGCAGTAGAAGCAGAAGGGAGACCCGAGGATGGAGCAGTTCTCACCTCTTCGTACGGATCTTCTGTGAAGTCGTTAATCCAACACCATGATAACACGCACGAATAGCCTCTGCACTTTCGCCGCACGGTTAATTATAAACTAAATACTGTGGGACAATAAACAGAACAAAACAGACGATATACGAAGCCATCCACTGCCAACTTATGCAATGGCGGATAAAGATGTTTAGAGCGAGATGGGAATATCAATAGAAGCTCTCGGGTGGAAAGAGCAACGGCGACGGCGAAAACAAAGGGCATGCGCATACCAGAAACGCGCTCTTTTTCGAATTCTCTTACCGGTGCCTGCATTATCCATTCTCATCTTATACAGGTTGATATTTAGAATACCTATAAAGCCAGTCAAGTTTCTTAAGGCCCCACTCTACACTTGTGCTCTATACTCTATATAATCCAAATGTCGGAGCTGAACATAAAACTAAATGACTGTATCGATAGACACTTGTTCATAATTTGCTATTTGATATTATCATTTATTCAGTTTTATTTCTCCACATTCGCTTCTAATTTAAAAACATTCCTACATAACATTCAAATAAACTCTAAATTTCAACGTTTCCAAATAAAGCTTTTCGATTTGGCCTCTGCATAGGTTATAGAATAAAGCATATATATATATTTAGTTAAAACAAGACGAAGTGATTAGGCTTGTTCAACGACTGAAGATAGATGGTCCTTATGTGCTGGAGCGTTCGTAAATAAACTACCTGCAAAGAGAAGTAGTTAATAGACAATTGCCACTTGACGGATGCACTGTACCTATGAAAGACTTCTTGGGTTTGTCCTCTTCGTTGGAGATGATGAGACACTTTTCGATTTCGAAGATCTGAAAGTCCATGCAACGGAACTTCTCATCTGTGCTATACAGCTCGTTGCCAACGGTGACGGAGAAGTACGGCCTCCCTGAGAACGGATTTATAAAGTCGGCCCAATATCCCAAGGCGCGCAGCTTGCTGCAAACATTCTTCGCAGTCATGACAAACTGTGGATCACGGATACAAGAAGTTAGACAAATTTTTGGTTCTCGGGCTCGATTTTGATTACTCTCTGCGCCAGTTTCTCCGTTTCCATTTCATTGTTCTTCCTGAGCAGCTTCAGGTCCGTCTTGATGTTGATCGTCACGACGGAGAGATCGGATTGGGTCAGATTCCTGTGCGGAAAGAGGTCATAGACAGTCTTCCGTAACACTTGTGGACAAGCCTGGATGCGACAAGCGATATTTCCGCTCCTCTGCAACACAAATTCATTGTGAACAGAATGCACACGTTGAACATTCCTTTAATCACCTCGTCCTCCGGTAAGAGCAAAACCTTCTCATCACTGACAGTCGTGTGCACATCATACCAGGCCGGCCCAACGTCTCCTCTCAGAAAGAATGGAAAATTCTTTGAAGTCAATATTTCAATGTTGGGATCCCTTTGCGCTAGTGTTGTAACATTATCTGAAAAATAGCTCTACATTCTTTAAAATATCAATGTCATCAACGTAATCATAAATTTAGAAAAGATATTTTCATTAGAGAGTGAGAAGTTGTAAATAAGATTTCACGATGATAGTTGTTTGTTGCATCATGAATAGGTTAGAAATCTTCTGCGAAGATGTGTACCTTTCTGCACCTGGCGTGACTTGACCACCTTGAAGGATCCATCCGTGTTCACCGTGCGTCTGGAGAAATTTCTTGCAAAGATTTCCACCGAGAATTTCCTTGGGAACCTTTTTAAAATTGATAGACTTGGAATTGACATCACTAAAATAACAGCTGATCATCAGAAGTTTGTTTTTGTATTGCAGGACGGTGGGAGCGCGTTTCGCCGCTCACCAGCACCGCTTTTATCGCGCCACGCTCGCTGCTTAACTATTGCTTCGTCTGCCGCGTCGCTATGCCTTCATTCTTCTCCGCAACCATTAAAATCCCATTAGAATACAATTTTCCACCGTCGCTGCCTAATGATTTTCCACAAACATTTTCAAACTTTTCGCGCCATATGCAAACCGTCGTACACAAATGTAAGTTTAGTTGCATAAGCGAAGTATGGAAATCAAGGTCAACAATAGGCCATTTAGTGGCCTATCATGACACTTCTAGAAAACAAGTTACATAAGTTTTAATTTTTCATTTCTTCAACTTTGACAGCGAATTGTAGCCAAACGGCTCAAGC
>JAFMTC010013962.1:158511-241386 GCA_018845635.1 Nicrophorus orbicollis | reverse complement strand
AGTCAACACCTGAATCAACACCTGAATCAGCTGCCATTGTAAAGCAATTAAATAATCCACATAAAAGCAATTAACACCTGCAATTGCAGTTGTGATTTTAAAGCCATTAAATCCTCCATTTAAGGATGACTGACACCTGAATCAAATGTTCAACCATTGTATATTTATATATTTTTCAAGAAATCTATTTGATATAATAACTTTACCACATCCATTTTCTTAAGAATCTATGAATTATTAAATTGTATAAAGGTGTGGTGTAGAATATAACAAAACATATAATATATCTATTACTAATAGATTCGTTACAACATTGATTCTTTTATAAACTCAAGTCCAAGGAATAATTGCAATTAGTGTCAAGTGTTCATGGAGTATATTTAACAAATGAATAAGAAAAACTAAATACATGTTTGAAATCAATCTCTTATTTTCGTTTTCCGATTGGATAACTGTAAAGTAGTTGTTGTTATATGTAATTTGAGACGGGCCTCTTGAAATGTACTTTACTAATGAAAAGCATCAATAGCTCGAAGAAAACGGTACGTCGAATTGCGCAATACGAAATGAATGAACGAGCTTAACTATTAACAACATTTCAACTAATTACTTTCAGCTTAAACCGTTGCAATCAAGCGGTCAAAATGTTAATTGAAGATCAGATCTAATGTACTTGTTGTAATCTTATAGAGAATTAGGGATCCCAGATGTGTGAGATATATAAAAATGAAGCAGAACATTTCGAACGTAAAGCTATACATGAGGGGCATACGGCAGTATTTCGCATGTCAGCCGTCCGGTATGTGAGCCACGCAAAAATACAATCTGTCACACGACTAGACAGAATACTAGCTTACGGTGTGACTATTTGTGTTCCTGTATACCTTTTTCTTTCAGTCCGACGCGTCGTTGTGGTTGTTTTTTCTTTCTTTTCCTCCATTTCCACCACCACGAGGGTGTGCTGCACCGCTACAGTTTTTTGCTTTTCCTTTCCCAGAACACGACACCGTTTAATAGGTTTTTCATGGTACCGGAATTAAAATTCTCAGCGTCACGTATGCACGCGCCCATTTGCTCAAATTACCTACCCTAATTATAGTTGCAACAAACTAGAAAAATAAGGCAGCAATACCGAAATGCGAAAAACGAAAATTATATTGCATTAGTTCCGTGCACAGAATCCTAAATATTGCCACGTCGTATCCATTTTAAGAATACCTTCACTACCATTAATCTCATTGATAATTTCAAAATTTACCAAAAATAGAATAAATATTCTCTCTGATTTACTCAATCAATTGATACCTTTCATTTGTGCAACATTTTAAAGTATTATAGCTTTAAACTTTTATAGAGGATTACAAACCTACTGAATGCAGTGAATACACTAATTCCACTGAAATAAAAGCATTCTTTTTAACCGGTATATAAATTTTTTATATAAATACACTAAAAATGCATTACAAATTTATTGATTTATCACGTAGTTTTTGCATATATTGAAAATATAAAAATTGCATGCAACAATTGTTGCAGCTTAAATCTTCCATAATAGTTCAAAATGCAACAACACTTGTGTTTATATGAAACATTTATATAATATAAATACTCTCCATTATCAAAATTTAAATTTGGAATTAAAACATATATGATCGATGCTGTGAACAAAGTTATATGTTTTAGTTTATTTTCATCAATATTTCTCTTTGAAAACCGGTTGGTTGCCAGTTCACATAATCCGTATAAATATTTGTAAAACTTATACAAAATATCTTCTTTATAGTGCAATTATTGAAACTACTGAATGATTCCAGTAATTTGTAAATACAAACTTGATATTTGTTGAATGGTCGATAGCCCTTTGGGCAGCCTATTTAGAATAACTACCCAATAAATTATATTCTATTTTTTTTATTTGTTGTATTTGCATTAGACATTTTGAAACTTCAAGTACTTATACAATGGACTTGTTATGGCGTAAAACGAAAGAAATTTTCAACTTATTAAAGGTTAACAAGGAAACTTGTAGGTAGTTTTATTCTTAAAGCTTTCTATAATGTTGGGTACCAATGAATCGAAGATATTAACATGACAATGTAACTTCTAAATATGCGAATGGATAAGTGTATATTGAAAATCTATCTGAAATCCCACGCAAATTGCATCAATTATGGAAACAGCAATTATCAGTGTAAATCAGAAACGCAACATAAATTGTAGTTGTATTGCAAATAGGAAACTTTATTTGTTTCTTAATCAAATGCCAGTGCGAATTGTAACGGGACATGCAGACGGCGACGATAAGTTTCAGCTGGGACACAAGGAGACGCAATAATAAATATTTGTCCTCGGAGGACTGCGTTATCCATGTGCATAATATATGTTTGCGTCGGAGATAAACTCGTCTTAAAGGAAAGAACGAGGCTCTCGTGTTCTTCCGCATAAAAACCTATAGCTTGTCGTCCATTTAAATATATTTTTTATGCGTTCCATTTGCTTCTTTTCAGTGAAGCTCACGACAACTGCACTTAGATAAACCCACGCGTTGCCTGCACACCCACAAATCGCGATGCACCTCAAACCGAAACCGAGCTACAACTTTGCATTTTTCTTTTCGATATTTATTTCCTAATGTAAATTAGTGTCACGTTAACAAATAATTTTATTCACTTGAACATATAGCAAACTAGGGTGGTCCTAGAAACAGGTCATTCAAAGAAAACACTTTAGCTTGAGACACTTTTCCCAACAATTTTGAGAACTGTCGAGCTTCTTAAAACAGTAATAAAACGCATTATTTCTTTGAAAATCTGACTCATTTTTCCAAATTTGGAAAGAGTTTCTCTTCCATTTTGTATAGATATTCATAATTGTTTTCCACTAGCAATGTAGTAACTCATTTGCAGAAAGAAGATAAAAGTTTGCAATAATTTATTGTCATGTTAGCTGGTTGATGAAATATTGTCTGGTGGCGTGCGGGTGATGGGATCTCGCTGTGTTGTTGATGTAGTCCTCAATACCACCCACGTTCCGCTTCTTTAGTAGAACAAGTTGCTCACTGAAATCACACGTGCGCGCTTCATCTCCAACAACGCTTTCGTCAATAACGTGAATGTAGCACCGTCTTCGTTCGGAATAAGTCAATCCAAAATTGATTACAAACCCAACATTATCACAATTTGGTTTTATGAATCAATTCCGTTCCAATTCAAGCATTTTTGTCCCCTCCTGATCATCGGTCCAGTTAATTACAGTGATTACTGTTTTGCTGCTATTTTGATTCAACGCGAAACCGGTTAATTGGTTTCCCCCGCCTTCTCTGTGTATGTTTCTGTAATTGTTCCATTATTAGTGCACGTACGTAATCCGAACCGGCGGCCATTTAATGACATCGAAATCTTCCTCAAATTATACATGCGATACGTTCACTGACTGCATTTTCTTCTTGTCATTTATTTTTTAATATCAATTTCAAACCATTAAAATGTATTGCAATTTTTCGTAGAGATGATATTTCAACATCTGTATCCGGTTGCTTTATCAGTAGGAGATTTCGAAACCAATCTTGATATTTACGAATTAATGAACGTTCAGTTATACCAAGTTTACCAATATCAATTCGAAAGAGATAAAAGAATGAAATACAGATTAAGAGAAAGGAAGAAAAACTGTGTATTTGGACAGGAGAGGAATCATTTTTGTTATATAATAATTTAGAGATCATTAGGATGACGGAATCAACACGAATGTTGCATGAGGAAGAAGTTGTATGAAAACATGAATCACATCAAAAACAACAATTTAAATTAATTTACTTCTTACTTTATAATGTCAATATAATTCTGTACTCAAAAAACAACAACAATTCTTACTTCAACTGCTTATTTTATGTTTTATGTATTGGATGAACTTGCAACACAACACCTTCAACATTTATACTATTAATTAAACGGGTCACACTGCCGACACTCACTTTCCCGACGCTCAATTACAAAATAAATCTGCAAAATCCAACTATTAATTTCATTTACAAAAACTTTTTATTTCACATTTTATAACTTCTACTATCAAATCCATTCACAATTATCAATTTGATAGAAACGAATCTCCAAAATCCAACTATTAATTTCATTCATAACAATATTTTTTTTAAACTTTTTCAAACTTCTACTATCAAATCCATTCACAATTATCAAGTTTATAAACGAATCTGCATATTTCAATATAATATTTCATTTATAACAATCATTTTTTTCATATTTTCTAATTTCTACTATCGAATGCAATCATAAGTAAACTTTTGATAGAAACGAATCTTCATATTCAAGTATTTATTTCATTCATAACAATCAATTTTTACACATTTTCATACTTCTACAATCAGATCCATTTATAATTATCAGTTTTACAAAACAAATCTGCAATATCCAACTATTAATTTCATTTACAACAAACTTTTTATTTCACATTTTCTAACTTCTACTATCAAATCCATTCACAATAATCAATTTGATAGAAACGAATCTTCATATTCAAACTTTGTATTTCGTTCATAACAATCAATTTTTATACATTTTCATACTTCTACAATCAGATCTATTCATTATTATGAGTTTTACAAAAGAAATCTGCAAAATCCAACTATTCATTTCATTTACAACAAACGTTTTTTTTTCACATTTTCTAACTTCTACAATCAAATCCATTCACAATTATCAAGTTTATATAAACGAATCTGCATATTTCAATATAATATTTCATTTATAACAATCATTTTTTCATATTTTCTAGTTTCTACCATCAAATGCAATCATAAGTAACATGTTGATATAAACGAATCTTCATATTCCAATTATTTATTTCATTCATTCATCAATTTTTACACATTTTCATACTTCTACAATCAGATCCATTCATAATTATTAGTTTTACAAAACAAATCTGCAATATCCAATTATTAATTTCATTAAGTCTGCATATTTCAACAATTGATTTCATTCAAATAATACGTTTTTATACATTTTCAAACTTCTACTATTCAAGTCTATTCATAATCAAATGGATCATTTGCAATCAGTTCATTCATACTAATCAATTTTACATTATTTCTTTTCAAATGATTTAGAATATTAATTCATAAGATGAAAAAAATGTATTTTTGTATTAATAATATAAATCGCTAAAATAATATTTTTTTACATAAAAATACAAAGAAAATTGGTTTAGAAGAATCGATTCTCTTTGTATTTACAGTGAAATCTATTCATGCTAATCAATTTTTACACTATTTTTACTCTAAAAATAATTGATTTCGTTTTCTTCTTAATCATTGAGTAAATTCGCTGTTGGAGTTGCAATTTTAATTCACAAGCTTTCAGTCTATTTGAACTTCGAACATACGAATTAAAGCTGCAACTGTGTGGAGAAAAAGTTTCTAAACCTTTCTTTTTTCTTAGATACATAATTACCTAAACTTATGAAGACTACAACTCGTAGTGTAAAAATGTTATTATATTACAATTGGATTGAAATTATCCTGAATAAATATTGTTTATGAATTACTGAAGATTAAAGATTAATTTTTGGATATTACACTTCCCATCAATCATTTGCCCGACTTTATCGAATTCCCGACATCCGTTATCCCGACTATACCAAATTCCCGACATCCGTTATCGCGAAATTTTCTTAGATTATCTATATTGGTAAACAGTGAGTACGCTGCGTGTCTTAAATAAACATACTAAATTCATGCCAATCGAGGAATTATGATCCTACAACTCATCGAAGACAAATTGTCGGGAATTCGAGCGTCGGGCAAATGCTTGACGGGAAATCTAATGTCGGGAGCGGAGAAATGCATATCGGTTAACTTATATATTATTCATAAATTTCTCCTAATATTTGAACATTTCAAAAAACTTTGCTCGGTTGAAAAAATAAATGTCGGAGTGTATATAGAGAGACGAAGAAGAGCACGGAAATTAAAAATATAAAAAAAAGGGGAGAATGAACACTGTTAGTAAGGGTGAAATATAAAATGAGTTTGAAATTATTGCCGCATGAGCTGCTCGGTCCGTGGAGGGGTTGAACATTGTGGAGGAGGCGGCTGCGGAGGCGGCGGTGGCCGGGGAAGTACTCATTTTAATATCTCGGTTGGATTCAAAAAGTTTTATCCTTTTGGACATGAATTATTAACTCTATGTGAGAATTCGTAGTTACAAACTGGAATGGAATGGAACACCGCATTAAATGTCTTTCATGTTACATCCCCCGGCTGCGGGGGCGGCCAAGAATTATTATTTTTACATGCTATTGAAAGCCAATTAAACGAGCCGAGTGCCAAACGCTTGCCAACAAATTATATGGGTCGCCGCCATCTAAACGCCAGAACCAATTTGCCTGCCCGACATTCCATACCCATAATTAACTACATTCAATCCGATTCCAATGCCTGCCAAAACACCTTGCAGCTTTGATTGAAATAATTACTTTACTTAATTCACCATGATTATCGTTCATTAAAGCTCCAGTAATGATAGGAAACGGAAGAAACAATCCTTTACTAATTCTAATATTACATACACACTACTGTATTTAGCACCGCATTACAACGCCCCTCTTAAGATTTTCATACACCGAGCACAAATATGAAATTAGAGGTCCTAAGAATGATAAAATCATCAATTTTTAGTACTGAAAGGAACATATACAAGATTCACTCTTATCAAATAGTAACACTTTACAACAATATAAACATATCAAGAGCAATACAAAAGAAAAACGATTAATTAAACTTTAATTTCAGCAAATTTATCTGAACATTTCTAGGAAGAAATAGCAGTTTGACTCATCACATAAATTGTTTTCTAAAGAAAGTAATGTTACATTCTTAAGCGTAAAACTTTGAAATTAGGGATTGATTAAGGGTCCCCCACTGATATACTTATACCTAAGTTTAATATGTAGTTTAAAATACAAATTTGGCCTATATATTAAACAGTATTTAATTGGATTATATAATGGATATTTATGATGTAAGCGGGGTAATTTATTAATTAGCAGTTCGAGAAACGGTTAAGATCATGCACGGAAGTCAGCATGTGGCTGCTCGACCACCTGGAGAACTAATACGGACCACACTTTGAGATCCACTGATTTATGATACAGGTTTTTCATTACGTAAGCTGCATTTTCCACCGAAGATGATACTAATTATTCATTTTCGTAAATCGCATTAATTTATCGATGTTTATTCAAAGGAAAAAGTGTAAATATTCATTATTTGTGATCTGTAAATCACTAATTGATTCATTAATTAACTACATATAAAACAAAAAGCAACATTGGAAGACTAATTATTATGATGTTCTTCAATGAAAGGCAGTTTGCAACAAAAATACGGAAAATGTTCTCAAGAAAGACCGTTATGGTCAATAGTTAATTGAATTTATTTTCTTGTTATATAATTATAGTAATTATATAATTATTGATTTCAATGATTAACCTGTATTTATAATTATATGTGCAAATGTAGAAAGACTTTTTCGGTTTCATGTGTCTACATTTCCAAATAAATAAACATAAATCTCTTAAAAAGTGCAACAATTTTCAATAAAAAAAGAATACCAATCGATATTAATTGTTATAAGTTATCTAATTTAAAAGTACTTTTTCCATGAAATCAATGTTTGCTCATTGTTCTCATTCATTCACATAAAAAGTCGGCACTAGATTTGTAAATCCCTGCACTCAAAAATGTTACATGAATATCAAATTTCGCTGCATCAGCGAAATTCGATATATCCACATGATTCGCACGTAACACTTGTAAATGAACCGTAAACAATTTATTAATGTACATTGTTTTTTAAATAGCAACAGACATATTTGTGGAAGTGGAATTTGAATTGTTTTTTGTGAAACTGTAACTATTTTTATCAAATAACTTATGAATGATTCAAGTAGTTATAGAAAGCTAATAATTGCTTAGATCTCACGAAAAAAACAATACGAAACATTCTTAAAAATTCATTGTTTATTTATATAAAAATATATACATTTCAATGCGATTGAAATACTTTAATTCACATTAAAAAAACAACTTCTTAAATAATATAATACAAAATATAATTCTAAATATAAACAAACATAATAATATAAATAGAAGAAAAGGCTGGCTAAAGGGCTATCGACCATTTTAGTCTTTCCGCCCATGAAACTTCTTATTTTATTTATATTTTTCTATATAAATAAAGGTACGATTCGGGTCTTAAGGACTATCCAATATATTTATACATTCTATACCGGTCAATTGAGTAAATGCCAAATCTAATTTCCAAAAATCTATGCTTATAAACGAAAGTTTGCTTATTTTCATTTCCAAACATATCTTTTCATAAGATTTCTTCACAATAACATTTACATATAAAATTGGGTTATTATTTTATTGTGGCCTAATGAAAACCGTTCAATAAACCTAAACGACTTTGCTCATCAATTCTAACTTTTCAAACTGTAATCAAGAGGTCTGTGACTTTACTACTATTACTTTACATTTACTTCTTTATTATCTTATTTTTAGCTCACAAATGCTTCCTACTTGCGTGGAATATCAATCTGGTTACGAAAATAATAAAAACTGAGGAAAAAAAGAAATTGCAAATCAACAATAAGGAAGTTTACTAACTTAAATGTTTGTTACAACAGCTTTTTTTACGTTTTACTTACTATGATATTCAGATAGTATTTACATTCGATATTGCTTTAGTTTTCTCGCTTTACATTTTATAATTTTAAAAAATGAAAGAAAATTTGTTATACTATTGGTTTTTAGTATATAAATGGTAACATTACATATAAATAAATACACCCATACCTCGCTTTACGGCTTAGATACGTTCTACGAAACTTGTCCGCACAGTGAAAAGCCGTATAACGAATCAATTATTGCGCTTGCGCAAGATTGGCAATATGAAGATATGCCGTTATAGCGAAACATTTTAGGCCGTAAACCGAAAACGTTCCTTAATTGAAGATGGCCGTTATCGCAAAATGCCGTATAAAGAGCGAGTTATAGGTGTAATATGTACATTATTTGATTAGTAAGTTGGGCAGTAGTATGTGGTTGGATTTGAGGTGATTTGTTCATAAGAAGTTTTGTATTTCTGGATATGGGGATATTGCTTCATAGTGAACGATATTCAAATACCAAAGAAACTGAAAATGAGTGGAATTCATATGCAAGATCCACAATGTCACAAGAAAAACTATCCAGTTTAACGTTACTTTCTATAGTAAACTAATTATGAGAAACTTTAAATTAAATCTGCATTTGTAGACAAATTTGCTGAAATTAATGAAAACTAACTGCTTTCTTTTTCATATTACTATTAATAGGTAAAGAAAATGTTACTATTTAGATATAAATAGATATGTTAATTTCTTGTGAGAGAAGCTAAATATTCTATATTTGTGGCTCAAAATCTTGAGAACGAAGTTTGCAATTCTTGGTGAATATGGTGGAGTGGAAGATTAATTCGAGAAGAACCCATTTAAGCAAAGAGGGTACAATTCGAGATGAAGTTTTGGAACCTCGACTGACTGTTACGTAGGGATAAAATGTTACTATTTAGATATAAATAGATATGTTCATTTCTTGTGTTAGAAACTAAATATTCCATATTTGTGGCTCAAAATCTTGAGAACGAAGTTTGCAATTCTTGGGGAATATGGTCGAGTGGAAGATTAATTCGAGAAGAACCCATTTAAGCAAAGAGGGTACAATTTGAGATGAAGTTTTGGAACCTCGACCGACTGTTACGTAGGGGGAAAAAATGGGAGGATGCGAGCAAGGATCAGCTCCAGAGAGGGTTGTCCGAAAGAGATGCGTCCGCGCGAGTTGTGAAAGGTAAAGCTACCTAGTGTAGCGCGGTCGTAGTAACTCCAGTAAGGCTGCGGATGCGAAGCCGCGCGTGTTGCTTGCTCTGTGTAATGTCGACTCGCGTCCGATCGGCGGGGGCGTCCTCTGCACACCCGCAACCCCGGAATAAACCGATACCCATTTAATTACCATAAGAATATTGCATAAGAAAATCGTAGTAAACTTACCCAGAATAAGCAACATTCGAAACAAACATCATAACTAAACAAAACAAAAAACAACTAATTATTTAGTAATAATAAAGTAGTAAATATAAGTGTTTCCGTAGGTAAATATATATATATATATACATATTGTTATATCAAAATAAAAATTATATACGTATATAGTAAGAGATAAATGTTAAATTATATTTGAGAAGAAGGAACAGGAAGTTTCGAAAGTGTTCTAACGAGTTCGCGCAACTTGGACCCCGAGATAACAAATTTTCGAGTGTTTTCGCCAAAGAAGAAGAAGTATTCAATGATTTTAGCAGTGTGTGTGTGCTACACTTAGGATATTTCTCGCAAAGAAAAAAGAGTGGACCGTGGTGTGACTCCTTTAACTTATAATTACGAGTGTCGTCTCAGTGTCCTAGTAAAATGAGTGTATCCATAAAGTTGTTTAGTGTTTTATCGGCAATCGTTGTCCTCTCGCCGACTTCGGCCGTTTCAGCAGTTTTCAGCAGCGGCGACGATGGTGCTGCAGTTCCCAACGAACTGGACAGACCAAGTACGTAATCTGCCATTTCCAATAGTTGATATGCTGTGCATCACAACATTGCATGTGTGTAACCTTCGCGTTCCTCCTCCTTCTCAAGCATTTAAAACGCCATTCACCGGCATTCAACAATTTCAATTCTGTTTACTTTTGTTCCGTGCAATATTATCTTTAATTGATTAATGATCTGGCTGCGGTCGCTTTGAGAGATTCACGCCCTGAAATTTGGTTGAACGACGCTGTTTTCTTTCGCCATTGATTCGTTTGTTAAATACCGTTGCGAAACATTCCTCTCCGAAAATATATTTTGTTTGTTGAACGCACAGCGTTTAGATACGATGACTAACTATTTTATGCTCATTAAGTTTTGCATGCTCTCAAGGTATTATTTCGTTGTGCTAAGTAACGTTTCGACGTAGTAATTAATTGCTTTTTGTCAAATTCTTCGATTCACGTCACCGCTACTCGAGATAGCTGCAAATTTGATTATTAATCAGAATTTCTACTAATATTAACGTTTATTGCAAAGGACATGCAAATACCTAATTTAAACAAAAACAACAACAAAAAAAACGTTTATAACGTCATACATATTACCTAAATGTTAATGACAGGTATTTCTGTCCATATTTACTTTAAGAATTCAGTTTTGATTCTATAATTAATTATGTCTTATAAGGAAAATAATTAATAAAGATAATATCTATTTATTCTAGTTGAAAATAGTTAATTAATCTTTTGAATTGAGTTCAAAATATACCATTATAAATGTATAATACCTCGCTATACGTCATTTCGCTATAACGGCCCTCTTCAATTAAGGCACGTTTTCGATTTACGGCCTAAACTGTTTCGATATAACGGCAAAAGAAACTTTTCCATGTCGATTATCTACATGTTACCAATGATTCCTTATACGGCTTTTCGCTTTGCGGCCAAGTTTTGTGGAACGTATCTATGTCGTAAAGCGAGGTATGGGTTTAATAATAGTATGGGTCGGTATCCTTTTGGACCAATTAATATGTTGAAATACATAATAATTCAAAATGTATTGCAACAGCAATTAAAGTAATTAAACCCAATACAATAATGCAAATAGTGCAAAAACTATTGGTCTTTCCGTCCTAAATCTATAATTTCTTTAGATGAATATAACATTTTGAATTTCTACATTAATATTCTATAAAAACAAGAAATTAATTAACAATTCCAAATAAATAGTTTTGCAAATTGGAACGATTTGTTTGAATACAATAAAGGTGAAATGGAAATATTTCGTTGGAATAAATTATTGTCCGAAGAATGTCGGATGCGTAGAAACGAGTTTCTTCTCACTCACCCAAGCACACACAAGAGTGGCCCACCTAATGTGACCCGCGTTTTTGTCCACATTGCTTGCCATTAACCTTAATCATGAAATTTCACTCTCCTAAAAAAGGACACAAAACACGAACCATACCTGTGATTGATGATTATTTATTCTGCTCGATGTAAATATTAACACTTACATTCAGTTCCATTTCAAACACACGAAGTTTGTTTAACAACAATTTTGCATTTCATGAAATATTTAATACATCTTATGACAAATGTGGCTGAAGTATACGCTATATTGCACAATCACGGATAAAACGCTATAATTAAATTATATTTTCATATATATTTGTGAAACGGGAGGCTGGAAGTTTTTAAATCGAAATAAATGGGTTCGGTGTAACAACATGCAGGACGTTAAAAATATAATTATATCACTGGGATTTATGGTGATTGTTGGAAAAGTTTGTAAAGTCCATGGAAATGAGCCACTGGGGTGTATCCTAATAGAAGCGTACACTTTCCAATGGAATATTTCGTATATATATTAAGCTAATTTTAATATAAATACAAAATAGATGTATCTAAGGTTAAGATATTTGTCTGTGGTGAGTTTTTGAGCGTGAAAAGGTATTGTATTTTCACAATACAAAGGATCATTGTCCGCCCTTTCTTCTTCCATATACCTAAAAGTATTATATACATTGATTGATCTAATAATAGTTATGTAAAACAAAAAATGAATTTTAAATAAAGGTTAAACATGTCGTCATTTCCTTTATAAGCGTTTTTTGTAAGAGGAAATGCAACTTGTATACAGATATATTCAGTTATGGTTACTAGATTTCGAAATCAGCTATAAAAATATGCTGCCTCGATACACACATTTATAAACAAAATAATAAACATTTGCATTTCAACTTTTACTTTCTTACACTACTGTTTTTCGGGACAAATGCTATAAATTTTGGAACCAAAAATACGAGTTATGATTGAAAATTCGTGATTGTCCCGGGAAATTCGGGACAAATGGTCACCTCACGATTGTTTAGATATGTAAGATTTTGGATGAAAGAATCAATTATATTTACTATTGATTTCTTAGAACTTAATTAACATCTACTACAGATATAAAGTCTTATGGAATATTTGCTTTTGGTTACGGCATTTGAAGAAATAAATAGGCCAAGTTTCATTGTAATAAGATAAAGGGAAGATAAAGGAAGCAAAGGGGTGTGTGAATGAGAGAGAGAGTGAGAGGGTGCGGGAGTTAAAAAAAACGTAAGAAAGAAGAGTTAAGGATCCGAGTGGCGGGCTTTGTGCTATAGATTATTCATTATCTTATTATCCCGTTGCTAATGTTCTTGTAATTAAGGAAGACAAAGCAATGAGTTTTAATTAACATTCAAGCGCCGACTAATTTGTCTTCCGTTTACGACGTTATTAATCGTCTTCTTATTTATCGTCTCCGACCAGCGGATGGATATTCGGATGCAGGGCGCTGGATCAAAAGAGCAGACGGGGGATGAAAACTTACGAAATATCTCCTCTCGTGATTGTCAATACGGGAAAGTGCCGCGCGGAAAGCGGACTATCAATAGCAATATTTCATCCCGCAGAAATGTTTACTTCTGCAGAGTACTTCTTCTTTGATGGCATCGACAATTTTTACGTGATTAATATTTGTTTGAGATATGTGAAATCCCTTTGAAAGTCCCAATATATAAAGAGGAAGTGATTAATTCCATTAGCCAAGTTTATAATGACAAACATTACGTACTGATTTAAGTCAACAGATTTGTAAATAAGTATATTTTATGAATTCAATTATAAATGTTTTCAATTATAAACTCTAGTTTTAATGTGAATGCTTAAATTTACTTTTGAATAAAAAAGATTAATTATTTCGTCTAGAATTATGCATGTTTATTCCGTGTGCAGTTTAAATGCTACAAGAAGAGTGCACATGTAATCATGTTTATTCAATATTCCGTTTGACCCGGGTAAAAGTACATGCACGTAGATAACCGTATTATGCTTAATTCTAGTAGACGTACTGCATATTTCATATTAATTAGTTAGCTTGAAAGTAGCGGAGGGACACGTACATGCTTGATGCAGTTCACAACTCTGGGTGAAAATAAGTGAGTTGCTCCTTGTATCATCCGCATCGGAGCAGCAGATGTTCCTTATTTATATCGTACGTAAACAAACCTTATTATTCAAACATTTAAGCTTTAAGCCTTTATGGATTTATTTACATATGTATACCAGATTGAAACGTTTCGTTCCTGGCCGCTCACAAAGGCCGCGTCGTGTTCCCGGAAAAATCCCTTTATGCGATACATTCGGCCTGAAAAAGCCAACGTTTTTCCAGCTGAAATTCTGTATGCACTTATCTCTTTCAGAGCGAAAAGAGAGCCGCATGAATATTTATAAGACGCGCGCGGTTGCGTCACGAGTCTTATTGAATATGTAATTAAGATTTTTAAGCAAGACAATTATGAGCTCCCTCCTTAGAACATGCACTTTCGCGAATCGCCCTCGTTCATTATTCAAAAGCTCGCATAATTCGAAACAGTCCTGATTTAAATGCAAATTGCGTTTGCCTTTCATCTTTTATTTTCGACTATTTCTCTTCTCTTCTCTCCGCGTTCCAACAAATATAATAGATTATATAATACATTTTATACTTAATTCCTTTTGCATTTGCTAAAAACATTTCCCTTAATTTATCTCATGACCTATTTAGAACTTTACACACAGACTGGCTTTCTGGAAATTCAGTAATACTCCTAAATACTACTTGGAAGAGATTCAATTTGGACAGTAGACTTTGCTCAATAATTACATAATAGTTATAAGAATCAAGTTATGATGTATTACTCATGTATTTCTATTTAACGTTACTAATTTCAAGATCTCAATTAGTCAGATATTTAATGGTTACATGAGTCATTTTTTTGCTGACCGATAAATACCGGAAAAATCACCAGTGGGATTCGAACCAGCATCATTTCGCACCAGATTTTGATGATGCAGGGACTATTAACAACTCTGGCCAAAAAAGTTATTTAATTTAGAAATCGCATAGGAAATACTTTAAATAGTGATGAAAATACTCAGGGGTCGGAAAATCAAGGCTCCAGAGCCACATGTGTTAATGATATCAGCGAAATCAATAAATACAATTAATTTACAGCGTAAACGAAGAAATGAAGAGAACAAAGATGTCAAAATTAATTAACAATTACATTAATATCAGCACTACCATTGTTCGTTCACAATTACATTACGTTAGTAGAAGCTAATTGAAAACAGACGAATATATCCATAACAAGTTTAATTAATTTTCAGGTAAATGACACACATATACAGGTACATCTTCTTTGTTGTGAGATAGACGTTCACAAAAGGTTTTAAGAGATTATTCGGCAATTAGAAGATAATGAATTCGAAAGCATTTGTGTTCCACGTAATATGTTCCCAAATATTGGTACATGTGTCTGCGGGAAGCATTTCCTAATTAATAAATATTGATCTACGAAAGCCTACTTCTTAACTTCAAAGAACGGAAGCCGTCTTACGTAACGCATCGTCGAATGGCTTTATACGTCTTATTTTTTCTTTCATTATTAGTAACTTAATTACTAATACATTATTAATGCTTATAGATAATAAACGAAATCAAACTTTAATAACAAAATCTACAATTTTCAGTGTGGAAATCTACTGTTTTCATTGCGTAATATATTTAGTAGAAAATGCTTCGTAATTTGTTACTATTTACATTTAATTAATATCATGTCAAGATGAATTAATTGAAATTAAGAAAATGATGTTACACGCATTTTTTTACATAATTACTAATACATTATTAATGTTTATAGATAATAAACTAAATTAAACTTTAATAACGAAATGTACACTTTTCAATGTAGAAATCTACTCTTTTTGTTACGTAAAATATTTAGCAGAAAATGCTTCGTAATTTGTTATTATTCACATTTAATCAATATCATGTCAAGATGAATTAATTGAATTAAGAAAATGATGTTACACGCCTTTTTTTAACTTAATTACTAATACATTATTAGTGTTTATAGATAATAAACTAAATCAAACTTTCATAACAAAATGTACACTTTTCAATGTAGAAATCTACTCTTTTCGTTGCGTAATATATTTAGCAAAAAATGTTATGTAATTTGTTACTATTTTAATTTAATCAATATCATGTCAAGATGTATTTATTGTAATTAAGAAAATGATGTTTTTTTAACTTAATTACTAATACATTATTAATGTTTATAGATAATAAACTAAATAAAACTTTAATAACAAAATTAACACCTTTCTCAAATCAAACTTTAATAACAAAATGTACACTTTTCAATATGGAAATCTACTCTTTTCGTTGCGTAATATATTTAGCAGAAAATGTTTCGTAATTTGTTACTATTTACATTTAATCAATATCATGTCAAGATGAATTAATTGAAATTAAGAAAATGATGTTACACGCATTTTTTTACATAATTACAAATACATTATTAGTGTTTATAGATAATAAACTAAATCAAACTTTAATAACAAAATTAACACTTTTCTCAAATCAAACTTTAATAACAAAATGTACACTTTTCAATGTAGAAATCTACTTTTTTCGTTGCGTAATATATTTAGCAGAAAATGTTATGTAATTTGTTACTATTTTAATTTAATCAATAATATGTTAAGATGAATTAATTGAAATTAAGAAAATGATGTTACACACCCACAACAAAGAAACAATATGGTTTTGACACGTATTTCCCAGCAACGACAGCAGTTGAAAGTCATGCATACATAAAACGCACATCTCGCATGTGTTATTTTATTACATGTATATTGCATATATTTATTTGATAATTTGCATTCCATTATTGTGATGCAACATCCTTGTGAGAGAAACGTGCTTGCTTCTGATGTAAAACTAAAATTGTAGTTAAATAATATTTATGCTACAACATGATTAACAATGATTGTTTCAGTACATCTTAATAAGTACGTTGCCCGTTCCTCATAAACGCATCGTGTTGATCGTCCGAAGCGATTTCAACGTTCCAGAAATTATTTTCGGGATAATTAAGTGCAGTTCGGCTAATTGAGTGGATTCAAGTATTAAACGATAGCGAAGTTAATAGCTGAATTAATTGAAATAGCGAAGTTGTAGTGATTTGATCGGCGAAAGTATTTAACCTGGTCGATTGATTGCACGATTCACTCCGTGTAGGCTTACAGAAACACGAAACTTTTGCCACACAGCCTCGACTTCGCCATCGAACTTCACTCCATTTCATTCCATTCCATTCCGGCAGAACTCTGATTTCTTAATAGAACTGCCATTAATAATACACTCATTCATAATTGAAGCTAACGAGACTTCCAGCCTTCCGAATTGAAAACTGAATTCGTTTCATTTGAATCTTAATGCATCTTTAATGGTCATACTTTAACCTTCGCAGTTTCCAAACAATTGCGAAACCCACGCCATTATTTCTTACATATTTTTCTTCATACCGAAACGTCAATTTACTTTTCTTTGTTATTATTATTAGTCTCAATTATAATCGTGTTTGTATCTTTATAATTTTTTCTACATATGTACCTTTGTATGTAGAAATGAATAATTTATAAAGCACCCACGCTTTTCTGCTTCGCAAATATCAATCAATTATTGAATCAAATCTTACCCAATTCCGTTTTCTCTTGGACCTTCTCACGAAATACTTCGATATTTTGTCGATTTTGATTGATTGACTATACATTATGTAACAATGATATAATAAAACTATCACTTTGGAATTACAAATTAATATTGTCAAGAAAATATATTGGTTTTAATCCATTTTTTCAAAGTATTCAAAGCAATTGGACTTCCAACTTCAATGTAGTGGAAAATTGTATCGATTAGTTATTTAGTTTAGTTTTTATCCCAATTTAAAAAGACATATTCAGACAAATTTTATTGTTTTATTTCCCAAAGAAGTTATGTGCCGTATATGAGAATGAATCCTAGAAAAAAATCTCAATTAGTCAAATATTTAATGGTTACATGAGTCATTCCATATACTACCTTGTTTTGCTGAACGATAAATTCGAACCAGCACCATTTCGCACCAGATTTTGTGATGCAGGGACTATTAAGTTATGTGCCGTATATGAGAATGAATCTTAGAAAAAAAGGCAAAGTCAAAATTGGTTTCGTTGATTATTCACTGAAAAATGAGCAACATTTTTCATGATGCTTATGATGTGTAAAATCACATTTAATTCAGTTTTTTTCTACAACAATCAAAAGTTTTACGAATTATGACACTGCGGGAAAGATGGCAAAATGTCAAAAATAATACCTAATTGAATAAAGTTATATTTTTGAGCAAAAATTTATAATTTTCCATCTTTTGCTTACGAATTTATCACAATTATTGATTAATTATTTCTGTTTTAAAAATAATATGTTTAGCTGCGTTGCTCCGTATTGTTATTGACTTTTTGACGTTAAATCAATAGGATGTCGCAGTATGTTAAATAATTGAATTGAGGCTTAGTCAGAATTTCGGTGTCAGTTTCCACTGAAGATTATTATGGAACTGCTCCGCTATATATGCGAACCCGTATTAACAATTTAAATTCCAATTTCTATTATTAGCATATTTACTCGAGCTCGGTGTGGATTTAATGGATTTTCTAATCGAATTGATTACATTACTATTAGTCAAAGTATTCCAGAATTTATATACAATCTGCTATAATACATTCATTATTTTCTTACTCTAATAAACGAATTATAATTAACTTTAATTATATTACAATGTAAGTTTTCGTTTGAAAGATATCCGTTTAGTTATTCGAAGTTGCATAATTTGCTTGTAAATATAATAAAATAAATTGCTTCCTAGCAATGCATATTACACATGGATAGGTAATTTATAGCGGCTGTTTTCTTGCTTTCGTAACGTAAACATAGGTCAACAATTGCTTGTGTCTCTTTCATTGACCTCAAGGTAAGAAATGTTACTGAATGCGTTTTTTTGCATTTTCATATTCATTAAACAACTTTGTTGTTCAAAATTGGGCCAAAGGGCTATTGACCGATAATTTTTCATATTAAGTTCGTTATCAGTTTCCATAATCAAATTGATACGTTCTTAATTGGCTCGAGAAATGCGACAGTTTTCTTGATGATTGAACTACGTTGAATATGTTAATTAATTATATGTTATGATTTTGAACGAAGTCTTTGCTAATTCTTCGAGCACACTATTAAAACGTGACCTGAGGTAACACGAAATAAACTAGTTAGAGTGTTTAATGTATGTACTTCAAGCTGTGTCTCATTGTTGTGTTTGCATTGCCGCGCAGTTTGTAAAATGTTCAAGCTGTAAAATATCGATCGTTTGTGAAATATAACCTATTTTCTTGTAATATTGTCAGGCATGACGTAAGAAGATTGTCTAAGAAGCGGTATTAAATAATTAATTGAAATGTTTGCACAACTCAAGAAGATGTTTGTTCGGAGCAGATGTCATGCGGAATGGGTACATTTATATAATTACGGGCGTAGGAATGCCTCTGCGGTTTTTGCTCAGGCTGTCGGGTAATTCAGGAAGATCGCGCCCAGCGTATAATAAAGTCATATAATGGCAATTGTCGCGCACATTCAAGATGCCGCCCCGAGTAATTCCAATATGAATTGTGTGCTACAGTCGGAGTCGGGGATAACGATTCGGTTTGTCGGCCATTCAGTCACCTTGATGGTGTAGCTATTCTAATTTTATACCGGGGGAGACTTTGTAGTTTTCCCCATCACTAAATCCGAGCCCCGTTTAACGGTAAATACTGGCTTTGCAGCACTGTTGCTAATAAAACTTTACTGCTGCAGCACTATTGAAAAGCCATCCCCCAAAGGATTCCATCCGGACAAACCGTGTGCAAACATTGCGAGAATTTCAACATTTCTCGATACCGAATGCGCACAATAATTTCCATATCTCCATTTGTTTATAAAACCAATGAAAACAAAAAGAGGACGCGCCGAGTCTGGAACGCTCGTAAAACAGCAAATAAAATGGATCATTCCAAAGGCAACTTTATTTAGAAAATTCAGTATATTCCTTTCCAAATAACTGTCAATTTATACGTTAAATTTGTTTCTCTTTTATCAATAATATTAATAACAACATAAAAATATAAATTCAACACAATAGTAATAAAGATAGTACGCCCATACCTCGCTGTACGGCCGTTCTTTATGCGGCATTTCGCTATAACGGCCCTCTTCAATTAAAGCACGTTTTAGAATTACGGCCTAAAATGTTTGACTTTTTTTCCATGTCGATATATCTACATGTTGCCAAGGAATTAAAATGAACAAAAATGAACTATGTTTGGAAAAAAATATGGTCTGGATGTGTTAAAAGTACTGATGCGGAAGTTAATTTTCTTCCTGAAATTAGGCAAAACATTCTGAATCTAGCACATGATCTCGGCTTTGAAGGTTTGAACGAACGTGATGTGCTTGATCTACTTGAAGCTGATAGGGAACCCCTTTCAGATGAGGAACTCATTCAGTTGCAAGCATTTGATGAAGAGACAGAGCATGTTGTATCCAAACAGCTAACATCAAGAAATTTCTCGAAAGCTTTTTCCTATTTCGAACAAGGAATAAACATCCTCCTTGAAAACGATCCTGACGTTGAACGTAGTGCTAAAGTTTCTCGAGGAATTAATTCAGCCATTAGCTGTTACAAAATACTGAAGAACGAAATAGACAAACAATGTTGGATGTGTTTTTAAGCCATCCTTACCATCGAAAAATGATGACGATCACTGCAGGTTACCATTTCTTCATCGTCTTCAGATTAAAGCCATTTAAAAAAAATATGTATACATACACATATTTTATGTAACATGAAGTTGTTCCATTTTTGTTTATTGATTAATGTTGGTTTTTGGAATCTTTTATTATATTATGTACAAATGTATATACTTATTATGTATGTATTTTTGATTTAAATGAAATAAAAAGATAAAATGCATTTTGAATGATGAACCATGATACATATTTAACAAATTTGGAACAGATCCCATTGAATTTGTATGAATTTGTAGCAAGGTATGAGTGTTCAAAGAAAATGTAATGCAATTGCTGTAAAAGGCTATAGACAATACGTCTTTCTGTCTGGTTCTTTCATCAATTAAAGTAAATTTCATTGCATATTTTGTTAAAACATGCAAAATAACCTATTATTTTATTGATTTTAGGCGCTTTCATTCATTACAGAAAATGATAAATAAATGAAGGAAATAATATCATAGTTTTATTCAATAAAATATAATAAATTGACTATTGGTAAATACCACTATAAAATATTACTATTTGTTGCAAGAATTACTAATCAAAGAATACATTTTGAAAAAATAATGAAACAAACACGAAAAATTCAATTGTTACAAAGGGTTATTGATTGTAGTCAGCTTACAAAAAATATAAGCAAATTTCTTAAATTTGTAAAATACTAACGTGTATTATTTTATAACTGTATAAATAGGTTATTTATACATCTTTTTAAACTTCTGTAAACAACAAATTCATTTATTAATGAATCAAATATTGTTTAACAAAATATTAACCAAATTCTCTACTCTATAAATTTTACAGCATAAAAATAAAAGTGAAATAAATGTAAACAAAAGACAATATTTTTAAATGTTAATAAGCTGTAGACAGAAAACAATACGAAAACTGGTTGTTAAGACTATTAGGTCAATGCTACTGTGTTTCTTTCAAACCGCAATTTATAACGTAAGATATAATTGAATCGTTAATTCAGAAGAATGCAGTACAAATGTTACTCAAACGCAATTCTTCAAGAAATTCTGAAGGTGTATTAAGTATAATTAATTCTTATAATGAGTATTAATACAGATGTAACATATAACTATATAAATAGGTTATTTATACATCTATTGTAAACAACAAATTCATTTATTAATGAATCAAATATTGATTAACAAAATATTAACCAAATTCTGTTGTGTTTCACTTCAACAACAATACTCTATAAATTTTACTGTAAACAGCATAAAAATAAAAGTGAAATAAATGTAAACAAAAAACAATATTTCCAAATGTTAATAAGCTGTAGACAGAAAACAATACGAAAACTGGTTGTTAAGACTATTAGGTCAATGTTACTGTGTTTCTTTCAAACCGCAATTTATAACGTAAGATATAATTGAATCTTTAATTCAAAAGAATTCAGTACAAATGTTACTCAAACGCAATTCTTCAAGAAATTCTGAAATTGTATTAAGTATAATTAATTCTTATAATGAGTATTAATACAGATGTAAGATATAACTATATAAATAGGTTATTTATACGTCTTTTTAAACTTCTGTAAACAACAAATTCATTTATTAATGAATCAAATTTTGATTAACAAAATATTAACCAAATTCTGTTGTGTTTCACTTCAACAACAATACTCTATAAGTTTTACTGTAAACAGCATAAAAATAAAAGTGAAATAAATGTAAGCAAAAAACAATACGAAAACTGGTTCTTAAGACTATTAGGTTAAATTTACTGTGTTTCTTTCAAACTGCAATTTATAACGTAAGATATAATTGAATTTTTAATTCAGAAGAATCCAGTACAAATGTTACTCAAACGCAATTCTTCAAGAAATTCTGAAATTGTATTAAGTATAATTAATTCTTACAATGAGTATTAATACAGATGTAAGATATAACTATATAAATAGGTTATTTATACGTCTTTTTAAACTTCTGTAAACAACACATTCATTTATTAATGAATCAAATATTGATTAACAAAATATTAACCAAATTCTGTTGTGTTTCACTTCAACAACAATACTCTATAAATTTTTACTGTAAACAGCATAAAAATAAAAGTGTAATAAATGTAAGCAAAAAACAATACGAAAACTGGTTCTTAAGACTATTAGATCAAATTTACTGTGTTTCTTTCAAACATCAGTTCATAACGTAAGATATAATTGAATCTTCGATTCAGAAGAATCCAGTACAAACGTTACTCAAAGGCAATTCGTTTATACGATTCAAGGGCTCATAGAATTCTTCAAGAAATTCTGAAATTGTATTAAGTATAGTTAATTCTTACAATGAGTATTAATACAGATGTAAGATATAACTATATAAATAGGTTATTTATACATCTTTTTATACTTTTGTAAACAACAAATTCATTTATTAATGAATCAAATATTGATTAACAAAATATTAACCAAATTCTGTTGTGTTTCACTTCAACAACAATACTCTAAAAATTTTACTGTAAACAGCATAAAAATAAAAGTGAAATAAATGTAAGCAAAAAAACAATACGAAAACTGGTTCTTAAGACTATTAGGTCAAATTTACTGTGTTTCTTTCAAACATCAGTTCATAACGTAAGATATATTTGAATCTTCGATTCAGAAGAATCCAGTACAAACGTTACTCAAAGGCAATTAGTTTATACGATTCAAGGGCTCATAGAATTCTTCAAGAAATATTAAGTATAGTTAATTCTTATAATGAGTATTAATACAGATGTAAGATATAACTACATAAATAGGTTATTTATACATCTTTTTATACTTTTGTAAATAACACATTCATTTATTAATGAATCTAATATTGATTAACACAATATTAATCCTTCTGTTATATTTCAGTTCAACAATAATACTCTATAATTTTTACTGTAAACAGCATAAAAGTAATAGTGAAATAAATGTAAAGAAAAAAACAATATTTTTAAATGTTAATGAGCTGTAACTTTATAATAAAAATGACATTATATAAATATGCTCGGGGTGAAGTGGTTAGGATGAGCTGTTACATAGTTTTTTTTGTACGCTTCTTCTTGTCGACCACTTCAAGTTTTCTCGTTGCAAAAATGTAAACTCCGCAATGCCCAAACAAAGGCAGAAAGGTTGAGCGGTGCACGGAATAAATAATTAAGTGATCATTCCCAAGTATGGTAATTTCCGGCTGGTTAAATACCTCTTTCTGGATGTTTCACTTTTCGGTTAAAGTTTGAATGAACCCGTCTCAAGGAAGTCGCAAGATTAATGTACGTAAGATAAAACGCATTTTCCACTTTATACTTATATTTTATAATTAGCGTTTGTAATTAATAGATGGAATCTGTAATTAATATACAATAGTTAATTACCTCGAGGAAAATTTGTTTAACGCATATATTTTTTCCGAAAATGTGAATTATAAGACATTTATGGGTGCGTTTATGTTAGTTAAAAATAGACGTAAGATTCGAGCACTGATGTTTACAAAAATCTATACAACAGACCATTAACCGATTTTTTTTTTATATCTGAGCCTAATAATAGTACATTTTCATTTAAAGCGAAACTAATTTTACGTTCTCATCGATTTAAAACGCCTCCACAGTATTCCTATGAAAGGATTCTGCTCTTGGTTCAATACTTTCACTCTGAAGTGAAATTGGTAACTATTGAAATTACAATAATATTCTACAATGATTACAATTACGTCGAAACCTACTAATTTACATAATACATATCTTTCTATATAACTTTCTTCAAAGCGAATTTTCTATAATTAAAAACATATTGTGCATTATGTATTAAGAAAATCTACTTTCCTTGATAATATTTTACTGAATTATTGTCATTAGAACTGATGATATTATTTATTTATACATTTTAACAATAATTACGTTTAGTTGATTGGCTTTTAATTAGATTTTAATGTCGATATTGAATGTCACCCATTGAATACGCTGCGCAATTAACGGTGGAAAATATATGATTTAACGCGTAATTATGAATTAGCAACGCGGAATCTAGGAATTACACTTTCAATTGATAATTGACATTATCCTGTTTGGCTATTTCACGATCAAATTATGCGCAATCCTTTTATTTACACGATTCTCTTTCGAATTCATGTGTAGTTTCTTGCATTTGCTTGTACCTGTAAACAATATTTTATTGCCAATTTATGATGACAAACAAATCTAATTCTAGCACTCTATTTGAGTGTGCAGCGAGAAAGAGAAGCTTCAATACGGGAAATCTTATTTACTTCCATATAAACAACTTATTTGAGTATGGAATGGAAAATGCAAATGGCTTTGTAGCACATGGAACACAATTCTCGAAATAACGCAGTGTATTTCCAAATAGTTAATTGATTATTCTAGAGTTACTATGCATATACTTCGGGGTTGTTTATACTTGTTTGGGATAAAATCACCAGGATGGAAGCAAGTATTTTATTAAAAAAAAAACTCGTCATGTTGCGTAAATTAATTCTAAAAAGCTCGCTGCAACATATGGATTTAATTACTTTCATACTCTACACGCCTATTTTTGTGGTGCATTCATGCACTTTTTTTGTACTTGTTATTTGTGTTTTATGTATGTTTGTGCTTTTGGAATTAAAATATCCATCGTGGTAATGAAACTAGTGCTGTAACCTGCACTCCATTATATATGCCGGAGTGTGTAGTTGAATGAATTATAGCACATTCGTTTTCATAAAACGTGCAAAATAAATAGGAACCGGTAATGTAACGCTTTATGCTATTACGGACCAGCGAGGGAGGCTGTAAAATATAGCGGTAATTCCGAGACGTGCATAATCAGTAATCACTCCTCCTCAGGTGCGCTCTCAGTCTTAAGACTTTTATCATTCTAGGTGAAATATTCAGAAGGAGATCTGCCACCTAAATACATCTGTATTAATACTCGTTGCAGGAATTAACAATTTCAGAATTTGTATGATCCCTTGAATCTTGTAAACCAATTGCAGCGAGAGTAACGTTTCTACTGACTTCTTCGGAATCAAAGATTCAATTATGTGAACTGCGGTTTGAAAGAAACACAGTAACATTGACCTAATAGTCTTAGGAACCAGTTTTCGTATTCTGTTTCTGTCTCCAACCTTGACCGATCAACGAAACTTGTGTTTATATATATTGTATAAGATATTTCTTTTAATGTATGAAATGAAAGTTTTACAATCATTTATACACTATACTTTCTACAAATACAAATTGTATCGTAATATATTTCATGTGGTTATAATAATAATGCTTTTTATCGAAAATATTAATATTTGTTTCAACAACGACCACAAGAAAAAAACAAACTGAAAATGATGGAAATACGAAGAAAATATTATTATTTTTCTTCCCTATCGAAAATATCACATTGTTATCAAGGATATATATCATTTCTGCATCCCTTTCGGCGCTCATTGACCACACAACGGAATTTATTGCCGATTTCGCATCTTTAAATAAAACGGAAATGAATTAGCTTAAGAGTTATTGCAGTTCTCACGTAATCATGTCGTTCCGGTTTGCCGACGACATGTGCTATTAGAATAAAAACTGCGTATAACCGCTATTCCGATGCTCGTATTACATCGGTATTATGCAGACTTATCGATTCCTTTCGTCTGGTATCAAGATCCTCCGTCCGTCGGAAAATAAATACTGAATGTGTACGTGCCTCAATCGGCTGACAATTAACACATGCTCACGTTCCTATTTATACAAATTTATTCTATTCAAATCGCTATTTCATTCAATTAACTTTATTTACGGATGCCCGTGTATATAATTATCGCAACTTGTTTCCGCCTACACTATATTACCACGTTTGAAGTGTATACAACGTTAATTAGCAATACTATTAACTTTACTTCGATATTATTTCATCGTTATTACGAAACTACTAATTACCAATTAGTCGATGTTGAGGGTATTTTTGTTGTTCTGCATGCAATTTAAGCATAAATTGTGATTACTGAGTAATTTAAGAAAAGCGGATTTTGCAGTGTACACTTTTTGCAGGGAATGAACTTAAATCTGCATGTAATTCATTTTAAAATATCCTGGTGCGCTTCCGGGGACTCGAAGCGCCATCCTTTTTCCTGGACAATTTCAAAACAAAGGACGGAAGAGGACGCCAAAGGGCGGGGGAGTTAATCGACGTGACGACGAGGACATGAAAAGTGAACGGGCAGCAGGGTCCACGCTTGGACAAACAATCAAGTCTCCCCATATACGCTGCCGCCCCCACCCCCGCACGCTGCGTATACTCGTAGCCGGTTAATTGCGTGAAAAACGCTCTAGCTGAAAACAGGGTTTTTGCATTGTTTGCCTTTTATATAACTCATTTGCACTTTTAAAGCAGCCCTCTTAAATTCTATTAAAGCAAAATTGCCAACAATTTACGCTGCCCCCATGGAAATACATCAAATGCGGTTGAAACAGCTCAAGTCAATGAAATATATTTAAAGAGTTATTAACGCTATCACCTATCTCCATAAAACGGAACAACAATAGATTATCTGCGCATTAAAAGACTTGGTAATCCATGAGTTTATAGTGCAAACATTACTTAACATGTACTTGACAAGTGACAATTAAGACTTAAGAATGGAGACTATATAAAAGATAGATTCAGTATGTCATTATATAAATATAAACACGATTGTTTCTACAGTATCTACATTATCGTTTTTTTTGTTAAATTACTGAAATATTGTTTAAAAGCAGATCGTAAATTGATTTTCGCGGAACAAGCTAAACCTTCTAATACCATTTAAAATGCAAAGTGAGCTGCGTAAAGCCCAAAGATTGTTGACCATTGTTCCATTGCTCAGGAATCTCCAAAATTCAATGGTTGATATTGATTCGATCAATACGTCTACGAAACAATTACCATTTGTAAAAGTTTCAATTATTACTAATTTTTCCATGCATTAGGCAAAAATAATAACTTTGCATGATGGTATCGCTGGATTTATGATGTGTACTTCATTAGAATGATTCGCGTGCTTAGGGGAAGGTGCGAGAAGTTGATGAATTATCCTGACGTAAGTATGACGGATGACTTCGATGGAATTATGCGTACAAGGAGCCGAGATGCGATATATTTTTTTGCCGGATAATAAGAAGTTCTGGGCGTACTGTATAAATCATGGAAATAGGTAACAAACGGATCCCTCCATTGGGATGGATGAGTGGAAAAGTACTGAAAGTAGTCCCCCCCCCAAAAAAAACAACGAGCGAATCAGTTTACTGTGTGTACGCTCTCGTTCCAGTTCATTAAGGCTAATAAGTAAGTATAATGTACTTAATGGCCACTTTATTAGCATAAATTCAGGTTCGAAGAAGTTTTTTGTCGACACGGTAAATTATTAATGTCCATCGCAGTCCACTCTAGCGCCATTGTAATTAGAAGTTGGACACTTCTGCGCTGATTAATTCATAAAGTCATCCTATTCCAATAATCTCACGGATAATTAGCATCATCCCCTTACGAGTCCAATGAAACTATGCTTATAAAAAAATGTCCATTTAGATAGATGTGTGCACTGTATGAAATACGAGATATAATTATCATATTCAATGGCAGATTAAGAGCTGAAGAGGATGGATCTTGATGAACCCTGAGAATGGGATGGTTCATTAAAATGAAGAATGCAGAAAATCGTGTTCGTACGTTATAAAATCGCAGCTGCAAGTGCAGGTGTTCATTCCTTATATGGATTATTTAATTGCTTTTTAATCGCAGCTGCAAAGTGCAGGTGTTCATTCCTTATATGGATTATTTAATTGCTTTTTAATCGCAGCTGCAAAGTGCAGGTGTTCACTCCTTATATGGAGATTGTTTAAGTGTTTTACGATTGCAGTTGCGAGTGCAGGTGTTCACTCCTTATATGTTAAGTGCATTTTACCGATAACGATTATATACTAATTTAAATGATTCCAAGTAATAAGATTTGCCATTTCTTTAATTGGCTTTTCCGACTCATTTAAATTAGTTTAGAAGGTAGCACACACAATACCGTGATTCTTCTTTTTTTCCATTTGCTTCATTGTGTTATTTCGTATAAAAGAGAAAAAAATCCAAAGAAATTTCCTTTGACTTTACAAACTTTTCGTAATTGGAGAATTTTTAATTAGCACAATTAGGAGCGTAGCTACCTTTCATCTTGTTCATCATCTATTATTGATTGTCGTATCAATTTAAAGTCCTGAATTATTTCCCATTTTCCCATCGATTCCGTTAGTTATTTCCGTTCAACCATCAGAGTCTTAGTGTCCTACAGGCTAGTTGTACCAATTAATTGAAAACGCGAGATGTTCTGACGAGCAACTAATAATAAGTAAGCTCTTCATCTGCTACTTCAAATAATCTATTAAATGAATAATATTATGGAACTTTAGAGATTAATGGGCACTTTATAAACTCCTGGAAAGGTAATAGCCTGAAGTACGTTTTCTTCGAATTTCTATTATTTGTTTATTGCAACAACTATAAGGAAAATTAAAGCTAAAATAAAGCAAATACACAGAAAAGAAAAAGGGCTATAGACCATAACTTCAATAACTTTATTTCCATTATATGTTGAGGAGACACTCATTATTGGGGTCGATGTTTTTGGCAAACGAATTTATTAACGTGACGTGCACGTTCAGTCAATTCATTCCATTTAATTGAATAATTAATCACCTTTCAAAGATCTTACCTCATTTCAGTCACGAAGCCATTCAATAAAAGTCATCATTAGTGGCTGCACACGAACATATTATAAATTGCGATATTTCTTAAAAAGACGTACTCATTTATATTCAATAATTTCATCTGACTATTGATTATATTGTTATATAAATTATATGAAAAAAAAAACGATGTTAACCTATCCACCACTTTGTTTGAGACCGGACTAATCGAGGATTTTGAAATTGCGCAAAAATACACTTTGAATATGGATTTTTTTAATTATGTAATTTGTTTTTTGTTTTGTAATCAATCAGATTCTTCCATGCTTGGTTTTAGAAATCTTTGTAATGATTGTGGATGTTATAAATGAATTTTCAGCTAAGATACGATCCAATTATGTAATGCAATGTGTGTTATGAAGAGAAGCTCAATTAATGGTGGAATGTATAGTGGTTACTGTGATAGCTGCGAGGTTTAATGGGCATACTAAACGTATTCATGGATGAGTCTTAATATAATATTAATATTAGGCGCCTTGGGATAATGTAATTCCGAATATAAATTCGCCCCCACAAACTTGCTTCTTGGGAATGCAATTGTGTGTCCAGTTAACCGAGCGTTGTAACACTATTAGATCTCAATTCGGTATGCACATTGTTCGTGTAATTATCATGATTTTCGGAGGAAAATTGAAAGCAAAAGGAAAGTCTGTACACAAAGAAAGTAATTCGGTGCGGTTTTGCAAGGAAGTGAGGAAGGCCGGTCCGCAGCGAAGGACCCAGATTGAAACTGTCCTGGAACTCGTCAAGAGAATTAGTTTATTTTCCTTGTTTCTCTCTCCTTTTCCTTTTTTTACGCTCCTCTGCCTCTCTTTTAGCTCCATTCCCGGTTCCGCCATCCCTTTTTGCCTCTGTTAAAAGAAGCCCTATTTTCGCCGGGAATCCCTGCGGGGGCTGTAAAATAAAGTGGAATGCGCGGAAAATATTTTATTGTAATTTATTACCCGCAGAAATTCGTCATATATATTCATGAGTGCTCCTCTTCGAAAAATATCGATCTTTAAACGGCGCCGAGCAGCGAAAGAAACAGATTCGGAAAGGGAATCCCTTTCGTTTCGCGCGAAATACATCAGGCCTGATGGTGGTCGTCATAATTTCAACTCGAGTTCTGAATTATCGGCTGCGCCCTATCTGATTGCGTGCCGCACAAGACCCCGGCGGCCCCTTATCAGTCGCCTGCATCTGCAACGGACGATCTGTCAGAAGGGCTTATGCAATAACGCTTTATCACCGGCGATTTTTCTTTTCTGATTTGTGCCCAAATCACTCCTTGCAACACACTCTCGTCCTTGTTTATTTTCGCTTTGCTTTTTCATTTTCCCTTTTTTTTTCTCAGGAACATGAATTTTTCATGTGCGGGCATAAGAACGTTCTTCCTCTCGTTTTTTTTGCTCATCCTTCCGCGTCGGTTGAATTGGCTTTCATATAAAATTTTGCTTACATGGCCCTTCTCTTCTTTGCTGTTTACTTTACGAAGTAGTTTCCTCGGATTTATATTAACAAAAAAGTGAATTAACATAAATACAGAATTGCCAAGCTTTTTCTTTCATATTCTCCAGAAATTCACCCATTATAAAACACTTATGAACGAGAAACCCGGCGCATCCACCCAAAATTCTTATTTGCAAACAAATCGTAAATACAGTTTGCCCATTGCCCATAATTAATATCGATCTATGAAAATGAAGATTTGAACAAATCACAAAGGCTGATGATCAATTCACGATAGTTGTTAAAACTACAACTATGTAGTATCCTTTCCCTAAAGCAATTAGGTGATTTCATCAAATTCCTTAACTGCTTTAGTGAAAAGGTGAAATAAACAAACTGAACTCAAAAAATGAAAGACTTTCGTATTCATACATGAACATCTATATAGATTTTCATTTTATAATCTAATCATCAGAAATAGATAATATAAATTTGCATGTTTATAATTCAATTAGAATTTTGGGTGTACAAGAGCTTCAGTACCACGCATCTTCCAGTTCATAGTTTATTTGTGTAACTCGTTATCTCGCAGATGGGTTGGTTCAATACAGAATCTGACCTTCCTGAACACCATCATTAGGGTCCAAGTTTAACCCAACCCAATGTTCGAATACTTTTAGATGTTAACAGTATCGAAAATTTATATAATAAAAGTATATTATTTGTTTGCTGATTTGCACGAGACGAGCAGATCGAAGTACCTTTTTTTACACTTCAACGTTTCGCGCAAAATCAATATTGAATTTGGGGTTATGCACCTGAAAATATAATCAAAACAGCACCAAGGCGGTGGCATGAATAATGCAATCCTGGTTCCACCAAAATATGTGTTGTTCCCACAATCTTGTTTTCTCCTTTGATTTTAATTCAACCCTCAAGAAAAAGTTCACGTTTTCATATTCGACTGCACAGAAATTAACTTTATAATTTAAAATAATAAGTTTTATTTCCTTACAACAAAATTGAATAACTCCTGCACATTTTTCGTTGTTTTTATTTCACTTTATAATATTATAAACGAAATGAATTGTTCGTATTTGGAATATAGCGTGCGTATAAATAATCATCATTTTCGCATTATTTTGCCGAATCATTTTCCGCATCAGTAAATCCAACGGATTTTACGGTTTGGATTACACAGCGTGAAAATTAAATCCGCAAAAAGGAAACCACGCATCAAAACAATACGTTTATTGAAGCCTGGAAAGGCAAAATTTTTAATCAACTCTAAAGGATGCTGTTAGTTGCTCGTGGAATTTGCACTTTTTACTAAATATCCTAGAAAATTCCTGGAAATCCTATCACATTCCCTGTTATGATGAATTCTGTGAATAAACACGAATTGAAATGTTTGACGTGGCTGCAATTCCTTGTGTAAATACAAATATATTTGAATCATCTCTGCAATGCTGATTAATTTATTTAAAAGATGTTTTAGATTTCATACAGTTAATTAATGAAATTAATGAAGAGTTCATTCTGATTGTAATGAAAATTTATGTGAAGGCTTGGTATTCATGGATTGAATTAAATCTTTATAACATTTCAAAGTTTATTTTTCAAGTATTTTCCTGCCAATTTAACTGATACAAGTCAAGTAGAAACTGTTAATCATCTTACTTATTTCTCAGATTTATGAGTGGAGCGTCTCGAGAAAAATGAATTCAACGAAAGTGCGAAAAGAACAAAGCAATATGAAAACCCGTTTTGCCGCTCAGCAAACATGCTACAGATTTAATTTAATCTGTGCTGTTTGACGCTCCGGCACGGGGGATGAGAAGAAAGCTGTATTTATTATCCGCATGGATTTTATCGATTCCCAAGCAACTCACGTAGCGCGTTTAATTAACGTTTTTTCAGCACGCCATTGTCCTTGCCCTGCCTGCACCGGTTTATTTTCAGATGATTGTTTTAAAGGTATGATAGTCCGCGAGGAGATGGCGGTAATTAGGTCGACGCGGCGCAAAAAACGGCCAACTAATTTAAAATCTATAACGTGCTGCTTACTTTTCGACCAGACCGTACCGTAATTAACTTCTTGTACACCATCTCCGATCCATCAATCTGCAGTTTCCAACGGATACCTGAAGTCCTTCAGCCATAAAAGTCAAGTGAAAGTGTCTGAAAAAGCACTATTGTTTTTGAAGAATTTTAGTGTCATATAACATTGAACCAATCTATTGGGTTTCAAACATGCATGAAACAGATGAGAGAACATATTAATGAAAAAAGAAAGCGGAAACACTACATTCGATCACATTGGGCTCTAATTTTAAATTGCAATTAAATTATTGTTTGATTGTGAATTACAGCGAATTACAAATACCAACATAATGCGGACTTACCGCTAATAAATAATTATTGACGCTATTCCGGGTTTATTTGCGAATTTTATACAGTTTATATTTCGCTCAAAATAATGCGGAATATTCAAGTGAATTTGGCGCACTAAATTCACGTAATCCGCATTGTAGCTTTTATTCGGCATGAAATTATCGTGCGTGTATCAATGAATGGAATCGAATTAAAAATGAACCGGCAGAAATCATTTTAATCTATTCGTTAAACCCGATTTAAAGGACTGTATTCGATCATCCACGCATTCGTACCTCGCTTCAGCTCGATTAACTATACTGACGTACAGCAGGTGTTGCTTGAATCAATAAACCGTAAAATATAAAACCTGATTTCATTCACTTAATGAGTGCTGCAGCATTCTATTTTCTCAACATCACCACGCATGATTAAATCCCATTCATGCGATAAAACTATTAGTTAGTTTTTTTAGGTTTGGGCTAAATTTTAGGGGATTTTCGGTCGGTCCGAGTCCTGGCCCGGTGACGGTCCCTTAATGAACAGCCTCTGATTAAAATGGGGTTTCGTGGAAATTGTCCAATCCTTGCAAGCTTAAATTCTTTCGTTTTCATTACCTTTACGCTGCCTGATTTCATTCCGCGTTACGGTTTCGTTTCAAATGTCCATTTACATTTGAAAATCCCATTTGGAATTAACAGTTCTCTAATAGATTTTGCGTTCGCGCTTTTTTATTGTATCCTTGCATCTTTCCCCTTTTTCCCTGATTACAGTTTCATTCTAAATAGGTCGGACCCAGAAAAGTTTGTTACTTTATTAGTGATGAGGATTGATTGAAATATACGACACTATATTGATTTTAAGTACTAGACTACCTTTGATTTTAATATCTTAAAATATGATGTATTTAAGAACGATTTTTCTTTATTTTCAGATGTATTAAACTTCTATGATATAGTTGTATAAAGTTATACATGTTATATTAAACAAATATAAGACAATCTTAATGTTTTGGAGCTATTAGTAGACCATCTAAATCCTAGTAATAGACAGTACTTAGCACGTAGTAGTGGATCATCATTGATTAATCTTTATCCAGACATTTAAATTAGCTAAATTTATTAAGTATGAGGTATGAGGTGAGAAAAAATAGTATATTTAATAATTTAGAACCAATACAATAAGTTTGTATCTAATAAATATCTTGATTTGCTTGACTTCTTAAGCTCCACTAAATGAGAAACTACAGCTTCCCACGGATGGTCCAACATATCCTAATCTTTCTTAAGTAGATTTGGATCAATCCCCAAGTAGATTTTCAAATCCTGATTCGATTTCACTTTCTCCCTAGGTAAATTCCACACTTGAGTTTAAAGTTCAATATTCAATATTCATTCTAAATAGGTCGGACCGAGAAAAGTTTGTTACATTATTAGTGACGAGGATTGATTGAAATATACGATTTTAAGTACTAGACTACCTTTGATTTTAATATCTTAAAGTATGATATATTTAAGAACGATTTTTCTTTATTTTCAGTTGTATTAAACTTATATGATATAGTTGTATAAAGTTATATTAAAGAAATATAAAACAATCTTAATGTTTTGGAGCTATTAGTAGACCATCTAAATCCTAGTAATAGACCGTACTTAGCACTAGTAGTGGACCATCATTGATTAATATTTATCCAGACGTTTAAATTAGCTAAATTTATTAAGTATGAGGTGAGACAAAATAGTATATTTAATAATATAGAACCAATACAATTAATTAATTAACATTTTATTGTACAAATTAGTTAAATAAGTTTGTATCTAATACATTTCTTGATTTGCTTGACTTCTTAAGCTCCACTAAATGAGAAACTACTGCTTCCCACGGATGGTCCAACATATCCTCTCTTTCTTAAGTAGACTTGGATCAATCCCCAAGTAGATTTTCAAATCCTGATTCGATTTCACTTTCTCCCTAGGTAAATTCCACACTTGACTTTAAACTTCAATATTTAATATTCAAATTTTAACTTTTTTCGGGAGATTTATTTAGCTTTAATTCCTCTTTTTGACTTCCCAAACACTTTACTACTTAGTTAATACTTAATCTACTAAGTTACAGTTCTTGTCAATCCAATTCGTTCATACTGGTGTTCCCTGACGAGTCACATCATCAATTTCTGAAAGTATATGATCTTCTGAATAACTGAAGAATGATCCTTCATTTCCAGACACCTACAAAGAGATATTTATCGTTTGCATTTGTGCATTTTATAGTAGAATTAGTAGTAGGTCAATAACCCAAAATTTTGAAATAAATATAAATGAAATAATTATATATAAACAGTTTTTCAATATTAACAAATTGTTGACTGCAAACTCTCCAAAGTTATACATAATGCATCGTGCTTTATACATTAGAATATTGCTCAAGACGTGAGATCATGTTTCTCGGAAGCGTGGTCATAAATAATGGATTCAACATCGATACAAATGGGAACTAATTTTATGTAGACTGTATCTGTCGGCGCAGTAATATTTATTAACACGTAAAGTGCATGGTTGATGGTGGCAATAAAAACTCTCATGAACATTTACACGATATCGATTACAATCTCCATCATCATTGACAAATTAATTTGTTGATCGCCTCCGGAAAGTCGTTCGTCTCCTCCTAAGATTCGTCCCAAATTCAACTCTCCTATTCCGTTATTACTCTTCACAGTCAAACAGACTTTGCTAATGGTACCAGTATATTGTATAAGAATAATCTGAATGCTAGATGTTTCCGTCGCGTTTCGTAAACACCTAAATAAAATTCCGAAGGAATGCAATATAAATGCCCTTTGTTTTGCGCATCCATCTTTCACCGGTTTCAACGCAAAAATATCCAACTACTTTTTAATTAAACCAAACGTTTCCGCAGCGTGTATTTATGATGGGAGAGCATTTTTCAAGCATTCCTTCGTTGCATTTATTTATTCTTAAATCTTCCATTTAGATTGTATATATCAAAGAAAACAATGAAATATTGTCCTTGCACTAATCTTATCCGTGTATAATTACATTTCTGTATTTTGCATAATGCTATTCATAGATTAATATAATACAAAAAAAAATAAATGAAGTAGAAATGCCTACGAAAAGCGCAATTTTCGCAAAGTTCCGTAATTTATGCGAGGAGGTCACTTTTGAAATTCAAATGAACGCTTTGTTCGTAGATGCCCGAAACTATTAATAAACCTTATGCATATAAAATGCTGTTGCTTTTATATTTATCGCCTCTTGCAATTATTTAGGAGAATCGGAGATTGTTATAACTAAAGGTTGTAACTGTTATAATTCATTTATTTTGCCATAGCTCATTTACAGATGTTCACAACTGTGCTCAAGAGCGAAGCAATTCACTTTCAATATTAATTGCTTACTCAGAAATTGCCTGCAAAGAAACGGAGACGAGCAAAGTACTTGAAGAATACGCGCACCAATTAAGGTTTGTTAACTAATGGTGCAACCAATTTTCTTCTTTTTCTTCCTGAAATTATAATATATTGAATGCCAAGAAGTTGTAACGAAACATTTTACTGCTTGTTCCGATAATGCACATTCTCGTGAAACCAACTTTTAATTGGTACTTTCTGCCGTGCAGTTTTTCAGTTCGATTTATTTGCCGGATGGATGACTTTAAGTGTTAAAGGGTATGGAAACGTTGCTGAGGTGGGAGGGGATGTTCGTATATACTTTTTATCGGTAAACCCCATAACTCAATAGAAAGATATTGTTGAATTTTCCGGTCGACAAAAATGTATTATATTGCGAATCGCTGCAGAAAAGGCGGCATTATCCTGACGAGATTGAAAAATGAGATTTCTGCGAAACATGATTTTTTTTCTCTCAATGTGTTTACTTCAAATACGTGAAAACTTTAATGTCTTATTTACGAAAACAACAATAAGTAACTGATTGTTTCATTTATAAGAGCATCTTCCTGAATTTCATTGATATTACTTTAACTGAAATTATGTTTCAACAGTCAACAAGTAAATGTATTCAAACAATTCAAATTAATAAAAATCATTGCAAACTGACAATTATTATCACTTAATACATTCTGATAATTGATTAAATAACACTTTAAATTACAGATTCAAGATATCGTCGACACAGAAGTTTGTTAGATTTAGTCTAATATCTATAAACTTTAGTTTATACTTAAGCTTTACGCTTATTAGACTCATAACATCTAATTAACTAAATTAGATGATGAGTAATTTGAAATTCTCGATGTATGTTTCTTCGTGTACGCCATAAGCATTAAATCTAAGCACGTTTTCCATTTCTCTGTTTCAGGTAAGTTCACGGTGGACCGAGAGGGCGCTAACTTTCGTGTCACGGTGTTGCAAGCACTCTGTTTGGTAAATGTACGTAATTCTGGTAGTTTGCTGCAGTAACTTCGTCCAGGATTCGGGTCGGAATGAAACGCTATGCACTGGCGATTTCGTCTCCTCTGAAAACGCCTCGATCGTTGTTCCAAATGTAATTTTATTAAATTTGCACGCGAAATCCATACGGCGAATGCAACATACACTTTTGCATGGCCAATTTTAAAATTGCAACCGAGGCATTTGCAACACACACACATTTGTATGTTGCACTGGGGGGACACCAGGAACTGCGAAATCTAATTAGCTGACATTAAATTCGTTCACTGCTGCCAAGAGTATTGCCAATTTGCAGAAAAGCGACGAAAACATTCCTTAATTTCCAGCATCCACAGGCTACCTAAACCCGTATTACGGCCAAACTGCAAGTTTATGCATATTAATTTTCTTTAATAATCTATTAACACATAGTTTAAAATCTAACTCATTCCTCTCTCAATGACCAATTCACACTACTATTTTACTTAATTTACGTTATTAATTGAAAACATAATTATAATTAAGTTCACTTCAAATTCAATTTCAGCAGTGTTTCTGATTTATTAGTTCAAATATAAGAAGCCGTTACAACGCAATTATAATTAACATCACGTTTAAACTTAATTAGTGTTCGTTTCATTGCCGACTCGAGATTTATAATGAACCTTTAGTCAAACACGGGAGCACAATAAATATTGTCTTTTGCGTCGGATTCGGATTCTGCAGAGCCAAAAACCTTCAACAATTACATAACATTCCGCTCCCCAAATACATCCAATCCACCTGGTTTCGCTATCGATTATCAAAAGGATATTTCAATTTAACGACCAAATAAATTTTAATTATGAATACGCGTTTCGGTTGTACAGAAGACAAACATACTTTTCGAACTGGAATTACCTGTTTCGGGAGGATGCCTACTTCGTGTTTACGTCTGCTTCCCATGCTCCCTGTCCTCATAATTTATCTCATCCTGGAACCTCGAGATTCTGTATTAGATAACAAGTTAATATCGTTCCTTTCTCGTTCGGGCCAATTATTTAAATGAAATTCATTCACTTTGCTCGTTGATTATTTACTCGGTTTAACGTTGCTAAATTAATTAATTAATAATACAGTTTATTGCAACAGCCATGTGCAAATAGAGAAGGCAAACATAAATGAATTTCAATTATTGAACCATTGCAAATGGCAATTTCATTTATGATTTCAGTTTAAAACTTGAAGTGTTTTACGAGTAAATTAAATATATCTGAAATGTATTTTATCGATTATTCATTAGATTATTAGATTATTTACAGTTTCCTTCGTTTTTCTTCTTGAAAGAAAGAGCATTCGAAGAAAAATGACAAGGGAATCATGAATACTGCGCAAAATAGATGTTTCGAATCGATGCTATCAATAATATATAAACTGCTGATTAATATTCATCCGTCTGTTAATTTGGAAATTAAATGTTTGATGTTGGAGAATTGGAAGAGCCGAACGTAATGAAATATGAAGAGTATTGTTGAAATATTAAAATCGAGGATGCGGTGCGATCTTCGATGGGCATCGAAACCCGTCAACGAAATAAATCACTTTATGCACCACCACCACTGTCCGCTTTGCATGCATCGGATCCATCGCAATTGTTTGGGTATTAAATTATAGAGAGCCATTGGAAAAATAATTGGTTTCAATTTAGTGGACGATCACATTTTCATTAGTGTGCGTTTTGCGTGGAGCGCGGTGTTTTTGTTGCTGTTGTTGTTGTTGTTAGCATTGGCCGTTCTAATGTAATATAAATAAATTGGATCGCGCGAAATTTGTTTGTGACGCTTTTCCCGTAAATATCGGACATGCAAATCTATAAATGAATATATCACTGCCTGCACTATCCATTTGCAATTCGCTCAATCCTGCATTATTTAGTTTTAATTTTCTGCTATTGTTCAATAATCCGATCGAAAAGCTACGTGATACGTCTTTTCGGAATATATTTGATCGATTATGGAAAAAGTTTACTTGTCAACTGATAATTGACTATTAATGATTCAACCTATTTGTGTATTAGATGATGACTGGGTTTGGGGCATGAAGTTAGCCAAAAGTAAAGAAAGGTTGAATGTTAAAGAAAAGAATAAGATAAAGAGTTGATAAGAAGATAGAGAGATTGTATTAAACAAATAGTTTCTTTGATTTCACACCACAACTTCGTCCTTTACCTTAATAGATAAGATGTTTAACCTTCTAGTAGTTACAAATCATCATTCGACAAATAGATTTTTTTTAAAATTTATATTACCGAAATGTAATGTCCACAAACAACCACTGTTTCTATGTTCAGATTTTGATCATTTCAATGCATATGAATCAGGAAGACGAACAACTTTACATAATGTTGTGGCGTCACTGGGTTTGGGACATGAAGTTAGCCAAAAGTAAAGAAAACCTTTCTTAAAAGTTAAGCAAGAGAATATGATAAGGAGTTGACAAGAAGAGAGTGAGAGATTGTATTAAACAACTAGTTTCTTTGATTTCCCACCACAAAACTTCGTCCTTCACCTTAATAGATAAGATGTTTAACATTCTAGTAGTTCAGCAAATACAGTTTTTCTTTTAATTTATACTAATGGGACTGGAAAGTAATGTCCGTAAACAGTGGTTTTCAATGTTCTGATTGTGACCATTTCAATCCAAATCAGTCAGGAAGACGAACAATTTTAGATAATGTTGTGGCGGCACTGGGTTTGGGACATGAAGTTAGCCAAAAGTAAAGAAAACATTTCTTAAAAGTTAAGGAAGAGAATATGATAAAGAGTTGACAAGAAGAGAGTGAGAGATTGTATTAAACAACTAGTTTCTTCGATTTCCCACCACAAAACTTCGTCCTTCACCTTAATAGATAAGATGTTTAACATTCTAGTAGTTCGGCAAATACAGTTTTTCTTTTAATTTATACTAGTGGGACCGGAAAATAATTTCCGTAAACAGTGGTTTTCAATGTTCTGATTGTGACCATTTCAATGCAAATCAGTCAGGAAGACGAACAATTTTAGATGATATTGTGGCGTCACTGGGTTTGGGACATGAAGTTAGCCAAAAGTAAAAAAAAACCTTTCTTAAAAGTTCAGGAAGAGAATATGATAAAGAGTTGACAAGAAGAGAGTGAGAGATTGTATTAAACAACTAGTTTCTTCGATTTCCCATCACAAAACTTCGTCCTTCACCTTAATAGATAGGATGTTTAACATTCTAGTAGTTACAAATCATCATTCGACAAATGGAGTTCTTTTTTAAAATTTATATTAGGAAGACTGGAAAGTAATTTCCGTAAATAATGGTTTTCAGTGTTCACATTTTGATCATTTCAATGCATATCAATCAGGAAGATGAACAACTTTAGATAATGACGTGATAAGGGTGAAAATGGAATGAATAGTAGACAAACACTCTTAACTAACCTAGGTCGACCATTCAAGAACATTTTCTGAAGATTGGTAAAGTAAACCATTCCACATAATTAGGCCCATTTTTTACTGGAAATGAAAAATGGGTCCTTACAACATCATACTTCCATTTTTCCCATCTTTATTATACTTTTCATGTAACTAAAGTAATTACAATTTGTATGATATCAAAAATACAAACTCTTAAGATTTTGCTCTAAAATTAATTGATTTTTATCGATCTTCTATTGAAAATTTGCACACTAAATGGAAAAAGATTGTCAATAACGAGGGTGAATACACTATTGATTAGAAACAAGTGTATCTGTTTTAATTTAATGTAAAAAACGACAAACGACTTCTTAATAGCGCTCCAAAGTTTTAAATTCTTACTTCGCTCCTGATTACAATATTTTTTATATCCTTTAATGACAAAAACAGAAATTACTTACTGTAATATATTACGCAGGGCGAGGAACAGTTCACTATATCACTTTTCTACCCATATTACACTCAGATCCTTATCAATATCCACATGACACATTACTTTTTCTTTTGATGGATTGTTTTATGCAGTGAGCTGATTGTTTTTTTTTTCAATTACAAGTTTTTTGCAGCTGGCACTTTCCATATTTGTAGTAATAACAATTTCAATATATTTTAATTTTGAATTAATTACTTTTGTTTCTTCTAAAGTTTTATAAATCTTATGTTTATTCCCTTATGTTACTGTGTACTCTGTATCTAATTCGCACCCAATATACGTTTTTCTCATATCAGAACATACAATTCTCCAAAATATGAATCTTTATTAGTCATCTACTTAAGTTTTTCTGCTTAATTATACTATTATTTAGCTTTTTTATTGGACTTTACTCGAACTTGGTTTAGTATAAATTGAAGAAAATTGTAACAAAATTGATGGGTTAATCTTTAAACTGTAATATATTTAATATTCGTACTTAGTTTACAGTAAAAATACAAGGAGAAGTTACAAAGAAAGAAACATGTATTACGTTTAATAAAATTTTTATTTTGTAATTGTCGATATGTGTAATTAATTACCAGATTGTAATTAATGATTAATTATAACAGAATATTAAGTTGAATGACTCTGTTTATATAACAATCAGAAATAATCTTGTATTTGCTTAAATGGACTGAATTGAAGAGAATCGATTTTTTTGGTATAATTCTGCTCATTTTTTATTTATCCCCACATCTTGCAGAAATAATGAAAGTTCTTATTAAGAATTTACATACAGTTTTAGATATAATCCAAAATGAATATTTGTTATTTTCATACAACTTTATTTGTCAGGTCGCAATTTGTCCTGGAATGTTTTGATGTTTTCTTTCACTTAGCACGAATATAATATGTGTTGTCGGTGTCTGTGCTTTAACCTATCTCCAAATTGATTGGTTGTTGGTGTCCCTACAGACAGACAAACCGCCGAAGCGAAAACAAGTTCGTGTTGTTCAAGTGTAAAATGTCTATTTGCAAACTAATCCCGCACTTCCTTGTTTCACTGCACGATGCTCTGCTCCTCTCTCCGATAAATACTTCTGTGTGTGTGTACGAATACCAATCGATTCCAACCTAATCTCAACAAATCACAATTTAATTGAAAATCTTTACAACTCTTATGTCCCGTGTACATTTGAAATGTAATTCAAGTTATGAAATTTTACAATTTGTTTATACAAAAACGTATGTTGTATATGTTGAGTTGAGTAACAATGCTTGCTAGTTTGAGTATCAATAATGTTTTATTCTACTAATAATTATCAGTTACATTTTTGTACATATTGTAAGTTGCTACTCTCTCCAATATAACACGTGAAAAGTAAACGTATTTGTCCATAATCTACCTATAAAAGAGCAAGTAATCCATTCATTTATATTCCTGAATGAAAGCTGGATAAAAAATATTAATTTTGTGCTATATAAAAGCGATAATATTTTCATGCATTTTGGAACCTGTCATTTACTTTGTAAAATGAATTTATATATTTTTTTACTAAAAATAGTATTGATTATAGCTTATAGAATGCATAATATTTAATACTCTATAAATATGTCAAATACCAATTCGGTTTGTGAAGCATGTTCATCAAAATTATGATTTTTAATATTTTACTTTCAATTATATTTTTTGTTTGTTTTTGCAACGATATTTACAATCTATTCATTCGGATATTCATTAAATACCGTTGCTGATTGACAACTAATCACTTGAGGACTGTTTTTTAGGAATCAATATTCGAAATGCACTGATAAAGGTTTTGAAAGAAACCACAAAATCCTGAGTTGTATCTGGAACTCGAACCTCAGACCTCAGAATGTAGACAGGCGACTCTAACCATAAGGATATGAGTCGCCTTACTGTATAATGGATTACTTTATTTAAGTATGATTATATAGAAACATAGAATCTTTGCAACATTGTGTTATGTCCCAGGATGGTTTTAGGAACACAGTGGAAGATTTCTTTATTGTTGTTGGATGTGGAGCCTTATTGGAAATATTGAGTAAATTAGCTTATAAAGTTCATAATATTTAATACTCTATAAATATGTCAAATAGCAATTAGGTTTGTGAAGCAAGTTCATCGAAATTATGATTTTTAATGTTTTACTTTCAATTATATTTTTTGTTTGTTTTTGCAACGATATTTACAATCTATTCATTCGGATATTCATTAATTACCGTTGCTCATTAACAACTAATCACTTGAGGACTGTTTTTTAGGAATCAATAGTCGAAATGCACTGAAAAAGGTCTTGAAAGAAACCACAAAATCCTGTCTTGTATCTGGAACTCGAACCAAGACCTCAGAATGTAGACAGGCGACTCTAACCATAAGGATATGAGTCGCCTTACTGTATAATGTATTACTTTATTTAAGTATGATTATATACAAACATCTTTGTAACATTGTGTTATATCCCAGGATGGTTTTAGGAACATAGTGGAAGATTTCCTTATTGTTGTTGGATGTGAAGCCTTATTGGGAATTTTGAGTAAATTCGATTGGTTTAACAATAACTTTATTCTCAATTGGTTAAGATTATTGTTTGTTCGTAGGATCCCCAAATAAGACTAATTCTAATCTAGTTCTATCTAAGTTTTGTCGTGTATAATGTTTTCAGTAAGGACTGTTTCAAAATCCTAGGTCGTAACACTCGAAGCTTAAGTCGTACCTGAAAGTAGAATGAATCGCATGAGCAATGAAAGCAATGTGCTTCCCCTAAATAATACATTAGTTTGCTTCCGTTGTGTGTGCAAATATAAGGAGAAACTAAAATATCGCACGTTTTAAATTTGGCTGGCCTTTAGGGAGTGTAGCAGATAATTAAAAATAAAGTACGAAGGGCGAGAATATGTTTCGGACAAGTATTAAAGCGTGAACGTGTTGGTGTAAATATTTATACACACCAATTTACTTTACTGTTGGCAATTTTTAGCGTTGCCATCCCCATTCCCTTACGTATATCTATATATGTGTGTATACGTTCTGTGTACGAATAAGTGTATATGTATATAAATATATGTGAGTGTATTGCACGCTTCCCGAGGGTTTATTGGGTCGTATAAACCGGAGGTAGAGGAAGAGGCCAAACTGATTTTATGTATTACGGATTTGCGGTTTATCGTCGGTGAATTTTGAAACTCCGGATGTGCGTGAACAGAGGGCTGCTGGTTCTGCTCTTGGTGCTGCTGAACTCGTGCAGGGGAGAACGAAGGGTAGTAGCACTGTACTAGCAGGGAGGCAGGCCTGGCCCTAGAATAATTCGTTATTGTGCGAACGGAGTGCTACACAATTACGACGATGAAGTTTGCATTAGCATACGTTCTCGCCAGGGCTCAGCACTGTATATACAATCCCCCATGTATATTTAAACAATCCATGGTCTATGCGAGAATATTCTGTCTACTCCATACAAATCTTTCCATCTCCCTCTCTCTCTCTCTAACACACACCCACACCCACCCACACACTCTTTTCGGTCGCGTTTAAGGAATAAGCCAACTCCATTGCCACCTACCGCTCCACTATACACATACATATTATGCATATTCTATCCTATATAGAGAATGCTCTCACATATGCAGATCTACATTGTATTGCATAATTAGCCGGCGTTTGTGCAGTTCTATCCTGCTGTGCACGCAAGGATGAATCTAAGCCGCTGCGGACAAACTCTTCCTCGCGTTCTTGCTGCCCTGATAGGATTCGCTGATTATGCTAATCTCCTCTACACAAAACTTCCTACCAACGTGTTAATGAGATTACAGAATTAGCTATTTTTAAAACAACCCTTATTCTTTGTGAGGCCTTGATATTAACAACAGTTAAGCAATATATTTCACTCTTAAATTATTACTTTAAAAAGTCAACTTATTTTTGCCTTTATCAATAGAAATGTATTTGATATTGACAATTAGACTGATTGTGACAAATTCTGCTTTCTTTGAAAGTGGAAAAATGATGTTTGTTGTAAGATTTCAATTTGTGTACCCGTTTTAATAAGGAATTAGACAGTGCATATTATTGATTGTATCAAATTCTGCTTTCTTTGAAAGTGGAAAAATGATGTTTGTTGTAAGATTTCAATTTGTGTACCCGTTTTAATAAGGAATTAGCACTGCGATGAGTAAATGAAATTATGAATACCAACGGAAAACTTAATTTCGGCTTCCGTCGGTCGGCGAATTGGACCGCACTTGATTCGCAATTAGAATAATCATAAGATCATTTCGTGGATTTGATTCTTTTTTTTTCTCTCGCAGTAATTGCTTTCGTCGCCTCAATTGTATTAAGGGAGCAAATTGCATTTCAGGAACGGCCGCCGCCGCTGTCGGTTCACTGAAAAAAAAACAAGTTGTAATTAACTTCTGTCAGCGTTAAACGAGTCGAATTTCGCTTATCAAACACGTCGATTTGTGTGTGTATATCTTTTAACATGTTTGTTCAAATTTGTTAACGGCACATTAGCAGCAGTAGTTTTATTTCAGACATTACCACATCTTCGGTAAAGCTCTCGACTCATGCGGTGGGTATTCCTTAATTACCACTCATGCTGGCAACACTCGAGTACACACTTTCTAGTGAGGAAAACTTTGCAAGATGTTTACTAGTAAAGGTCTGTTTCAACATTTTCCAACCTCCCACCGCGAAATGCAAGTTTTCACCTCCGCACACTATGAAAGTTTTCACCTGAAACTATGAAGTCAATTAACGTTACCTGGGAACAACATCATTTGCACTTGATGTCTGCCTTCAATAATATTTGCTCCTGTACACATGAAAACAATAACATATTTTAAAATAGTAGTAGCAAACAACATTTTGTTGTGTCCAACCGTTATTATTAATATTATTGTTGTTATATTGTATAAACAATCAATGTATAAGAGATCTCACAAAGAGTTTCTCACGTAGGCGCATATCAAGTGTCTTAGTCGCCACATCTTTTTATATAAACAAATGTATAAGTGCCAAGGGATTGATTCGAAGATTCCTAATCGATGCACTTCTTCATATAAACAACTGTAAGGAATTCGGGCCGCTCGTATTGTAAACAAACCACCCAAGCCGAATTCCATGGGAACGCTTATTCATCAAATATAAACAAAGTCCCACTCCCAATCACAACTCCCACCCCTTGATTAATCATAATTAACTTCGTAAGTAGATTATGTATTTAGAATTAGTCTTAGAAGAGCATCCAAAGAATAACTAAGTCTCAGTAGAAACCCCAACGAATAACCAAGTCTTAGAAGAACCTTATACGATCAACATAGTCTTGGGAAGTATCACCTGCTATTGAACAATAAAGTTATCTTAAAACCAATTGAATTTACTTAATTCAAACTACTAAGACTCCACAACGACAATACCAGACGGTGTTCCACGGTGTCCAGAATTCCATCCCTGGGACACAACAATTTATTGAATTTTCCCTATATGGTCTTTTGACTGTGATACAATAATATATGCACTTATTCTTGTTTTTAATAAACATTTACTACTTGATTTGTTTTATAAAACTATAGGAAAACTTTAAACATATACTTTTTTGACATCTGACCAAGTTTTATTATTACTCAATTGTATTATATTACTTTGTTCAATCAACTTCGTAGTGCTCAACAATAACTGTTCTATAATAAGCTGTTATACATTCTTAAATAATTTCCTGATATCATGTTACCAGCAGTCGTGTTGTATAGAATTAGTGAAAGATTATGTTGTAACACAATTGGACACCGAAATAAAACAATATTCTTGATTACGATCTGTGTCAGAAAGGGCTACGGAAAAAATGTTGGGAATTATAAGATATCAAGATATTGCATGAGTCACTCAACCTTCGATGGTTAATTAAAGGGCGGTTTAATGCTTTCCCTCGCTCCTCTTCGTCGTTCACGTGGCGTGCAGGCAATTTCGCCACAGGACCAATTAAACTGTGTACAAAGAATGGCAGATTGGCGGAAGAAACACGCGTCAAATGCTCCAGCACTTACGTAGACAGTATCAGTGAAATTAAATAATAATCAGAGGATTTCCGAGCACGAGAGATATATATGACATTCCACCTTTTTCCACCGCAGAGCTCTTAATTCCGTTCTCCCGAATTAGTTACGTTATTGTTTTGTTTCCCTCCTGCGCATCTCTCTCTCTGCGGACAAGACTGATGCTTTTTTAATTTGCCGAAGGATAAATGCGACTGCCGCAATGGTAAGGACATTAACGGAAAGCATTAATAATCTTTATATCTCGGCATCTGAAAGAAAGAAAACCCAAAGTGTATTCTTTTCATTTTGCTCCTTCCTTAATTTCGTTATCAATCATGAGGGCGAAATTTTCAGCACCCTATTATTCAGCGCACTCAAAATCGGAGTTCCTTATCATTCCTCCTGACCCGGGTCGGGTCGTTGCACTTGCCACGTTCAATTCCACTAATTCGTGACCCCCACAGTGGATTTAGCAGACCGAGCCAGTTGATTCCTCCGCTCTCTTTTTTCGCCCTTTCCTTTCGCCTTTATCTTGATGACACATAGCTTAACTATCCGGACGCACGAAGTAATCTCCAATAATAGTTCGGGATTTTGTGTACTGGAAATTATTGTTTCATTAACAAAATTAGAGCCTTAACTCTCTCCGCTGAATCGTTATTCGCCGGTGGAATTTCAAATACACATATCCGAAATTCCTTGACGACGTTCCACTGTGACAAACTATTGGTGCGCGTGGGTGGCACCGTGTATTTTGGTCTATGTTTCGCTAATACAACAGAAGGTTATTAAGGCTAACGAATGCGAACAGAAAATAATAATATGCTTTAGCATCTGGAACACGCATGGCAATTATCCGGCTATATTTACATACGTTAAAATAATATAATATGGAACTTTATGACGTTTTACATGTAGTTTTACCTGCTATTATTTTATACATTTACATACATTTACCTCCAACATCAAGATTAATATAAAATTCCTTCAACTCATTCACAAACCAACGTGAAAAGCGAAAATGGATTTCCTCTTTAACCGTATTTTTCACTGCGTTGCAAACAACATTCGAAAGAGATACGGTTTCATATTCTGTATATTATGTTTGCGCATAATAGTCAAGTATTTTTGTAGAAAAGTTTTCTTTTAATAAGAAATGCTATTTTGTTTACTATTGTCTTCCAAGTAAACTGGAAGTAGATGTTGATTACGTTCCAGAATAATAATAATTACAAAATGTTATTCTTTTTCACAATAAGTATTGTTTAAAAAAAGGATTATGAAGAAAATCAGAAAATTGTAATATTATTATAATAAATTTAGCTGGAAATAACGAATGACACAAAGTATCATTGTGGTGATCATATTAATGAAAATATCAATAATTTTGTTGATAAAACTACTAGTTAGTTAAACCTCGGTTATATTCATAAATCTTAAGGGAAAGGTGGTGAGAATTGAGTTTTCTTGTTTTTGAAACCGCAAAGTTTTGCAACTAAATATAAGGCAAATAATGATATTTCATTATAAAACAATTAAAGAACAACTTAAATTAAAACATTGTTATTGCAACAACACATAAATATAACGTTGCATATTAGATAAAGCGAAGCATTATAATAAGCAATTAAATTTAATAACGAGCATTTATCATCGTAACAAGTTCAACTTGGTTGGCGTTTATTTAAACATCGATTCATTTGATAAATGCTGTCCCCCTCCCCGTAATTGTTAATCGCATTATTTAGAATTGGCATTTTTGCAATTTATGAACTCGAAGAATGTAATTTATCGACGCACAGCAAACAGCCTGATTTACCAGGACGCACGGTCCTCTATTTATTTTTGCAGTTCTCCGCTGATCGCGTGAATTATTAACGTAGAATCACGGCAGATGTCCGCCTCGTCGTAAATATTAATTAAACCTGTAATTGAACTCGCTTATTTTCGTAGAGGAAGATGCCTCAAGGAAAGGGACGCCGTCGAGCGTTTCATTAATATCCCTGTTTTATTTTATGCGAGTGTCAGCGTTGGAGCTGAAATAATTACCATGTTATTACATGGCATCATGTGACTTCGAAGTGAAGATTGGAGATTATACAAGTCGTTTTTTTGAAAGTAAGAACTTCGATTTATGATACAATAAGTTGCTTCACAAGTTTCATAATTACATATTTGGATAGGACATCATTTCTTTTCAGAATAATATTAATTCAAGAAGATGTTGATTCTACTGTTCTATGTAACTTGATAAACCGACAAATTATTCGATAATATTTACAAGATTTTATAATTATGATGACTTTCATCTGTTATTTGTTATTAGTTGTTAATTAAAGTTATACAGTCAAGTGCAAATATGTAAGAAAATGTATTAACATTTCATCAAGTATATGATATTTAGAGCAAAAAGCCCTATGGTTCTTTATGGTTTACTTCATTTGTCCGACATTCACTTTCCCGACATCTGTTATCCCGACTACATCAAATTCCCGACATTCGTTATCGCGAACATTTTCTTAGATTATGGATATTGGTAAACAGTGACAACACTGTACGTTGCATGTCTTAAACAGACAGCTATATTCAAATTAATCAATCTACATTTTCAATATTCTTCTCAATATGTAGATAGCTTGCTTCAATAACCCCTTCTCCAACATATTTGGAGACTTCTTGAAGATTGTAAACTTCTTCGGTCTGCTTTTAGAGTAGTGTCTTCGAAGAACAGTATGAGCTTTGAAGGAATTACTCTAGATATATTTTACTTTTTTATAGATGTCGGGAATTCGAATTCCCGACATTGGTCTGCGGTCTGCTTTTAAAGTAGTGTCTTCGGAGAACAGTATGACCTTTGAAGGAATTGCTCTAGATACAATTTCCTTTTTTATTTGGTGTGTGTCTGGTTGCCACGACTTTTACAATCTGTCCTTTCGGACATTAAGTAAATCACAACTATTTCATATTTACTCAACTATTTTCTTCCTTCTCTCGCTTAATTCCTCAACTGGCATGAATTTAGCATGTTTGTTTAAGACACGCAGCGTACAGTGTTGTTACTGTTTACCAATATCGTTGCACAACAGTCAAAATCTCATAAAATATTCGCGATAACGAATGTCGGGATAATCGATGTCGGGAATTAGATGTAGTCGGGATAATGGTTGTCGGGAATTCGAGCGTCGGGCAAATGATTGACTAGAAGTCTAATGTCGGGACTTTGAGCGGGACCGGGTTCTTTATATTACTTTATTTTAGTTATTGTATCAATAAATGTTACAATGATTATTACGATATTAATTTCAGTCAAACGCAAGTAGATCCTTTGCAATTTTGCATATTTGCTCAATACGATGATTTCACATTTGCGGCAGATAAATCCATAAAGTCAGTCGGCGATAGATTAGCAAATATTAACTCATTATACGAAGCGGTGCTTCTTAGATTATTCGCATTACGAAATTGATGAAGGATAAATGTTTGCATACAGTGAGCTTTCCCCTAGGATTTTCACAAGCAAATTAGTTTAGGCAGAAGATTCCACTCGTCGATATAAACCGATATTCAACGATATTTTTATCGTAAACAAAAACATTGAATTTTCCGCATTGTTTTTGTCGACGCACAAATCCGTTACGTGGAATTGTTACATTTATTCAAATTTCACGTAATAATGCACGAACGAATCGCGAAATTTCATGATGACACATCCAACTAGTTTATTATGCAAATTGCTGCTTGCATATTTTGCTCTATTTTCAATTCGAAATAGCGTCCGCACGAAAATTAATACTCGTCGCTTCAAATTAAGCAACGCGTTCCCTCACTTAGTCGTATTTTGCACATGATTTGCATCGCACAGCGATTTCTGAGGTCGGATCTGCTCACTGACCTGCATCACATTGAGAATGTTTTAAGTAAAGTTCGTTGTCTTTGTGACACAGATCCGTTTCAATTAGAAACTCCAAATCAATCATAATTAGTTTAGCTTAGAATGGACACGAAACTGATAGCATTTTAATTTGAATTAAATGCATAAACATATGCTTCTTTTTATGTGTGGGAGCACAATAATAAAGCGCAATCAAAACTCGATAAATTAACAATTCCATCAAATACTCATATGCATACGAATACTAATGACTGGATTAAAAGAGAGAGAGAGAGAGACAAAAATAGGTATGGCTCCCCGCTAAGAGGTAATAGCTCGACGAACTTGGGAATAGCTTACAGTTGATTTAATTACATAAACAGAGAGAAGCAAAGCGCTATTTGATTTAGGAAATGGAACTTGAGGTGATTTGTAACCTTTAATGAATATTAAATCGATCCTTTGCATATAAAATTTCTTATCGGGGGTCTGCTGCGCCGCCGTTTCTCTGAGAATCATTTGCATTTTCATATAAATGTTTGTACAAAGCAAGAAATGCAAGGCGCGAACCCATGCGGCGTTTAATTGCGCCCAAGGAACTTTCCATGCATTAATACTTGTCTGGTACAATCTTTCAGATCGTGCCGATAGTGGAGGACGTAAAGGAAACGGCATTGTTCACTTAAACAAATTAGTTACCAGTCTTATCTTGTGGCGATACGCATTGATCTCGGCTCGTCCTGAAATTAAGTGCGCTGCATTCAATTTCAGGGAATTTGAATCACTCGAGAAGAAACTCAAAATTATCAGAGTTGCATTTTTACTACCTGATTACAGATGCAAGAATTTCGAAATTTTGAATACTTAAAATCTTGATAATCTGATTAAACGTAATGAATTATACAATTAATATAAAACATATATTATTATAGGATTTTAATTATCTAACTAATCTATTCATGAATAATAATATAAATTAATTAATTATTAAGAGTTTAGTTCTTGATTATATTCATATGAAAATGAGGTAAGCAACTTTGGAGGTGTCGGACATATGGTCTTACTGGATGGGACTATATGACCCACTTCTATTCTAGAGGATGAAAGAAAACAATTAGTAGTAAATACAATACTTTATTATGAAAATTGATACAATTAATGTAAGTAAATATAAAGTTCATTAAGTTTTTGTGTGTTAAGGTGTAGAACATTGTTTACACAATGGTATTTGGCACGTTGTGCTGTTTAGTTTTTCGAAAGAATTGTTTTGGTTCTTTTTTCAAACTTATGTGTTGCACATCTTGAATACCCTCTCCTTGCGAAGGACAATTGGTTACGTAAATTCAACTCAAATTTGGCTACCTTTTATGGTTTACTTCTGATCCTCTTTCGTTTTATACACGCATTTTGTTTCTCAATAACCATCATTTTTTCATCAAGTGGGACAAGAAACTGCAGCAATGTGACATTCTTTCTGGTGATTTCAGCAAATCCAAGCATTGACTACAGACATTTTAAACAATTTGTAGAATTTTACTACCTTTTATGGTTTACCTCTGATCCTCCTTCGTTTTATATAAGCATTTTGTTTCCCAATAGCCATCATTTTTTCATCAAGTGAGATAAGAAATTGCAGTAATGTGACATTCTTTCTGGTGCTTTCAGCAAATCCAAGCATTGACTACAGACACTTTAAACAATTTGTAGAATTTTGCAACCTTTTATGGTTTACCTCTAATCCTCCTTCGTTTTATTAAGAATTTTTTTCCCAATGGCCATCATTTTTTCATCAAGTGGGACAAGAAACTGCAGTAATGTCACACTATTTCTGGTGATTTCAACAAATCCAAGCATTGACTACAGACACTTTAAACAATTTGTAGTATTTTACCACCTTTTATGGTTTACCTCTGATCCTCTTTCATTTTATATAAGCATTTTGTTTCCCAATAGCCATCATTTTTTCATCAATTGGGACAAGAAACTGCAGCAATGTAACATTCTTTCTGGTGATTTCAGCAAATCCAAGCATTGACTATAGACACTTTAAACAATTTGTAGAATAGTTTTTTCCACCATTTTTTCGATGAAAATCATAAACATTAACTTTCAGGTCAGAAATGTCAAATCCTCTCGTGAATTTGTTATAAAAACATATTAGGTTTGTACAAGCAACTTCCAACCTTCTTCCATCTTTTTGCTTGAGCTTTACTTACAGTAGCGTCTGGACACATTCCAATGATGATATGTAAATGAATGTTATTATCACAAACTTTCTGCAAATCTCACTCTTTCTCTTTTTAAAATGATTTGAATTTTATAAGTTCCATTGCATAAAGAAGTAAGTGAGAGCGTAGACAGTTGTTACTGGTTTAATACTGGTAGTGCACCGTAATATTTACACTGAAAAATGTATATATATATATATATCCAGTGCAATGTTTGCTATTCAAATACGATTGCTATCGTAAATTGCATTTTGTGTGTCGCGTATCCTCTCCACTGCAGATGATTTTTTCGTCCTTGCTTTGCTGCTTCGAGAAGGAGATCCCAGATAGTCCCAGGATCGTGACCGCACGCCGATGTCCTATTTCCAAAGGTGCACAGTCACCATTTTATAAGCGTTCTCTGCCTAGTTTATATGGACGTGGGACACAAAAAAAAGGAATCATCCTTGCAGGATCGGTTTCGGTATGGTTTTCCGATACCGAACCAAATGAATTATTGTGATCGCTGCATTCAAGTGAAGCGAAAAACTGTAAATAAATCCAATAATGTGTCCATTGTAGCCCGACTATTTTTTGTATGTCTGTTCCATCTCACTCGTATTGTGGGTGGAATGTATGTATGTATAGGGAAGTCCAGAGTTATTAAGTGAAACCGGATCCTTGGTTTGGCCGGAAATTCGCGCAGACATTCTTTATACCCTCTTGTATCGATAACCTCCGCTGATAAATGACTTTGTTGTTTTTTTTTGTTATATAATATATATATATACTTTTCCACGTCCTTGCGAATTATGTGTTATTCCACTTCTTTTCTGCAAGCTTTTGCTCTATTTATCTTCGGCTGAATTATTTACAGTCATCTAACTACTCCTGTAATAAAAATCAAACGATTTTCTAATTAACATTTTGTTACAATCACTGACATTCTCTGGGTTTTCATGACTTTTCAATATGCAGACATGAATTTGTTCATTTTAGTCTGCAACAAACTTAATGGAAGTAAATTATAAATTGAGAAACTTTCGTTGTTCAATTTCATGTTAATCATGCTTCATAATATGCATCAGTAATTAGTGTAATTATGAACATATAATATGCACTAATTTATAAAACTTATGCAAGAATTGTGTGGTAAAGTAAGTTACCGGTTTTGTTTCAAATATAATACATGTAAATCATCATTACAGTATTTATAATTGACAGTTTCATTACAATTATAACTTAAATTATAATATAATAGTCCATGATCATTATACTTTAATTTGTACTTCACCTAGAGCCAAAATAAACCGCATTTCATGGTGCTGTATCAAAGTTTATACAAAGTCCTTTGCAGCAATGGCAATAATTGTGTTTTCTTTTCTGTGTGTTTGCATTATTTTGGCTTAAATTATTCATGTAGTCATGTATTACGAATTGCAACATACCAAAACTATTAGCAAACATATTGTCACCTTAACAATTCGCATCTCGTCGATTGAAATAAGTCAATTTTATATGTAATAGGACAAATTGAAACTGCGTTTCGTCTGTTGTTTGTATTTCGTTCATTTCCTTTATGCTCGCAACGAAATGAGGAAGTAAAAAGTTATTTCTGTTAACGACGTGCTGCCTGTGCCTTGGGAGTGCGCCCAACAATTTCCCTTGAAACAATTACCCCTTACTGCTGCTGTGCCTCGTGGAGCAGCACGACTTTGCATAGAGGACCTGTGTGTGTGTTTGCAGGACTTTTGGCATCACGTCAGACACATTTGCCATGCACATACATCCAATCTAACGGTAATCCGATAATGCGCCGCTCTGCATCCTTATTGGTAAACTGTTGACGTGACAGCCACTTTCATTATCATTATTGTTGCCCTGGTTATTAGGAATTACACCGTTCGCAGCGCATGCAAAAGCCAACTTCACCAATAGAAATTGTTATTGCAGTCGTCCAGTCTCCGCTGATCCCAAATCCCGACCCGAAACGTAAACCATTTCACGATTTAATTAAACCTCGCGATTTAATCTCCCGTCCATTAGAAAACTCGGATATCACTTCTTGCCATTCCATTCCTTAAAGTGCATTAACAACCTTAATAACAGCGCACATCATTACTCGTAATTGTGATGACCATAATAAGAATTCTACAAATACGATCATCCAATTGATGGAGCTGTCGAAAACTATTTTCTAGAAGTTATTTCTATTCAAGATTTACCATTTTTTCTTATATTCTAGACTATATATATTGTAACCAGCTCCAGATTTTCAGTTTAAAATCTCTTCACTAATCATATAACAATAATAATAACAATAGCCTGGAATTTAACCCTTTACAGACCTAATCAAAGGGAGGTATGTGCACTTTGGGGTATCAAATAATACTACAACTATGACTGAACTGAACTCAACTCCATTTGTTATCTATTCATATCCTTCCTCCTCTCCAGTCTGTACAATATACAAACATATTCATGAAACGTTACATTATTTTTCTGAAAAAGTACGACGAAAGTTTCTTTTCATTTACCTCTAATTTCAGCTGTACACATTATTATATGTTACCATGAAAAATACTGCGAATTACTTTAAGCGGAACTCTTTGACTTTAATCCAACAATAGAGGTCAAGTGTTTCCTGAGGAAGAAATGCCAATGGAAATAATTTCTCATTGTTATAAAACTATGAGTTTTTTCAATAAAATCATGCAATTAAACACATATAGATATGATTTCTGTTACTTCTATTTCAATAATAATAATATCATTTTTTGCAACAACAACTGCAAGAAATACCCTCCAAGGGTTTATAGACAATAGCTGTTTTTGCCTTTCTATTTTTTTTACATTTCTATTATGAAGTTGCAAACTAAATGGAGATTTCGTTCAAACTGTAACTGTAACCAGAATTTGATGTTGTTTTTTTTCCTTTTAGGATATTGCGATCCAATAATACTCTCTGTGTCACAGTTGGAACGGTAACAGGCGGACCCGATGCGTCCCCGGCAATTATTTTTAATAATTATAACAATAAATTTCATTATGATAATAATTTTGACGTGTCACTGCGACGCACTGTAATTGGAATAATTACAACTGGGAGCGTAATAAATTCGCGTAATTTGTTTGTTGCACGCGCGGAACGCAGGACTATCGATTGCGGTCGTACATGTGCACAGGACAAACACAAAAAAGAAGCGTGCCCATTCCCAAAATAAAAAAAGGACGCACGAAGGGCAGAACGGCATTTGGGATGGGACGGGGTGCGGAGGGTGAGGAGAACGGTTTGTTGTTGGGCTTCGGTTTTTGGCCGGTGGATTTTTGGTCCTGGCGAAGGGCCGGACAAAATATAAATGAAACTGCCAGATGTCGCAGAAAATATGCGTCATTGCGGAACACTGGATTTGCCATCGAGCGCAAAAATGGCGTGTGACTGGGATATTTCAGACAGTTACACAATGTCCATTAAACATTAACTTTTACCACCATCAGCGACGAAAATTCGACGCAAAAACACACACACAGGACGACCAACAAACAAAAAACAAACATAGAAGAGAGAGAGAGAGGGGGAGAGAAAAAAACACGGGTTTAGGCGCAAGGAAAAAAAGAGCAACGCGTTCGGCTTTTGGCACAACTCAATTAAAGCGAAAATAGTGATTGCTCTGTGAGTTTTAATTAAAAAATATGACGGATTTACACCCTTCACTGTGACGTTCTTCTCTTTTTTTTTCGCTATATTTGATCAGCTGTCAGAATTCGTGTTGCTAAGCGATCAGTTAACTTGCGGTTCTGTTGTAAATTAGTAAAAACTTCCAACATTTGTATTGTTTAGCATTTTCTAATATTTTTTATTTCAACATCCTTAATGGTCCAAATTGGCTAATGACCAATGCCCTTGATATATTCCATTTACTATAGTTAAGTTTAAGTTATTAGAAATGTTTCATCTTGAAACGATATAACATGTCAACTTGAGAATGAATCTTCATATACAAATAATAACATTGAATCAAATTATGTAATAAAGTGAAGAAGCGGTTCTGTTGTAAATTAGTAAAAACTTCCAACATTTTTATTGTTTAGAATTTTCTAATATTTTTTATTTCAACATCCTGAATGGTCCAAATTGGGACAAAGGACTAACGACCAATGTCTTTCTGCCCTTGATATTTACCATTTACTATAGTTAAGTTTAAGTTATTAGAAATGTTTCATCTTGAAACGATATAACATGTCAATTTGAGAATGAATCTTCATATACAAATAATAACATTGAATCAAATTATGTAATGAAGTGAAGACAAAATAGAATTTTACTATTTTGGATAGATAGATAGAATTTTAGTGATTAACGTTCTGGAAATTGATGTAAAATGTGTAATTTCACAAACCCCGTATTCTCAGTTTTAAGTTTTCATTACCTAATCTGAATTATAGTGAAAAATATAATTGTTCAAAAAAATAAATTTTATGAATTTCTTGTAAAAATGTGCAAATATCAAGAAAATTGTTCAATTTTATTCAATGAACTGTACGTCCTAATAGTTGTTTTATAAATTGGATTATTCATATTGCAGTTTACACAAAATGGATTAAAATTATTAAAAACTTTTATTTACTTTAAATCTGTTAAAATTACAATTACAACCAATTGATAGTCGTTTGGCTCCATTTGAAGCTAACAAACAAGTATTATTATTAAGCATTTTCAAGTGTATTTCGTAACTTTTGTAATATTTAACAACATTTTTAATGAAACAAACAGGATAAAATGAAGGTAATAAATGTATTCATATTACTTATAAAATATATGATTTCAGTATTTCAATTTCGATATTGAATTTGATGATAAATAGGGGCCATAAAACAAAGGGAATTTCGTGGTTGTAGGGCAACAGTGGAGTACGTGCAAAGTACTTGTTTACTGCCGGTATATGGCGATGTATCATGATCAGCTGTCCCAACTTTGAACAACGACGTGTTTCAGGTCAGAAGTAGCTACTTTGCTAAATAGTGTCTGAACAACCACTCCTCCTAATGCGATTCCGTACAAATTAATTCAATATAAAATTACCTGCTAATCAAACAATGCGCGTTGTCGTATATTATTACGGAACAGTACTTTTTCAATTTTAATCCACTATCCGATGCACGGATTATTTACCTGGCGCAAATAAAGTAAACGTACAAATATTATTTCACAGCAGTAATTTCGTTGTGTCAACAGCAAGAAAAACAGACTGTATCGATTAGATGCACTATGGATTCAGGTTACTCCATTAATTGCGTACGTGCGATCTTCAATATTATGCAGCCTATAAAGAAATCGTCAGCCTTTTGCGTTACACTGCGTGACATGTCACGAAAATTGCATCATTCGTTTTAATACGGGGATCAAAGGTGTATGAAACTACTTTATTTCTGCGTGAATTCATCGCTCGTTTCAACATACGATAGTAATTAGCGTGCTTTAATTTGTGTCCGACTATGAGAATAATCAATTTTAAACTGTTCTCTGATTTTAGTGATAAAACGCGAAGATTAATGGACGTTTCGGTTTTTTGTGCGAGGTAGCTTCGTTCCCTAAAGTAATTATATGTGCATAACAAGATGTTCCATCATTTCCTTTCCTGCATGACGTCCAGCAATTATTATCCGAATACATTAACATTGATTAATCCATCCATATGAAACAGTATACTATAAATGCTATAATGCATATCAACCATAAAACCACATAAATCAAATTACAATTTATTGACGAATATATAATTATCATTCGTTATGTTGATAATAGTTACATCATGGAAAGGCTCAATTCATATGAACTAATAAAGTGAAATACAAGTTCCAACTTATTAAGATATCATTATACAAGAATATCTTATTTGAAGTTGAAGTAATAATTGCGTGTATTCGATGAATTTATGAAATGAAGTGAGAATCCATTTGAACTTATGCAGTGAAATACAAGTAAAAGTATCATTATACAAGAATATGTAATAATTAATTTATTGAAGTAATAATTACACGTATTCTATGAATTTATACAATGAAGTGTGATCAAAACACGTATTAACGTAATAACGTATTGAATTGATATGTAAAGTATCTACATTCTACAACCCCATATTCTCTAGTTTAAGTTTTTATTACTTAATTTGAATTGTTGAAAGTTGTTTGCAATTTCATCAATAAATACATTTTACAGTACAAAAAACTATATTTCATATCCTATTAACTATTGTAAATGAATAATTAAGCATTTTCAGGTGTATTTCGAAAATATTGTGCTGTTAGAAAAACTAGAATTTCTAATTAAACAAACAAGATTAAGTAAAGTTAACGAATGTATTCATATTACTTATGAAATAAAGTATTTTTCTATTATTTCATATTCTTTTAACTATTGTAAATGAATAATTAAGCATTTTCAGGTGTATTTCCAAAATATTGTGCTGTTAGAAAAACTAGAATTTCTAATGAAACAAATAGGATTAAGTAAAGTTAATGAATGTATTCATATTACTTATGAAATAAAGTATTTTACTATTATTTCATATCATTTTAACTATTGTAAATGAATAATTAAGCATTTTCAAGTGTATTTCCAAAATATTGTACTGTTAGAAAAACTAGAATTTCTAATTAAACAAACAGGATTAAGTAAAGTTAACGAATGTATTCATATTACTTATGAAATAAAGTATTTTACTATTATTTCATATCCTTTTAACTATAGTAAATGAATAATTAAGCATTTTAACGTGTGCTGTTAAAAAACTAGAATTTCTAATGAAACAAACATGATAAAGTAAAGTTAATGAATGTATACATATTACTTATGAAATAATGTATTTTACTATTATTTCATATCCTTTTAACTATTCTAAATTAATAATTAAGCATTTTCAAGTGTATTTCCAAAATATTGTGTTGTTTAAAAAACTAGAATTTCTAATGAAAAAAACAGGATTAAGTAAAGTTAATGCATGTATTCATATTACTTGTGAAATAAAGTATTTTACTATAATCTCATATTCTTTTAACTATTGTAAATGAATAATTAAGCATTTTCAAGTGTATTTCCAAAATATTGTACTATTTAAAAAACTAGAATTTCTAATGAAACAAACAGGATTAAGTAAAGTTAATGAATTTATTCATATTACTTATGAAATAAAGTATTTACTATTATTTAATTACTACTATAAATGAATAATTAAGCATTTTCAAGTGTATTTCCAAAATATTTTGCTGTTTAAAAAACTAGAATTTCTAAAGAAATAAACAGGATTAAGTAAAGTTAATGCATGTATTCATATTACTTATCAAATAAAGTATTTTACTATAATTTCATATCCTTTTAAGTATTGTAAATTATCGGGCAGAAAGACATATGATTTATTCCCCTTTGCAGAAATAGAATTAAAAAAAAATAATAATTTCATTGTATTAAATTAATTTTTGGTAATTAATGTTATTAGAATGCAGTATACATTATACAATTCAATTAGTCATGATGCATGCTAAGAAGCTGCATTGAGCAAATATTTGTGAAAAAAAACACAAGCCTCCTGAGAATAATATGAAAATTAACAAAATATATGGTTAATTATCATTCATTATATCGTTTGATGTATATTTTCTAAATCGAAATTCTATACTTTTCCTCATAAGTTTCAAATACACAGCAAGTTGCTCGTCAAGAGGCGCGTTATATTCACATCATTTTTGTTTCGAGTCTTTTAAGATACTTATTTTAATCTTTTAAAATACTTTTTAAAAGTTTTCCGCTTTTAAAGTTTAAGCATTTGAGACATTGGAGGCGTAATTAATAAATGAAGACATTATTTTTAATACTTGCTAATTAATATCGATGTTAAAAATAAGGTGTTTTTGAGTGCGTAATATAATATTTGTTGGAATTGAGTTGTTGTGGTTTTCTTTTGACACCCAGCGGATTAATGTGCGAGGGTAGTTAGTTTACGGCACGGAGGTTCACAAATTTGACCAAAAAAACGTTTGCCTTGCCTCTGTGGGAATTGCCCGAGCTCGTACTGCGTGGGCGTATCACTACTGGATGGGTTGCAAGAAAAACAGGACGTCAAATTACACCGCACATTATAATCACATCGTTGTAAATCAAGATTATTCCGTAATTTATACATTTCAGCTAAGAACATCGTACAGATATGAATGCGTGTATCTCGAAGCTCTTGGATCGTAAATTTTATGATCAGCAACGGAATACTTTCAATGCGAATTCGTTCGTTTATGCAAATCACTTAATAAGTTCAATACCGCAGGGTGCTGCATTTAATTATTGTTTAATTAGTCTTTCGCGGAGAGAGAGTTTTATTTGCAATGCGGCCGGAAATTTGTATAAGACCATCGGAGCGACGTTGAATGAGCGCAGACAGCCGTGCGAAACTTGGATATTTGCATAATACCAAAAGTGCTCGAACGAAATTACACTTTGCGAAACATCGAAAACGGCGCAATGAATAATTTATGCTTACGTTACGTTTGTCGGCACGGGCGTTGCTAGAAAAATACGTACAAAACAAATCAAAAGTGAAGATTCCCTGGAAATTATCATGTGAAAAAAAAATGTACGCTTCAACCATTATTTGATAATTGGTATAAATAACGACGATTTGTAACTGAATGTACTTGGGAAAGTACAAACGGGTGATATTTCCTGAACGAACAAAGAGAACATGAACAGCTGCTTCTATAATACAACATCTTGTTATGCGTTCAATTCCTGCTTGTTAGGATGACGTTTTGCCGAAGACATTGATTGAATATGTATTATTTAAGGTCATTAAAGCAAATTCAATGTGCATTTTCTATTTGAATCTATAGAGAAAATGTTTCATTGCAAAACTTTTATTCTCTTTAAATAAGTAAATACACTCTTTATTAAGCAAATACACTTTATATTTTACATTTTTATGCATGTTGTTCTTGCATAGATTTAAAATATTCATCATGATGCAATGAACATTTTTAATATTTTAGACAGCAAACATATTTTTTTTAAATGTTGATACACATTTTCATTCAAAATAACTTTCTACGAATAATATTATGGTTGCGTTGTACATTGTACTAATAAAGCAATGTTTCGAAAATTACGAAAGTAGCGTTACTAAAACTACTGTAACTTGTTAACTAAATGTCAGATTTCCTTGAAACTTTGTCAAGTGTCGTCTGAAGTTTGGTACTTCCTAAAAACCATATGGATTTGCAGGCCACTAAAATCACTGTATTTTGTGAACTAAATGTAAGGTTTCCTTGAAACATTGACAAGTGTCGTCTGAATGTTGGTACTTCCTAAAAACCATATGGATTTGCAGGCCACTAAAATCACTGTAATTTGTGAATTAAATGTAAGGTTTCCTTGAAATTTTGACAAGTGTCCTCTGAAGTTTGGTACTTTTAAAAAACTGTATGGAATTTCAGACCACTAAAACCACTGTAATTTATGAACTAAATGTCAGATTTCCTTTAAAACTTTGACAAGTTTCGTCTGAAGTTTGGTACTTTCTTATAACCATATGGATTTGCAGGTCACTAAAACCAATGTAACTAGTGAACTAAATGTCAGATTGCCATGAAATTTTGACAAGTGTCGTCTGAAGTTTGGTACTTTCTAAAAACCATATGGATTTGCATGTCACTAAAACCGCTGCATCTTGTTAACTAAATGTCAGATGCATGTTGTTCTTGCATAGATTTAAAATATTCATCATAATGCAATGAACATTTTTAATATTTTAGATAGCAAACATATATTTTTTAAATGTTTATATACATTTTCATTCAAAATAACTATCTACAAATAATATTATGTTTGCGTTGTACTTCAACCCTTTCACAAACACATCGAATAATCATTATGCAATTCGATGTGTTGCGTATATCGAAGAACGTATAATTTGATCGGCGTATTCCAAAATAATTAACTAATTCACTGGCACTTTAGCATATTGCTAAATACACGGCATACATAGTTTAGTAGTGTTTGTAATGTACACCGTACTACAAGCTCAGATTAAGGCAGTTATATCCGATCATAAACAGGAAATCGACCCGAAAGCCCAAATGCAATCTCCTTCTATATAAATCTCCTCAATCCGCCTTGCACATGCAGCTTTCGTAATAAATCGCACAATTAGTGCTGGTGTATACAAAGTGCTATTTTTAGCAACAGACCGTTGATTAACTTCAAGCACTAACATTAGGCAAATTCAACTAAAACAATGTTTTTAACAGTTATTTGCAACTGATTCTTGTATAATATTGCGAAGAGAAAATAATATAAAAAAAAAGAGAGGAGCTCTCCATTAATCACTTAACTATCTGTGTGTGTTTGTGTGCATTATATTCTGCTTTTCTGCGGTTTATATTTTATTTGGGGGGGATTTTCAATTTGGAAGTGAACAAAGGACGGGCCCGTGTATTAAGTTTGTCAGTAACAATAAGGAAATTAATGATGTACACGGCCTCTGCTCCACAGTGGAAATTTACAAACACACGTCCGCCGCACGCAGTGCGTGCAAATTGAGTTACTTCCTAATCCTTTGACTGAAATTTTTATGAGCTCGTGGATAATGGATTTGCTGAACGCCTAAGCGAATTACGACGAGGAAAAAATTGCATTTGCTGATACCTTTTTCTTTGACGTCGGTGCAAAAAGAGTGAACACAACCTGGAGATAGAGAAAGAGAGTTACGTACAACAAATTAAGAAAGTTCTGACACGTAACCGGAATTAAATTTGCTATGAATTAACTTGAGATAAGTATTGGTTATTTTTTTTCTTCATTTCAAATGGAGCACCGTTGTTAATGATAAATAAATACAAAATGCTGTTCTGGGTGAATTCTAGCAGAATCATATGAGCTCGTTATCTCTTTATTACTAAATGGCTTTCTGCTCTTTCACTGCGCCCAGAAAAGGCTCCTTTTGCTTGCTCAAACCCCCCCAGACTAATAAAACACCACTGGTGTTCGCATTAAAAAAATATCACCGACGCGGAACACCACTTTTTTTCCGTGACATTAAACTTTATGGATGTTATTATCTATTAAATATCTATTTGACTTCATTTCATTTAGATTAACTGATTTACCATCTTTATATTACTGGTGTCTTAATTAATGTTTTAATCCAGATTTATGACTTATCTTTGTCAATATTTTAGTGTACTCTTCTTCCTTTATTATACAATAATGATATTCTTAAAACAAGAATGAATTATATGCTATTGCATAGTTGAAATAAGCAAATATTATGGAATAACTTAACTTAACACCTCACTCATTAAGTTCGTAGTAAAATTTTTGGGAAATATTCGACTTTATTCATCGCCATAATCTGCTTCAAGAGTGGCGCATTCATTACAATGCTTCTCTAACATTTCGGTACTTTTCTTGTAGAACGATTAATCTTTGGCCTCAAAATACACTTGAAATCAGCAGACCGTTATAATTTTTCTGATTTTTCTCATCAAAAAGCAATGTTTCGAAAATTACAAAAGTAGTGTCACTAAAACCACTGTAACTTGTGAACTAAATGTAAGATTGCCATGAAATTTTGACAAGTGTCGTCTGAAGGTTGGTACTTTCTTATAACCATATGGATTTGCAGGTCACTAAAACCACTGTAACTTATGAACTAAATGCCAGATTGCCATGAAATTTTGAAAAGTGTCGTCTAAAGTTCCTCTGAAGGTTGGTACTTTCTTATAACCACATGGATTTGCATGTCACTAAAACCACAGCATCTTGTGAACTAAATGTCAGATTCCGTTGAAACTTTGACAAGTGTCGTCTGAAGTTTCGTACTTTCTAAAAATCATATTTATTTGACTATATATATTAATTTAAATATATTTTTAATTATTTCTTTTTGTTTTCAAATAATCTTCTCTTTTTAATTAATTGGCTTTTGTACAATGCACTTATTTTCTTTCTTATATAATTTTTTTGTACGTTATAAATTTGTACTCTCTGGGCTAATTTGGACTAATAAATAATTATTAATAAACCATTCGCTCATTGAAAAGTGAATCGATTGCTATTTTTATTCGATCGTAGTTTTTCGTTGTAGATTATCCTGCTTGTAGTTTATTTTTATTAAAATAAAGAGAGAATTGCTTACAGGAATATATTCTGAAATTTATTGTAGATGTGTCCGTTTTTTGGACTTTCTCGTGTTCTGTAACTGTACTAAATTAAACTACACGTGGAAAGCACCAACTGGGATATTAAGTCAGTTACTCGTTAATAATTTAATACAAGTGGTAACTTCACAATTGCAGGTTCAACTGATTAAATTTAAATAAATTAGGTTTCGTGCAAAGCTAGTTTGCGTCTACCGCTTACTCAAATTCAGTTCCCATTTCACCCAAAGAATAATCGAGTCCGAGTTTGCAACAAAAGTTGCTAATTTTTAATCTAATCATAAATATATTGATATTAAGTATATGTGTAATGTAATATATGGTTTTACTAAACCACTAACATGAGATGACCCGGCGCATCCACTCGAAATCGACTGACTGTGGATGTATGGGAAATGTTGTAAATATTCGTTACATGCTTAAATGAAGATTTGCTGTACTTATTGTATAGGAGTGTTCACATCGTATATTGACGTGCGTGCGTTCACGATGATCGTAACAATTGTAATAATTGCTTGGTTGTTTGGAGATGGAGGCGAAATCGAAATTCTTTGAATTATCCAGGTAGACGACTTTAATGCGGCCGGGTCACGCGAAGTCCTGGCAAAGGATACCAAATAAATTACAGTGTCCGCGTGTTAAGTCGGATCAAGAAGTGTACGGAGCAGATGCATATTAGTTTAAGTGCGGGGGCGGCGGGGGCGGCGGATTATTAGCGGGCCGAATCCGGGACGACCGCCGCAACCGACGCCGCCGACGCCGCCCAACATGAGAATTCCCCATTAAGAATCCCGCGATATATAGGAGCACGACACTTGATTAAAACGGTTCTATATAAGTACATTCATTACATGGAGCCATTACTGTAGCTTTATTTGAAATTAGACGCCGCCGCCGCCGCTCCAGGGCCCGCGAATTTATCTGCTTCATCTCGTGAGAGCGCAAATTCATTATTTACAAAAATGTGCTGCCTTTTTGTTATCCCCAGCCTCCCTTATCCTATATTACAGCACTAGTTTACAAATTTAACTGACATAACGCCGAGCTTAAAACATTTACATAAATAAATTCCATTTGTTTGTTGAACATCACCGTAAATAAAGCCAAAACTTGCATTAAATTACTCACACTAAACACGTTTGTCGTAAGTTGCAAATTATTTATTTTTATTGCTTGTTGAATAAAGCTAAAACTTACATTGTATTACTTAAACTACACATGTTTATTATAAGTTAGAAATTATTCGTTTTTCATTGCTAAATATTACTAATATAAATCACATTACTCCAAGCAAAAAATGACAAGCTAAAGGAATATAGAGCAATGTTAATTTTCAAGTAACTAATTCTTGTTTTACTGAATTATGTTTCATGTACTGCACAGCGTTTCCCAATGTTTGATACGAGTACCTCTGGGGGCACAGCAAAAGTTTGAAACTAAAATCGAAATCCTCCACATATACATTTCACTATTAATAGCAATATCAATGAATATTATATTAATCTATGTACTCTTTCAATATTCAACAGAATTGAGAAAGCATCGAAACGTATTTCGTGTTATATTCATTGTGATTTTCGTAAAAGGAATATTTGTGTATTCAAATGAATTAACAGAGAATGGGTACACTGATGTCAAAAGTTTGGGAATCACTGCAGTAGAATTATAGATTCAGCTCCTCAATAAAAGTACTTTATATTGTTCAGTTTTGCATACTGTAAAGTATGGGTAGGATGGATCTGCTGTTTCCATGTTCGGACGTATAAATAATCACAATGCGACATTTAATAAGCGAAATTAGAAATCGCAAGGCTTTTGATTACGACATCGCATGTTTGCCTTCCATTATGCGTACGACCGTTTTCTGGAAAACCGCCTCGAGCTTAATGCCCACTTTTCGAGGCTACGTATGCAGCTTAAATTGGTTGTGACTCAATCGGAAACTATATCCAAACTATCCGTTTATACGTTCCAGGTGAGCGCATAGAGAATCGAATCTGGTAAAATCAGACGTTCTCGAGAATTGGAATCGAGCTGATACATTTTAATAATGTTGTACACTTCACGAAGATAGTTGGTCAGCTTCTTGGACAATTGTTGGATTCGTTGGAGTATCCTCATCGCAGTCGGGCTTCAGTTATGCGGCCGCGCAAAATTGAAACTTTACTATGCTGTATACTGTGGCCAACCGTGAAGAGGTATAATTACTTTAGAACTAATTAACGCGAGCGCGCGCCTGGTGTTTTGTTGCTGATTATTAAAGTACATAAGCGCACTCCACGAACTTGTTATAATTATATAAATACATATTTTACTGAATTTAAAAAATGGCATAAACCTATGGCCCTTTGCAGCATTAGCAATAGTAGTAGTAGTTGTTGCAATACATGTTTTTATTATTACATATTGTAATATTTTAATTTTAAATAATAGAAAATTAGGTTTTCATTAATTTGTTTATTGTTTATATCGATTTGGAAGAGTTGACCAGAAAAAAGGTTGAGTAATATATAAACAGGTTGATCGACCGGAGCAACGACCATTGACATTCTGTAATTATCAGAGGTTAATACGATCTATATGCATGAGTCAATTCCACACAAGTGATGATAAACAATAGCTGTTGTGATGTGGCCTTTATTTTTATGAAATCTCGTTTGTATGAGGTCTGAAGTTTATCAGCATTTAGCAGTTTACCATTGTCCTCAATTGAATCACCTCTAAAATGATTAGTCATACAAATATGATATAACCAAGGGGAGAGTATTAATACTAAATAAATGATTACCGTGTAATTAGTGAAAAGTTTGAATCCGTTCGGAACGGAGTAATGTCAAGTTGCGTATAAAATATGGCATGGTAATCCCTTTAGCAATGTAACCGAAGTGGTCATAAGTCTCGTTAATTACGAAAGGGCATTAAGTAATCCACTTAATACCCGACACTAAATACATTCACAATATCGAGGTTATGGGACGTGTAAGCGGCATAGGGCTCGGCCTGTGCCGCTCTTTCGCGTACCAACAAATGGGACGGCTTAATCCTACCACCCAAAAGGAATTGATTTGCGCCTCGTATGCATGCACGAGGAGAGGCACTGCAATGAAATCGATACGTGCCCGATTATTCTGTGCGGATATAAAATGTGAACTTTCGACACTCGACGGGGCGACATCAAAGATTAGGCCCTTATTGCCGGCTCTCCGGGAGATGCGCTCCAGAAGCTCTCGGAGTTCTTTCGGCGTTAAATCGTCGGGAATTCCGGGATGCTGATTTCCGCGCAATTATCCCTCCGGAATATTAGAAAATTAAAACCACTCGCCTTCCAATTTCCTCCACTTTCAGCGGCGAATGGACGAGCATCGGGAAAAGTAAAACGATCGTCTGCGCCAATGCGAATTCGATTACGTTTACCTCTCCTTTACAATTTATCAAGTCCGGGGAGGATTTTGAAAGGGACCCTCCATATAATGGATCAGCTCAATATATCCAAAGCGACCCATTTGTACGTATCATCTAGAAATTGCGAGAGCTCTCATATCAATCATATTAACATACATTTCACATATCGATTGACCGAGAAATATCATCGTCATCTTCGCAAATATTTTGAAAGTGTTGATCAATTTCTAATTTAGAATATTCTCAGAACGACAATTTAAGTAGACATTTACAACATACTTTATTCTTGTTAAATTGTTAAACAATTTGGAATGTATGATTGGATAGAGGAAGCAAAATTTGCATCTTTTAATGGAAAGGGAGAGGTACCTATCGCGGATAGAACTAATGGAGCGTGTTACTCGGATAATTGCATTAAACACGTGTAAAACTAAGTAGAAATAAAACAATGATTTAGATTACAGCAGTAATTTCGTGAATTACTGTAAGCTCCTAAAGTGGGCGAGAAAGGTGGTTTCAATAGTTATTCGATTTGGAAAGACTTCGTGGAAAAGAATTGAAGAACATGGCTGCAAAGGAAAGGAGAGTGCGGGTGGCTGTAGAAAATTGCAACACATTTCGACACGTGTAAAATAAAGGTTAATGTAGCGTTGACTTTTGTTCAATAAGTGCAGAAGTTTCTCATGTACGTTGGCATTGCTGTGGCGAGGGCGGCCGCATGTGCGAAGGGGTGAATTCGTTTGTATTCTCTGTTGCTGCTATGCATATTATTTAATATTCCGGTGGCGCAATGTTCAACAAATGAGCGCCCGCTCTTTTCTACATTCATTATGAATGCAAAAATGCCGGTTTCCGTCATCGTTTACACTTTTATGTAGATCAGAGCCAGCGCGCAAAAAAAAGGTACAGAGGGTGATTATATTAAAATACAACTCAAAAAAAATTGAAAGAGAGAGGAGGCCGTGTGCGCATTCCGTCGAACCTGAAACACAGCCGCCTTCCTACGCCATTCAAACATGAATTTAATCAACTTTTTCAGCGAATCATACGCTACTTACCATGCAACTATTTCAATATATTGTCAATTTTGTAAATTCAAATTAATATGCTGACAGTATTTACTACGTATTCATTACGTAAATTTAATTTCATTCAATTTACTGAAAGCCTTCAACAAAACTAATGTACAATAATCCAATAGTTTCAGTCATTTCATGCATCATAATATAAAGTAAATATCAATGTTATATAAATTCTGCATGCTTTTTATGCGATTAAATTTTTATTAAACTCTCCACATTTTAAAACATCGCAGATACATGCTTGCGCAATATTAAATTTCTTTCATGAAAAAAAGTAATCGAATATACGACTTGCAGCAAATTTCCTTATTAAACGCTGATCTCGTGCTTTTCGCTCCGCCGATTTTTAATTCGTAACAATAATATGGAGCGCAGTTTTGTTTTCTTTACAGAATGGAGCCATTATTTGCGCATTGAATGGATGCTGCTGCACTTTACAAAATATCTGACACATGACAAAGTATACTTTCGCTCGAAGGAGCATCATTATTAGAGGCAAACAAACAAACCGCAAATGCGGATTAAATATTCAACAATGGAATGCGAAAAAAAAACTTTCCACTAGAAATGCATTGTAGTCTATTTTGAATGCAATTACGAATATTTAAAAAATATATATTTCTGATTTCAAGTAACGAGTATCATCAAAGCTTTCATGAAGAATAATCGAGCTGTAAATGAATGCCCGATTGCATTGCAGGACATAATAGAAGAAAGGACGTATTAATTATATACGAAGACATCATTATTACGTTTCCTATACTCTTGTTTTTTTTTCCTCTTGTGCTTTTGTGAATTATGTTTTCCTAGTCCAGCGGAACCGGGTTATAATACATGAAATGGGTCATAAAGCGTTCTCCGAAATGTGACTGCACACTTCTCATGGCAGTGATTTAGATGCGTCCGTTTTTAAGCCACCCCCGGCATAATAAACGTCTGGGCAACTTTAAATTGTGATCCCAGATAAAATTACTGTTGACGTTGATCGATGCGCCACCTCCTCCTCCTCCTCTAATTACACGGACAAACATAAATTGTTCATTCGATAAGTAATTTATTTGAACGGAATCGATGTTGATCAGACTCACTATTTCCCGTGCTCATAACGTAACAGATTCAATAAGAATAATGACAATTGAACACACAATAATAATGATGATAGAACATAGAGAAATATGAAACATTAATCGTAATGATCCCAACAAGTCATGAAAATAAATTTCCTTTTTGGTACATCTTCATGTGATAATTACAGCTAATAAGTAAATAGTAACTATAACTTCAATTATTAAAATATTAAATGCTAATTAATATGTAATGTATCATGTCGGGAATATTGGGTTAAGGATATTGTTAATTAAATCTGAGATGATGTTCCACCTCCAAAAGCATGTTCTTTTTTTGACTTAATGTCTACAAATGTTGAAAAAAAGAATGTTGCCTTTACTATTTTCAACTAATAACACTTCTAGATCTATACTCATATATTTATGTTATTAAAAATGCAATGCAGTGACCAGTTTTCAAAGCTCAAAATTCAGGACTGTGTACATATTATATAACTTACGTATTCTAATTTTGAAATCTAGACTACTTACTTTTAGCTTCTTATACTCTACTGTTTTTCGGAACAAATGCTTTAAATTGAGGACCAAAACACGAGTTTCAAAAACAGTTCCATTCCAGGAAATTCAGGACCTTAATTACTGTAATGTACAAAGCTATTGGTTTAATAGTTGGAAAATAATAAAAATATGTATTTCGAATATAAGAAGTAACTTAGATTCTATTAGGAAAGTATATTTTTTAATAATTTATTGCTAATTATATTAATTATTAATGGAAGTTTATGAATGCAAGTTTATCGTCCTGCATAGATATTGTAGTAATGATGAAGGACATCAATTATCCATTCTTTACTTATTAAATCAGGAAAATAGTTTTCAGGTCCACATGTAATTTCACTAAATGCTAAGTTGTACATTTCCGACTAATTGCATCAAATTTACGAGTCGAACTTGCTATAAACAACCAATTTCTTCATGCTTATCCCAATCCAAAGTCATCCCTGGGTGACCACACTTTGTGATGTTATATCACAAAGTGTGGTCACTTATATCATAATATATACATTATCATGATATAATACAAAATAAGTAATGTTTGATAATGTTGACTTTGAAAAAGTGTTGATACTTTTGAACAAAAACTGAAAATGATTATCTTTGAGGCTTACGTTCTTTAGACAACCAATTTCTTCATGCTTACCCCAATAAAATGTCATCCAGTCTCCTAAACCTCTGGGTGACCACACTTTGTGATATAACAATAATAATATATACATTATCATGATATAATACAAAATAAGTATTGTTTGATAATGTTGACTTTGAAAAAGTGTTGATACCTTTGAACAAAAACTGAAAATGATTATCTTTGAGGCATACGTTTTTTATATAACCAATTTCTTCATGCTTACCCGAATCCAAAGTCATCCAGTCTTCTAAACCCCTGGGTGACCACACTTTGTGATATAACAATAACAATAATAATATATACATTATCATGATATAATACAAAATAAGTAATGATTGATAATGTTGACTTTGAAAAAGTGTTGATACCTTTGAACAAAAACTGAAAATGATTATCTTTGAGGCATACGTTCTTTAGACAACCAATTTCTTCATGCTTATCCCAATCCAAAGTCATCCCTGGGTGACCACACTTTGTGATATAACAATCATAATATATACATTATCATGATATAATACAAAATAAGTAATATTTGATAATGTTGACTTTGAAAAAGTGTTGATACCTTTGAACAAACACTGAAAATGGTTATCTTTGAGGCACACGTTCTTTAGACAACCAATTTCTTCATGCTTACCCCAATCCAAAGTCATCCAGTCTCCTAAACCCCTGGGTGACCACACGTTGTGATATAACAATAATATTATATACATTATCATGATATAATACAAAATAAATAATGTTTGATAATGTTGACTTTGAAAAAGTGTTGATACTTTTGAACAAACACTGAAAATGGTTATCTTTGAGGCATACGTTCTTTAGACACTCAATTTCTTCATGCTTACCCCAATCCAAAGTCATCCAGTCTCCTAAACCCCTGGGTGACCACACTTTGTGATCCAACAATCATAATATATGCATTATCATGATATAATACAAAATAAGTAATATTTGATAATGTTGACTTTGAAAAAGTGTTGATACCTTTGAACAAAAACTGAAAATGATTATCTTTGAGGCACACGTTCTTCAGTTATATATGTATTGGCTAGTGAAATGCAAAGGGAACGATTGTTTGGGGTGATTTCAGCGGAATCAATTTATTCCTTGTGTGGCGGGAAACCATCTCAATATTTACAATAGGACAAAGCCGCGCAACATGCCTCGTCCCGGTTCCAGTTTGATAAGTTTCCGGCCGCAACTGGCGAACTTCGAGTGTAATAACTTACGGAGCCGTTACGTAACCGCAAACTGCGGGTGTCCGGGAGCGTCGCGACGCCACACACGATATTCAGGGTTCGGGAAGGGTTGGGGGGGGGGGTTGAGGTGACCTGTAATCGGAAAGGAGTGCGATCAAAACAACAAAAAAAAAACAAAACAGCATACACGTGCGTGCCAGGGCGTCTGTGTATCTACGTGGGGTGTATCGGGGGAGGTGCGAGCATGCGTCGATCGAATCCCGCATTGCCGTTCCCGTCAAATTCAAAGTCATCCCTTCAAACAAAAACGCGCCCTCGCATCGCGATTAAAACAATCATCATTATTCGCTTTAATTCCGAAACCGTGAGGGCTTATTGCTCATATTACATGGCCATTCTTTCAGACGGCCGTAAAATCTGCTCCACAGTTAAAACCCCGACTTAATTGCATACATTAAGAAGATTATATTGTTTACTCAAATTATACCGAAACAATGCGACTGCCTCCCGCATCTTAACTTTAATTGTTCAAAATGATGATATATCACCCCCGATCGATCACAGCAAATCTGAGTGTAATTTTACCGAAATTCCATCATAAACACACATATATATTTATGTACCTTTTTGTATCTAATCCCGGCGTCCCCCATTTGTTGCGTGCTTTGGACATTAACGTAAAAAAAACTCGAAAATAACTTTGTTTCGGCAATTGCGTGAGCTTCGAGAGTTTCATATTGCTTGCCTTGGCGCCGCTGCCGAACATTTCAAGACGCTGGTTGGAAAAGTTTTAATTATATTGCATCAACCATGGAATAAAATTGATAACATTTTCGTTAAATATAAAATAAATCATTTTAATATAAAACCGAATTTGAAGTGATTGAATATGATAATTTGCAATCATCCTATAGTGAAAGATTTAGAATTCTATTTAAACGCTTGTAGTATGCATATTAAGGGTACTTGAGCGACACGCTAAATTGGTATAGTTAGTATAAGAGTGGTTTAGTCGCTTTGAAATGTAGATAATTCCCTTAGCAATTATACGACTCAATTTCATTTCTTAATATATTGTTTTAAAGGAAAAGCTTTATTGATTTCACGTTTTTGTGTCGTCCCTTGAAAAGAGATTGAAATTAGTGGATTTATGCACTTTTAAAAATGTATTATTTCCACCCATTATTAGTAAGATGACCAGATTTTTTTTTTCATGTTGCTAGATGGGGAATCCCCTGATTCTTAATTTACGCTTGTATTCTTAGTTTGCAATCTACACCTCTTAAATCAGTAACTTTTACTTTCTCACATTACTATTTTTTCGTGCTATAAATTTTTGGAACGAGTTGTGTAAAATCGTAATTCGGGACTTGTGTTTTTCATTATTGTTAGAAGAAAATATATCAATATTGAATTAAGCACCCGGCGCATCCACCTTATCTAATGCAGTGGTACCTCGACATACGAGTTTAATTCGTTCCGTAACCTTGCTCGTATCTCAAAGCAATGTTTTCTAAATGTACAAAAAGCAAAAAACGCGAAACCAACTTATCAAAAATTCTTCGAAAACGAAGCACACAGACTGAGGTCTAGTCTAAGGTGGGTGTAGTATGCGATTCCTCGTATCTCAAATCTTGCTCTCATCTCAAAGCAAAATATCGCTCGTATCTCAAAGCATTCGTATGTTAGGGCACTCGTATATCGAGGTACCACTGTATTACTATATAATTTATGTATTTGTATACATTCCCTACTTAACCTTCTGTTAAATATATCTTACGAACTTACACTACAAGTTACAATATAGTTCCAAAATAATGCAATTAATGAAAATAACAAATGGACAATATAATTAAGTATAATTGAATGACAAAACGCGTTGAAATTTTACACTTAATGGTTGCAAATCTAATATTAAACATACTTCATTTCTATATGAACTAATAATAATAACTAATAACTAATTATTTATATTGCTGTAAAGGGCTATATTTTACTTAATTATTACTTAATAATTACATGTGTTAAACATCATAAGTCAGAAAACCAAACAGTAATTACATAAGAATAAAATAAATCTTTATTAATTGGATTAGAGAATAAAGTAAATTGTAATTTAAAAAAAAAACTAGTATTTCCCAGGCGTTTAGAGGAATGCACACAAAAAAATGCAGACGATGCGATTATCGGAAATTCCAACGGAAGATATGAATGAAATAAGGAAACAATGAATGAAACGTAGTAATAAACATTTGTAGGTCAGACTCGGTCTAGTCTGGAAGATAAAACATAATTTATTCGGAATTCCTGCGATAAATAGAGAAACCAAAAAACTATTATTTTCGTGCCTCTCGGAGGAATGCACACAAAAAATTGCAGACGTTGCGATTATCGCAAATTCCAACGAAAGATATGAATACACACAAGGAAATAAAGAAAGAAACGTAGTCAATAAAAAATTGTAGCTCAGACTCGGTCTAATAAAACATAATTTATTCCGAATTCCTGCGATAAATAGACCAAAATAAGCTATTATTTTGGTGGCGCTTAGAGGAATGCACACAAAAAAGTGGCAGACGATGCGTTTATCGCAAATTCCGACGAAAGATATGAATAAAAATAAGTAAACATTGAATAAAACGTCGTCAATAAACATTTCTAGGTCAGACTCCGTCTATTTGAGAAGATAAAACATAATTTATTCGGAATTCCAGCTTTAAATAAATAAACGAACGAAAATCGGTGTTTATCCAATTGAAAAATGCGATTTTTAATGTATAATTACATTTTATAAGGGGCACACAGGGGTTGGTTGTCACAAATACTAAACTTTTTAAATTCCAATCAGCAGAGTAATTAAATACAAATAAATACTTTTCTAAAGACTTATATTTAAATATTATGTTCATGGTCAATATTTATAAAATATTGACTTTCTACTGTGACAATCAATCCCGGATTTGGATTGGTAATCACATAGTTTTGAGTTGGTTGTTACAATTGCTTCTGTCACATAAATCATTCATTTAAAACTGCTGAAAAATGGAAGTGCAACAAACCTTTTGTTTTCCACAAATCTACTTAATATTATATAATTTATTTGGATGCACTTGGCGAATTGTAGTGTGTTCAATTTTAACTGTTTTGACAATTTTATCAAATTTCCTTCTCATGTGCAATGGTACCTCGACATACGAGTTTAATTCGTTTCGTAACCTTGCTCGAATGTCAAATTGCTCGTATCTCAAAGCTAGGGAAACAAGCACATAGGTTGAGGTCTAGTCTAAGGTGGCAGGTGTTGGTGTGCAATTCCTCGTATCTCAAATCTTGCTCTCATCTCAAAGCAAAATATTGCTCGTATCTCAAAACACTCGTATGTTAGCTCACTCATTTATCGAGGTACATTATATTACTACAAGACGCAATTAATCTATTTCTTTCTCGTTCACAAAGATACGAAACAGAACTCGTGCTTTTTGTCGGCTCACTTCAGAGAGACCGAGCATGTCCCACCAGGATGAAGATCAATCCCGTATTTGTATGTATTCCGACGCTCCCGTCTCGAGGCGCTTTTTTCTTGAGCCGACGTCCGTTTTTCTCCCTTCGTCTTGCTTCTATTTGTGCATCTCGCCTTCCTCTTGGCCCACGTCCGTGCGCGCTGTATAAATAATGTATCCTTTATTTTAACCAATATGTGGGGCTTTCTCATGTGTACATTATCGCCTGTTTTTGGCACGTTGTATAAGTATTCCGAGCCAAACGTTTCCGGGCTTATTAAGGACCAACACTTCCTGCGGTACGAACTACAACAAAACATAACGAAAATGATGCAGCAAACACGAAAGAAAGGAGCACAGATTTAATTCAATTTATTGCTTTCACACGAAATATCTTTTCTCTAGGATTTGTTTTTAATTATATTCAAACTAACAAACTTATTTAAACTAAAAAATAGTAGTTATTAACATAAATCGTATTATTTTATAATAAAAAGACTATTGTTGACTACAAAAAAACCTTTACAGTTTAAGTAATAATAAGTGTATTGTAACAGACACAAACAGATAATAGAAAAGACAATAATTTAACAATTCTAAGGGGCTTTCGACCGAAGACTTTTTGCCATCACAATTGTATAGAATATATTTTCAAAAGTTTCAAGTATATTTCCAAAAAAAAGACAAAATATTTCCTATTGAATATTAGAGATACGCTTTATGCATTTCGCACAGTGCGAAAAATTATATGTACGTTCGGCGTTGGTAATGTATTCGAGGGCCGCTCCTTTATATTTACGTATTCGAATATATCGATTTTTCAAACATACTCGGTAAATGGAAAATGCATTAAATATGAATGTGTACCTCACACATATTCGTTCGGCTGAGAGAGAACTTACGGAACGAAAACACATTCATCAAACACTTCCCGCATCCACATCGCGTTTTATTTATCTCATTTTTACCGTGACAGATTATTTTCATTTATTTTCTCCTTTTTTGCCGGATCCTTTCGATCCACAAGCGACTTTGTTCAATGAAATATCGATTTTCTTTCCCTTCGTAATATTCCACATTATACTGATTAAAAACGATAGCAATTTCAATATTTGGTGCTCTTTTCATAATGGTCGAGCATTATAATTAATAACTTTGACTGAAACAATTCATATTCAGTAATTCAATATATTTATTCTTAAGAAAAAGTTCCGTTCATTGTTTAAAAGAAACTTAATAAAATCAACTAAAGTACACGGCGCTCTTCAATTAAGGCACGTTTTCTATTTACGGCCTAAAATATTTCGCTATAACGGCATATCTACATGTTGCCAATCTTGCGCAAGCGCAATAATTGATTCGTTATACGGCATTTCGCTTTGCGGCCAAGTTTCGTGGAACGTATCTAGGCTGTAAAGCAATTCGTATAATAAATAAGTCAGGCGTTGAGAGGATGTACCAAATGTATCGTGTTATTTTTTAATCAATAATAAAGAAAATATTTCCATTGTTTGAATTAATATGAAATAATTTATAATTATAATTAAAAGTATGTAAAATATAGATAGATAATTAAAAGAATCAGTACAATAGCAGACAGACAATGTGATATAATTAATTATCTGGGTTTTTGTGTGTGTGTGTGAATGTTGGTTGTAATTTCTCTGTGCGTGATTTAATTGGAGTTAAATACAGTAATTAATTGGGGAAATACATTGAAATATTGAGAAGTGTGGTTGAGAAGGGAGTTTGAAGGAAGGTGTGCGGCGGTTCAACGGAGAGCTCATTTTATTGTGTTAGGATCACACCATTAGCAGAAGCGTGTGTATAAATCCCCGCAGCGCATGCACGTATGGATGGGGATGGTACGCACATCAGTATGGATATGTGTGCGCCTTCTGATAATTTCAGTAATTTCACTTCATGAATAATTCACGATCGGCGGAGACGCTGATCTCCATTATCTCGGAAGATTGGCCGACGTCGCTGCGGAATCAAGTATTTAGCATCGGGATATTTCTTTATTATTCCGGGCTTCGATTACTCAACCGAGATTCGCATCATCTGGTGTACCTAGCTACCTACCTTCGATAGGGACGCGTTTGCATCCGGCATGTCGAGACTTTTGAAAAATAGCCCTGAGCCGAGCGATTTCGGCGATCGTTTATTTATGCGGTCGATAGCATTCCGTGACGTTTGAATAAATTCTTCAATGTCTAATGGATAAGGTGGTCACCGAATACACAATTTATGTCTTTACTTTACCTGTCTCTCATTTCTTGCTCCGTTCGTATTATTTAAAACTACATTTGAAAGCAATCCATTTCAAATAATATTTTATTCCCAACATAATTATCTAGTTTTCAAACATCAATTAATCACATCTATGTATCAATGAGGTACAATGGCAAATGTTGTACTTTTCAAAAAACTTATATAAAATTATTATTTTATTTTTGTCGATTCCGGTTTATTGACCGTTATTATTGGAAGGAACGAAAGATTGCGACTGAATGATTTAACACTAGATTTACGGAACCCGTCAATTTGACTTTGCTATGAAACAACTCGAAAACCGCTTGATGGATTTCAACCGTTTCACATCGTAAATTAATAATTTCTTACAAAGGATTTATACACACCTTCTACTTTTCGAGATTCTTATGTGGTATACCTATCTTTACGATACCCGTCAAATTTACGGGTACGCTTATTTCGAAAATAATCCTTATATTTTTGCTTTATCCATCACTTTAATCATCCAGTAGGAAATACAAGAGTGAAAACAATGTCTTTATGTTCTCCGTTTCCAATTCGTTATTACAATCGCACCTCGATAGTGTAAACTAAAGTGAGTCGTATTACCTGAGTGATAATTTTGGAACTGTTATTGCTGATCACCGAAAACTCAAGAAAAAGAAAAGATCTTCAATATGAATGCTGCATTTATAATGTACGAACGTTTCAGAAAGGCTGCGTCAAAAAGTTTCGGTTCTTGTAGAGAGTCTCTGCTTATTGTAGGCATTTACAATAGGGTAACGGAATTAGAGATTCACAGTCTTTTTTTATATTGACCGATCACCTTTTTCTAGTAATAATGCGTAAATCTAGGAGATGTAATAAGATATTGGATAACATCCTCCAGGTCAATGAGGATTGTTCCGAGGATACCTCAGTAAAATGAATGTGAATTAGGCGGAAATGAACCTGAAATTGAACCTGAGAGGACGAGCTTTCCCAGTACATCCCAAAATGTAGTGGGTGATATCGAAATTGCAACTGATGGGACTCAGTGGATAAAATAGAAACCAGGAGGATCTAAAGGTAGGACGCCCATCCGCATGATTTTCAAGGATATCGCAGGGTCTACTGACCATGCTAAATGAAATATTATGGCTCTCGATTTGATAATTGAAAAATATATAATGCAACACATAAAAGATATTAGATTTGGTAGCAATAAACGTGTGGATACTATATAAACAGTGCTCCGGAGCCACAATATCCAGGAAACAACACATATTTAGTTTAGGCGAGGAATTAGATGCGGAAAACAAGGAGAACATTTGCTAATGGTCAGACGTTTCTTCATCATATATAACATTACAAGAGCAAAAAAGATGCTAACTGGGATACTGTAACAAAAATAAAAGCAGAAATTGCTGCATATCTTGAAAAAAAAGTGGTATGCATAAAATGCACAGGCAAAGCGGAATGTACCTGTAAAATATATACTGAATAAGTAAGTTTACCAGTTAGTATTATTGTTATTATTTCCATGATATTTTTTAAAGGACTTTTTATTTCTTGATACTTTATTTGAACGTGAAGGCAAATATTGTGCAATTTGCAGTTAACTTGAATAAATCGGTTTTTTAAAGAAAGTGCTTTTTTGCGTTTTACGGAGATAGGTATATAAGAAACAACCGTAAACCTAATGTCAATATATGCTTAAATTCACATTATTTCCATAGAATATCTATGAAAATCTAAGATGGCTACAAACATCACTTGTCAACTCTTAGTATAAACGGTTGACAACTGATAAATTCCTGTCCGATACGCTTCATCTGCATGACGTTTTTTGCGTCAATTTGACGGGTGTCGTAGAGATAGATATGTAAGAAACGACCGTAAACCTAATGTTAATGTATGCTTAAATTCACATTATTTCCATAGAATATCTATGAAAATCTAAGATGGCTACAAACATCACTTGTCAACTCTTCGTATAAACGGTTGACAACTGATAAATTCCTGTCCGATACGCTCCATCTGCATGACGATGTTACATTCCCGGCGCATCCACCGACTATGTAATTGGATACGTGCTCGAACAAAGTAATGTTATTCAGATTGCATAACATAAAACTAAACAATTATCGATTTCGACGTTTCGCGCGGTGTCGGATTCCGTCCGTCCGCTGTGATCTGAAACTCGTTATAAAATTAGCGTGGGCCGATTTAATTTTTGAACAATTTCCAGTGACGCAATTTCGCGGTGCCCGTCCATTTTAGTCAATGTTGATTAACCACCAATTATTACCCTATCAACGATTATTTCATTCTGGTCACGGACGAACTCACACTGCTCGTTTCTCACATATGTGTGTGTGAATATACACGTAGAGCTGTGGCCGTACTGGCGTATTTTCCGGCCCTTCGCTCTTCTTTCGAGTGAAAAACTTTCGCGGGGGCCATGAATACGTGAAAAAGGTACCTGTCGTAAGCAGACGCTTTAAAAACTGCTGCCGCACAAAAATTCTGAGATAAATGGCTGTCAGGATTAATGCACATACTTTCAATGAATCCGAGGGGAATATATATATATTTATATATATATATACTTATATATTTATATATAATATATATGTGGGTTAATATGTTTTAAGAAAAAAGTGAAATATATAAAGAATAATAACTTACCATTCGGTGATAAGATAAAAGGGTGCATTAAAGTGATTGGGTCAATTTAATCGGATAATAGCCCAATCGATATATGGAGTATACACGTCTACCAAAACTTATTCGTCTGTATTATACTTGCACATAATATTATATACTTACCAATGATTTACATAGAAAATTCTATAATAACAACAATTACATACAAGGAAAGGTATGAGAATTTCTTGAATCATTGCAATTGGTTATCGTTTTATTAGAGATGTTGTTATGATAGGTAGTTTGCGTCCATTGAAAACAAAAAACAATTTGTGTATGGAATGTTTATAATTAACTAGATTAACTAGATACATGTAAAGACTTCTATCTCTATACTGTTACATTACAGAATGACTGAAGTGACATGTGTTGTTGGTTGCAGCTAGCAAGCTGACATGTGCTGTTGGTTGCTGATAACAAGCTGACATGTGC
>JAFMTC010013962.1:136512-157304 GCA_018845635.1 Nicrophorus orbicollis | reverse complement strand
GAGCCGGCCCCGAAAACAATTTCTTAATTATTTCGTGTTTGCTGAATTGGAGCCAATAATGGAATTGTTTCCGCCCTCCCCCCTCGTCGAATTAGACGAAGGAGGATGGAAGAAAGTAGGAAGGAAGAGGGGAAAAAAGTGCACTGGGAACGAGTGCGAAAACTTCTGGGTATTTTTTCTTCTTCCTTTGATTATCCTTGTTCTCCGCCTATATGCAATGAACTTTCTGAACTCGAAATGAATATTTAATTGATGACGAGCGGTAGGAATTGTTAATGGATCTTTGTTTAGTCGTTTCAGTTAGAAAAAAGTGTCGTCGCGTCAAAAGACTAGATGTATTTCCAAGATAAGTAATGGGTGGTCGAAGTTTACATTATATTTTGATGACCTATTCAGGCTTGGTGTAAGTTCAAACATCGCAGTTCTCACATACAGCGCTCTCTTAACGTACGTTTGATAACACTATACAATGACTTCAATGAACCAATCGATTGAAGAAGTAGCACTCGATGTATTCATGCTAGGGTTTTGAAAACCGTTTTCTCTAATTCTGCAAATTTTGTATCAAAAACGAGGAGCTTGTTAACTGTTTTATAACTATTGCTTATACCTCAGAAATAGTTATAAAATTTGCATTCTAACCATCTTTGAAAAACCTTTTTTCTAATTTAATAATTATATAAATGTTGTGTTGTGCTTCGTCTTTGGTTGTATGCAGACATTAGGCAGTTTGCAAATCTCATTACTAAATGATCTCCGGGTCGACCTTCCATCATCAAACCTCTTCGTTGTTTGCCGACGGTATTTACCTACATGCCATGGTTGCCAGTCGGTTACGACGGACGACGGACGTCGCCTATAAACACAATAATACATCAAGCCACGATGTGGTCGGTTTACGGCCGCTGCTGGGACATATGGCTTCGTCACCGGAACCGGAAAATGACGGTGATACACGTCATCAACCAAACGCTGAGCCGTATCATCTTTACACAAAAGCTCAAATCACACGTCAAATTGATTACTTTGAATAACCTCCATTGATAAGCAAACCTGAATGCAGCTAATTACCACAGTCGCATTCTCATCTGTTATACCTATCTTGATTTTTATGATAAACCGTGGGAACTAATCAAAATTACGTGAAGTATAAGCATTTGTTCATACCGACAAAGAAATGTAAAATAGGATAGAAATAAATACTTAAAAATAGCAATTATACTTCAATTCCTTGATTGTTATCATTTAAACTAATTACAGACTAATCCAAAACTAAACTATTACTGCCGACTATACGAAATCACTGGTATGTAACTTGTATTTTTCACTGAAATTGCTAATAGTTGGAAAGCAAGTTTGGTAAACTAGACAAGCGATCGAAGTTTGTTAATGACTATTAGCATTGAATAAATATTCATTAAACAGTATTTGTGCATGAATAGTGTTTAAAATATTCGTAATTATACACTCAAAAGTGGAGTGAAGCAAATGTTACGTAATTAAATTGGCAAAATTATTGCTTCTGCAGAGGTGCATATATCATTCCGCGATGTTATATTTATTTTATATTTGATACTTTTTCATTTCCTTCCCTTCCCGCAGTCGTCTTATCGCCACTTATAATAAGCGGACGCCCGCGTTTGTTTTATTACCCGAACGCCTTTTATATCTATAATTACTACATTGTTATCTTTTATTGCACAAACTGGGCATTCCAAGTTTTATTATTGCGTACATAACTTTGTATTCAAATGAATGGTACGAAAAGAAGATAATAACATGAAGAATCGTGCATTGTGTAGGTGACGTCGACTTTCTGGTTCATGCCGAATGAGTGTGTCTATTCTGGAAAGTCGCATCAGTTTTGAATGGAAAACGGATTCCGTGTGTATAAAATTGCTCGGATTATATTTACTTTATCAACAAGGAGGATGTACTTTTGGTATTTATCCCGTTGCCATGAATATTCATTAGCTTTCCGTCGCTGTTTACACACGAAAGCCCCGTTTTTGGTTTGCTGCCGCAATATTTTATTTATCCGTCATTCTTTTCACGAAAACTCATTTCTATAAAGTACACATAATATTCATATCAAAGACTGTCAGAGTACATTCAGAGCAATTTTTATGTGGATCTACATTTATACTTAGCTTTTTATATTAGGATTACTGAGAATTGTATAAATGCGACTTTAAATTACCATGCACTAGTTAGAGTTCACAAGGAGAAACTGCTTCCGTAAATCCTGGACTCAGTTAACCGATTTTATTCCAGATGGATTTATCATTCAATCATACTGAACCTCATCTTCGTTTTACCGTTCTACAATAATTCATAAGAGTTTTATTAGCATCTCTCATTTCTAATACCTGCTATATTTTTACTCCATTCTAGTAATTTTTGTTTGATAATCTATTTGTTCTTATATGCTGAACCTAGAAGTAATTTTAACGAAATAATTATATTTGTTGTAAGTTCATTTTCATTTAGAGAAATCTCTCTACATAACGATGTCGTATCCCATAGAAGGAATTCCGTGGATTATCTCGTAGTTACGTAGTTGTGGAATCTTTGAGGGGTTATTGAATATCAAATGCGAATATTCTAAGTAGTTTTATTGTACAGTTGAGTGTTTTTATGGAGAAGTCAACTATGTAAGTGTTGATCTCCTGTTTTATTAACTAAGAGTTACATTCTTGTCTTAAGTTACTGGTTAGCTCCCCCAGCTAAGCCTTTTTTTCGAAGATTCTCCTTCAAAGACTGTCGTTCAATAACTGACTTGATATTACATAAACATCTTATTTTCTACTAACTAATAGTAATGGGAGTAGGGGATGGGTTTTCCCTGTGGGTGGAAAGTCGCCCACAGATGTGTACATTTCTTATCCAAATATTGGGTAGTGGTAAAAATGGTCAAAACAAGATGCCAAAAGGTCTGTAATCTTATCTCTACATTGATTAAGATAGCCGCTCTTTCTAGTGATTGGGGTATGGAATGTTCCTGAATGGAAATGTACGTCGTTAAGGAGAACGTACTTACAATAATCAATACAATCTTAGGGAATGATACAGTAAGATTCTCATCTTGATTACGTGTCATGTTTATATTTCAATTAGTTACATGAATTTTGAAGAACACTAAGCAATATTACATATCATTTTGAAAATACGAACAAATATAATTGAATTTATTAAGAAATATGATTTGTTCAAGTGTATTGAAACTGGATAAGTAGGAGGGCACTTGTCGAGGAAGAACAGAACTTATGAAAGAAGGACTGTCCTCCCTAAAAGATGACGATTGGTCTCCTAATTTATATGCTGTTGCTGTGAGAAATGTAACTTTTAATTTTAAGAGACTTATTGCAGTGTAAAAGGAGCCTCGCGTGCCTTAATTAATCGAATTATATATAGTGATACGTCTGCAGATAATGTAAAACTTGTAAACAACAGCACATATCCGGAAACAGGAAGAAATCCGGAAACGCAATTGATTCTTGGACGTGCGTGCTGCAGACCCATAAACCGCTATCAGTTTTTATCAAACGCAATTCTAAATGTGTCAAGCCTGAATATTTACATGTGCATAATAAATTCATTGAGGCAAGGTTCGCGCCCGAGACAAATAAATAAGTGCGTGGAACAATAAATGTTGTTTATTAAGCGATAAACCTGCCTGCCTGATGTATAAACCGAAGCAGACGTGTTCTGGCTTTCCTTTATTTTGTGTATGCAACGTACGCACATCCACCCACATACAGACACATCCACCTCGGATACCCACCTAGTACGTCCATACAAACCGGAGTCAACTGGCATCTAGAATCAAAGGGTCTTTGTGAGCGGTCTATTTCTGTTTTACCTAAATAGTGTTCACACGTGTTCCGAGCATTTGCAGCCAATTGTTTTATTAAGCATTGTTTTTAACGTGTAGGCGAATATATTACACTCCTGACAGCGGTTACGTAAACATGCTTTAACAAGAAACCCATCCAAGCTTTTTCGGCACGGCAATTGCTGTTTTTGGGGTGGATTGGTCTTATTTTCAAAAAAAAATGAGCGACCCCTTTTAAAAAGGGGGGAAGGGGGCGAGCCGCCCTCCTTTAATTTACTTTTATTAGTGAGCGAGTTTCTCTGTTTCGTGTCAGCCATTACTCAAGTAATGGTAAATTATGGAAAGTGATGCGTGCGAGATTATACGGAGCGGAAAAAGGTCCCCAGTCATTATTTGTTATCTCCGAAAGCCGAGCACTCGAGTAAATCCAATTGTCGCTTCAAAACCAGATTATGTTGAGCGGATATCGATGCATGTGTCCGCATTACGTACACCTCCTAAGACAATAATCCCTTATGCAAATACCAATCAACGGCGCTAGTTAAAAATATCCAATTTTCCAGATTGCAAACTTCGCTCGAGTTATGTAACAGATTTATAAGCGGCGGTAAATCTAATTTAAACGCTTTATAATGGCTGTATTATCTGCTGCGGCAAATCGCAAGGGTTTCCCTAAGCCTCAGCCATTGTTTAAGATTGTGTGTGTGTGTGTGGCGGTTTTGGGGGAGGACGCAGACTTTTGTCCTAATCCTTACATATCAATTACATCTCGAACTCGGGACAACAATGATCGCAATTTAACTTTTCCGTTCGATGCGCGAACTGAACTTCCCCAACTGGATGATCGTATATATCTTTTCCATGCACCGAATTAAAATGCCTCAATAAGGTCTCCGAGTATCCGAGACTTTTAACAATGCCAGTCCGGAAAGTTTTCGTTTATTCCGAAATGAACCAGCAGATTTCGCAGCCAGCCAACTTCTGTGTGCAATCATTCCAATGTATAACTAGTTATTTATGGGAAACTTCTGCGACTAATTTGGCCATTAACATCTTTATTCTTCGCTCAGAATTGCGAAATATATTTCATCATCAAACCGATCTACAATTGAACGAGTATCATCCTTCTAAAGTAAACCAATCCATTTTGTCTAAACTCGAAAAATCAATAATTATTCATGTTCGAATATTTACCTGGCAATTTGGCACCCTGGAACGTGCAAATGACGTAAATAGATACTTCCTTTGTAGTTAACTAATTTGGGCCGCGTATAATTTAATGTGTATTGTTGCACGTTCAGGAAATGGCTTTATGACTTTATCAACACAATGTGCAACAAAGTTCATCTAATTTATACGAATTAACGTGCGCTTCCTAAAAATAAATGCTATACCATTATCATTAATGACAGAATAAGTACAAATTGTAATTTTACTAATTTTTAAACAAAAGTTTAAATTTAGATATTGTAATTAATATTTCAAACATATTTTATTGAATAATATCAAACTTTATAAGACTCAAAAGACTATTGAACTAAGTTTTTCACCCCTTTAAAAGCTATTAATATGTAATTTATCATTAGAAACTGGAAACAATAAAATAGCATTCTCTATTAAGTAAATACGAAAGTACATTGTACTCATATCAATTGTATTTAGTCCAATATATTGGAGAAGTTGTAGTTGGAAACTACGTTTGCATTCAGTGTGTATTTGTTTGAAGGGGTGGAAGTATATGCGAGAATCGTTTCCCGTATGGAATAAAATTAAATTCAACACATATTTATTTATTAAAGTTGTCACGGTTTAGCCTACGGGTCTGCTGCAGCTCAAGACCACACATCTACAGCTAAACTTTGGCAATTAAGCCGCAGAAGCCGTACTGGAAGTTCTATTAATATACTGTTCACATAAAATCTCTATAGATCCTTATTGTATAATCACCTCGGTGCACGACGACTGGGCTTAATTATTTATCGCCATTTCACCAATCGATCGCTCCTCGTACCAAATGAATGCTTTAGTTAAATGCAAGTGTGGTTAGACTCGCCGGTCTACATCATAAAGGTTCTCCGTTCAAGTCTCAGTTACATCACAGGATTCTTTCAAGGAATTTTTCAGTTCTTCTGGACTAAGGCCATCAATTCCTAGTAAAAGTAGTCTTCAAGGAACTAGTTGCCAATGGGCTACGATTCCAAACCGAGTGGAGCAACGGTAAATCCAAGCAAACCAATCACAATTCAATTTCACCCAGATACTAGGCATTTGAGAAAATTGTCTAAAAATGTTAATAAGGTTAAATTTATTTGTAGAAATCTCATCTTACATAGGAGTTCATATTTTATGCAACAATTTCCTCGAATTGTTCAACAAAAACTATCCACCGACATTAGACATTATGTAAACATATTTTCGTTTTTGTAAAATTTCAAGTAGGTCAAGAAATGTGTTTTTCCGTTTACTGTGTGCGGGAGTGCGCTATTAATTTTAGTAATTAATGAAGTTTATTTGGGAACGTATAGGGAGTTTTACTGCACGAAGTTCCTGCGTTTATTGTGTGCATGCACGGAAAGTATTATTCCCAAAGTTCTTATTGTTCTCGAAATCCCGTATTAACTTATATATTGTTGCAGGGGAGCTTTGCTCGCGTCCACTTTAATTTACCGTTTCAACTTGAAATCCCGAACTTATGCAAATTTATTTATGCACCCATCTCCAGTATAAGACAGTACTTTTACAGCAAGATTATAATGAGATTAGTAAATTGCATGCACAATATCAAAATTTAGAGAAATTACTCTTTTGATGGTCCTAACTAAATCAAGTGAAAATGAAGAAATACAAGAGAAGAAATCATGTTGTTGCAAACATCTGTTAGTCTTTGTCACATTGACATTAATATGCTAATGACATTCAAATTCTACAATAATCTAAGCCAGAATGATTTTTTGGATTAGTAACCCTCAATTACGATTTCATTTATACTATGGTTACGATACCTTTATGTATATGTTTTCATACAATGTGTATGAGAAAAGTGATCAATTACCGATAGGTGGCATTAACATACGTCACATCATTCATTTCGCAGATGCCGTAATTTCATCAGGGGCTGCGATTATTTCGTTTCAGAGCTGTAATTAATTCACCGCACCAGCAAACATCAATTAATCCCCGAAATATCGTTGCAGCGAATTCAAGCATTATTTTCCTATTTCAGATTAATATTAGTACAGCAAATAAGGAATTCATTCATTAGTGCTAAATTATTGCACGCAATCCAATGCGGATTTAACCATTGTTTGTCCAAACAACATTCGAACGTACACACTCTCTCATTCAGCCAAAACTACTAGCCCAGCGGCAATGATCAGCGTATCTCCCGTAGTTTTGCTATAACAGTTCGTTTCTTTTCTCGTCCTGAAATTAAATTCGTTCGGGGATTCCTCTTTTTTTTTTGTTCTATGTCCCTCTATTCTTCGTTCTATTATTCGCTTTGGTACCTATTTTCTCGCTGTTTTAAAGGCGGCAGTAACAATTCCGTGCCGTATTCGTATATGTGCTACTTTTTACGTCGGCAATGTTTCAATTTTATTTTTGAGCAATTTTAAATTTCATTTCGAATTCTTACGGCATATCTCCTTTTAAAGCCCACTCTCTGGAGTCTAATAAAGACATTATGAACGCAATGCATCACTCTTGCTCGCTCTCCGAACATCCTCCAAATGATAAAATTAATATCTTCCATAGTGATTGATGGGCTATTTCTAGTTCTTATACGTTCTTTCTTCGTGTATTACTTTATTTATATATTTTACGGTTATGAAACTGCAACATCAGTTTTTAAAAAAAAGATTAGTGCAACAGTTTGTCTTTGCAAACATTTTAGTCAAATATAATAGCTTTCCAAATACATCTGAAATAGAAAATCTTATTTGTAGGAGAAACTGTTGGTTTTAGCAAATGCGTGACTTCCTACCGGAGGCATATCCATAACACGACGAATTATTCATGTGACAAATTTAATGTTTAATTTGTAGAATAAGTCCGCGTCCCCTCGGAACAATAATGGCACTCTATCTTTCGTGGGGAGCTGTTTATATCAGCTCACAAGTCACGACATTCTGCATATATATCTTATGTAAGTATGTATGTTAAAGTCGTTCTGCCGTTGCTTTCTTCTCCACATAAACCTCTCAAAATTCTCATACTTCTTGTGAACTTTGGCTCATCTTAAATATACAATATCAAGAATACCCCATTGTCCCATTATTTATATGAATATTGTCTTAGTAATGTTATATGTTTCTTTATGTATTTGGCGCCGCAGACGATCAGTATATATTTGCAAAACAGCCGAAAAAGCACTCTCTTCACATTTTTGCATTTTCTCGAAAGCTATAATAGATAGAATAAACATAAAATATGCATATAAAACTAGGATAGTTGGGGAATGTAACGATTATTAATTTATAACTGTGTCTTGAGCCGTTTGGCTACAATTCGCTGTGAAAGTTGAAAAACGAAAAATTTACGTGCGAAAAAGAGCAGTGTCTTCACATTTTAGCGATTTTCTCGAAAACTATAACAGATAGAATAAATACAAAACATGCATACGAAACTAGGATAGTTGAAGAATATAAAGTGTATTCAAGTATTCCTGTGTCTAGAGCCGTTTGGCTACAATTCGCTGTCAAAGTTGAAGAAACAAAAAATTTACGTGCGAAAAAGCAGTGTCTTCACATTTTAGCGATTTTCTCGAAAACTATAATAGATAGAATAGACATAAAACATGCATATGAAACTAGGATAGTTGAGGAATGTAACGTATATTAATTTATTGCTGTGTCTATAGCCATTTGGCTACAATTCGCTGTCAAAGTTGAAGAAACGAAAAATTAACGTGCGAAAAGCAATGTCTTCACATTTTAGCGATTTTCTCGAAAACTATAATAGATAGAATAAATACAAAACATGCATACGAAACTAGGATAGTTGAGGAATATAACGTGTATTCAAGTATTCCTGTGGCTAGAGCCGTTTGGCTACAATTCGCTGTCAAATTTGAAGAAACTAAAAATTATCGTGCGAAAAAGCAGTTCCTTCACATTTTAACGATTTTCTCGAAAACTATAATAGATAGAATAAATACTAAATATGTTTCTGAAACTAGGATAGTTGAGGAATGTAACGTGTATTCATTTATTACTGTGTCTAGAACCGTTTGGCTGCAATTCGCTGTCAAATTTGATGATTGAAGTCACGTAGCTGCACACAATAAATCTTCATATAAATAATCGTTTTTTTATTATATGATGGAACAAGAGATGATGTAAATCGTAAATTTCAGGAACTAAATATTTCCGTAAATTTCAATATCTAAAAATGATTTCTTAATATATAATTTCATTCACATTCAACAGAATACGTTGAAATCTCTAGTTAAACAGCATTTGCTGACACGAAATCTTCTGAAAGTGGAAAATAAAAGTTACGGATTTTGAAGTGTATATATCAGTGTCCCCGAGGATGAGTTTACCTTTATTACTGCTGCGACAAAAGGGGGTGAGAGGGTCGTTCCTTCGGATAGGTAATCTGGAGTTTTAAAGCCATCCAGGAATAATTAAGGCATACTTGCAAAGGCACAGCCACATTATTACAGACTGCTCAGGATTCCGCTGCTCCGTGTTCATTCGGAAGCCGCGGAGAAGAAATTGTGAACGACCGAAGGAATTATTAAAAAGTTTCAGGTTCACTCACGTCACTTAAAAATCTTCCTTCGTTCTTCCCTGATTAAAACTTTATGTAAATACATTCCGCTTTTTTTACATTACTATAGTAAAAAGCCAATACGACTGTTTTGAAGAGAAAGAGAAAAATAGATAGTATAATTGCTTTTCTTTTTCAGAATCATCTTAATTTCTGAAGTTGGCAAATTAGATAACAATATTATTTTACTATCCTAGAATACCTATCACTAGGTATATCTAGGAATATCCTTGCTCCTCCTTTAATATAATGAGAATTTATATTTTATGTAACATATTTCACTATTTACTATAATTGTGTGAATAATTGTATTTAGATTCATTTACTTTACTACCTAAATTAAATACGTTATGAATCATCGTAATATATCTCAGTCTGTTCGTAACCGGACTAATCGAGGACTAAAATAGAAGTTTCCACAGAAAGTGATTTGACTGCATTGTGTAAAAAGTATGCAGAATAACAATTGTATGTATTAAACTTGGTTTTGAAATTATCAATAGCGAATGTCAGACTTTTCTAGGGATTGTTCTAGTTTGATCATATTGCAAGGCTGGTGGAGATCTATGATATATTCTGAGTAATTAGTAATTAAGTAAATGTACCGGAATGATAATAGCGGAAGTTTGGGTTTCTTGTAGAAGAAATGGTAAGGAATGCGGGTAGATTGTAGGTAAGAGTTCTAACAATTTAGTATTGTATTAAACTTGTTGGTTGGGCTAGTTGAAAGCATTTGCCTGAGAGCGGCATTCAAATTGGGGCACTGAACGGGGACCTTAATGAAATTAGCAGAACTATTCGGTAGACACTTTGTATGCGGAATGGAACACTCCTTAATTGCAATAACAATACGTATCCGTTTTGATTCAAAGTTCTGTTTGGGGTGACCCGAATGCTGGGAACGATTATATCGTTCGCATTGTAATAAGTGTGGTGATGATGGTGAAAACCTTGCGGGGCTGAATGATATCCGGTGAAAGCATAACTGCCTGATGGTGGACCATGAGATATCGATCTTACCGATGGCGAGCGGATGGGGTTGGGGATGGGGTTGGCCCTCTCCATTATGAGATGGGATGTTATCTCCTTCATTACTAGTCGCGAGGTGTCTGGCATAAAGTGCCTTATTGAAAAAGTCGCGGGAAAACTTTTTAATAAAACCGTCGCCCCGGGTCTCCATTACTTTCTCATTTAATATCGCCTTAATATATATTATTTTTATTCAAGTCCGTCTGTTGTTTGGCGCATCAATCACAGCCGCGTGCCGCGTCGCCCTTTAATCAACTTGCAACCCCTTTTTTTCTGTCCTCCCAAAAGAGAAAGCTCCTCCCATCCCTGTACACTCTCTCTCTCTCATTCTCATTTAAACCATTGGCATCGTAGTGTAGCCTTTGTCCCATTCTCTCTCTCTAACTCTGTGTTCCCAGATTCCCACCCGTTCAGCTCCGACCAGCATTTTTGTCTCAAATTATTTCAGTCCCGCCGCTCGAACGACGCTCACCACGGGCATTGATTATACCCGCTGTTTGTTTTATGCAAATTCCTTTCGAAATAATGAAATTAAATTTAAATAAATTTTCAAACGGATGTGTATATAAAACGCCTTCGAGGATCCCTCCACGCGAATATAAACCTCATTAGAGTGCCTTTGTAACGCCTCCTCCAACCCTCCTCCACATAATTACATAAGCCCGTGTAACTTTCTTATCTCATCTCGAAATATTAAATGTCCTTATCCTGATCCTACAGCTTCGAATTGCTCTTCATATGCATTTTGCATCGTTTCATTCCTGCACCATGTTTCCACGTTGTTTGTAAAGTAATCAATTTGGATAATCTGTTTACTTGGTTTCTATATATATATATAATAATAGGCGCTGCCGCCACTCTGAGAATATTAAATTCCACTAATTGTCGTAACCAATCAATTACTGCAGCAAAAACCACACAACTAATTGATCAGTGGGAAACCAATCTCATTTCGTCGACTGCGAAAAACCGCTTTGCATTTAACACCGTATGTTTTGTGTGTGTTTCAGTTCCGATGGAGGATGTACAGGGTGTACTAGCCAAGAAGAAAGGACTACCGTGTGATATTACTCCCAGAGATAGAGATGATGCTGTGGCCATGGTCCTTTGGTTTAAAGAAAGTATTGGGGAACCGTTGTACAGGTAAGAACTTTATAAATTATCTAATTGTTTCATTCATTAGAAATACTCATAATTTGTACCAATATCAATATTTTATTTGTTCATTAACGAAGATTGATTTCTTAGTTATAAGTAAAAACGGTATTATTTTGAACGTAATTATTTCAACTAGTTTAGATAAAAGCGTACTGAAATCATCTACCTTAGTGCATTAGGACGTTTAATAATAAAATTGAAGTCTACTACTTGCGGAGACTTCCAAGTTATATGTGCATTTCACAAATAATTCAAGTGGCAATTATCTACCACGTTTAATTTCGTGTATATCTCTGCATTTTCTTGAATCGTCAACCCTTGAACATTCTTCCATTAATCGAAATTGAATAAAGTGAAAGATCTACGCTTTGGTTATAATAAGAATGCGCTCATTGTGTTATTATAATACTTTATTATTGTATAGTTAATGATGTGCTGGATACGACTTTAGAAGTAATTGAAGTTAATGGCAAGTATACAATCAAACAATTTGTTTTCCTTAGGTATCGGATTTACTGTCCTAATTGGAATTGATTATTTTTTGTTACGGTAGTCATTTAATTAAGGTTGAACAAAATCGGTAAATATACATCATTCTCTCGTTAATTCCATCCATTTTATAAACATTAATTTAAAGTATTTTTGTGCCTTGATGATGTTTACGTTTCTACCTATACATAAATATTATGCTTTGTTACCTAAATTAGCCAAGGTGTTTAAAGACTCTTGTCTCCTTACTTGATTTAAGTCTTTCTATTAAAACGGTTCCAGCTCTCGAGCAAGAGCAGAGTTCTGCTGGGAGATTGCCTTTTATATGCGCGGATGAATATTCATTATGGCGCGCGTTTCTGGCCCACTTGCCAAGACAATAAGGACAATTTTCACACCCGCAATGAAAACGTTTTCCGGGGCTCGTAAATCTCTCAAAAATCTTCTGTCCCGTCCCCGCTCTTCCGCCGCCGCAAACTCCAGCACTCCTCCACCCCTTGTTTATGAGACAAATACCGAGCAGTCGAATAGAATAAGTAGGTACAATACACGACGAGGGTCCTCAGTTTTCTCGATCCCTTAGAATGTATCTGTGTTTACGGCGCAACGAGAGGGCGAATAAAGGAGCAGCGTTCTGAATATTGCCAGAAAGTGGCTGCTGTCATTTGAGATCGAGGGTGCTGCGCGATCATGCGGAATACACATTTTGTTAAACGAGAAACAAAATCATTTTTGTTTTCTAACATTTAACATAAATGAGTATAAACTACTATATAACACATAGAATTGAATAACTCCAAAGTCATTAGCTTTGTCAACGCAGAGTACAAAAGTTAAACGAGTATCAAAACAGCAGTTAGTCAACAGTAGAAGAATGCTACTATAGTAGAATTAATATAGTTTATGATGTGAAAGAGACTTCTTAACCAATGTTTATATACTCCTATAAAAATAATTATCAATTAATATAACATCTTAATGATTTTGGATAGAAAAATATAGACAAATAATATTCTTCTATATTAGGTGGAACGATTATTCTATATTGTGAAAATGGAATAAATTTTATTTAAAACTCTTCTACATTATTAACAAATTGGAATGTGGATCACTCACACCAATTAGTACCAACGATTTCTACAAAAAAATAGCAAACTCTATATAGACAATTCTGATGGCTACGAAGATTGATAATCACAAAAGTGTCCTTTTTGTTTATTCTATATTAATTACGTAATAGTAAAGTAAGCAGGAATTGTAAGTGGAAGTTAATGAATTTCTGTAGTGGTCGATAGGCAGCAATGCAAGGTTGGAGATATTTGCTTCAAATCCAATTAGTATTTTTGTGATCAAACTTTAGATTTCTTTACTTTAAATTGTACTTTTTCCAAATACAATTGCAAATGTTGGAATTATTATAATATAGTTGTTATATTTTCTGAAATAAACATGTGAAAATCTGGAGATAAATGCAGACACAAAAGATATCTTTAAATATATTATTCGAGGAGCGTGCTGTGTTTCCTCACACTTGATATTTCGTAACCCTCCGAATCGATATATTCTTTTAGAGGGCAATTTAAAGTTTTAAAAGTGCACGGATTATTATTATCATAGATTTTGAATATAAATGGGACACCGTTATGAGCTTCACTAAGGCCGGGCTAAAGCGCTAAGATAAATTTCTTCAAAATATGTTTCCACATAAAGGAACCGCTTTAAACTTTTATATTCCAATTCAACATTATACAAGGATCACGTTATATTTGCGCTTAATCCCGATTTTCGGTCATTCGATTTCATTATATTCAAGTTACAAAAAAAAAATGATATAAAGTTACGTTATATAATATACTTTTTTAATATTCATTTCATGTTCTACATTCAGAATGCAGTGATTTTACTGATTACTTTTGCTTTCTTATAGCTTCGACGTGCGGGGCAGACATTTCAATCAGGCCAAGCTGTGGTCCTCCCCAACCGTTTTTGGAAATCGCGCCTACTTCCGGGCTGCGACCAATCCGGCTACATTAGTCATAGACGACATTCAACTCACAGATGAAGGTATTTACAGATGCCGGGTGGATTTCAAGGATTCGCCCACAAGGAATAGCAATGTGAATTTCACGGTTATCAGTAAGTAAAACATACATTCATACATTCAATAGGCCATAGTAGAATTGTATATTGGATACATCATATCCCTAAGCTATATTATCGACGAGGTACACAGCGTTCGACATCGCATACACCCAAAGCAAATATCAAATTTAGCAATATTGAGTATAAGTCTTTTCTAAACTTCGAGTAAACCAGCTTGAACTTGCACATTTATTTCTGCTCTCCAGATCTTGTTAACCCCAAATTCGTCATTTGTTCAACACGTAAATGCAATCATGCAAATTAGATATGCAAATTCGAGGATCTTTTCTCCCCTCCGTGTATCTCAGCGTTTTTGAATTTAACGTCTTCAATCTTTTGGGATAAAAAATCGTGATCAGAAACCGCCCTTATTCAAAAGCAACACCGTAAACAGTAATTGGCTATACCATACTTTTGAACTTGCAATAATAATATGATATTGTAACAAGATTCTTTAATACAGTTAGGCATATTTGTTAAATTAATTTAAAGATACTGAAGAATAAGTGATTATATATAGGAATTCATTTGATATTTTTGTAATAATATCCTTAAAAAATGTATAAATACTTGCGTCTGTCAGTTTCAGGTACGGGTTAGCCCGGCGCATCCACCAAAATATTGTACATATCTGCAATTCATGATCAAAATTTCTCAATGCTATAAAGATAATCGACCGTTTTCCATTTCTAAAAGACGTTAAATGATAAAACTGATACATTTGAGTATTATAAAAGTTTAATGGAAAATGATATATTTTTTAGGTGAGTGTGAAAAGTGGAAAGTTTATAATTATGGTGGTAGCCAAATTTCCTCTAAAATTAGTTAAGTTAGTCTAGATATAAATTCGGTTATAAGCGTTTTGCAAAAGCGCGGGATGAGTTACGGCTTTTATATGACATAACCGTTGGCAGGCGGGCAGGAAGGGGAAGGGACGGGAAGGGCTGAAAAGGCTCGGAGGGCATAGTTTTCCGAGCTCGGGGAAGCAGCGAGACCCATCGGTTACGGCAGCCGCCCGCAATGCAGCTCTTATCTGCGCCTGTATGGGTTACATAACACGGCCACGCCGAAGCCGGCACATATAAACGAAACCCGGTACCAATTTCCACGCTTATAAATTCGATCAATCCATTAAACACAAGCCTTAAGAAGATATTGCATTTGAACGTCAGATTGATTTAAATGGAAATCCATGTTCGCTCTCAACACAAATGGCTTTCTATATTTTACATTTGTTCCGAGGGAAGAGCTGAAACCCATAACCTCCGGCCAAACGGTGTATCGATTTACGCTAAAACTTCGTAAGAGCGTATCAATTTTAATTAGAAAAGTCCGAGCGGACGAAGAAAAATGACGATCCAAGAAATGGCATCGTGATTGTTTCCTAACTACCTATAAATAGAATATGAACCGACGGAGTGCAGTTGGATGTTATATCTCGAGCAGTCAAGGCCGCCGCTACGGCAAGATGCTGCTTGCTCATAAATAGGAAAACTTTGCCGAAAACTTCTAACAACCAATTATAGCCGGATGATAACGAGCAACATGAACGCGATAAACTACATTCATCAACATATCACATTTCAATCCAGACGCAATTTCCAAACAGCTTTCAACTTTCAATCGCTTCAGCAAAAATGCGATCCCGATGCGAGTAGAGCCGCCCTTGTGGAACGCTTCCGATGGCAAACGCGTAAATCACGACCGCAACAATAGGAATGTACGGGGTCCCATTTATAGCAACAACAAAAATACGCCTTTCCATACCATTATTGTCGGGTGCAAAATGAACAAAAGTATAGATATATATTAACATGTTTTTATTTTCCGGTTTATTTTGCAAACTACACCACATATTACGCCTTGATTTATCGACTTGTTAATATTATTGCGTCCGATTGTTTTGAATTTACCTAATAAATACTGGTACATATGGCATGTTCTCCCCGAAAGTACAATATATCTGCTTTTCACCAACAGCTCAATAAATGGGTGAAAAACTCGAATTTATTTGTATTTTCAACTAGTAAAAATAAACAACGTACATGTGTGTAAAATATATTTATTTACAATTATTATTCATAAAACACAAAAAAACAAGAATATAGCCATTTCCGCCATCTATTTGTAATGTTAACAAATTACAGATTTCGTTTCAGTACAATAAAATAAACAATTGCCTATTAAGTAAACATTGGGAACATCGCACGGGGCTTCTGCCTCCAAAGTGATCCACTTGGAAATTTTGAATGAGGATTGACTTCCCAGTCTAATACCGCTGCGAGGAGTACCCCCGGGATCGACCCTCGTTCCTCTTAGTTACATTGTATTCCCAAACAACGACCACATTAATTCCAGATCCCGTATTCCACAGCTTGTCGTTTTTGCATCTAAATTTAAGATGAAATTCGTGCTGCAATACTCTACAAAGAAAATATTACATCATTAATCCTTGTATGTAACAATTATAATTACAAACTACTCTAATTAGTATACTCTGCAATATAATATATTTTTAATAGTTTTGCTCTTTATCTATTGCTTCCTAAGTTATTAATTCCTTTATATTGTAGTTTTAAAAGAACACTGAATGGTCAATTTAAGCATAAATATATATATTCGAAGTGGAGAGTTTTATTCAACGAAAACTGGTAAAACCTATATGATATGAACAGAGCCAAATTGACTCATGGTTAGAGTCGCCTGTATATATTCTGAGGTTCTCTGTTCGAGTTCCAAATACAACACAAGGTTTTGTGGTCTACTTCTGAGCATTTTCAGTGCTTCTGGACTGAGGCCATTGATTCCCAATAAAAACAGTCTTCAAAGGATTAGTTGTCAATGGGCAACGGTTCCAAACAAGTATATGCAACGACGTGGTGATTTACACGAACAATTTTTGTTCGAATATGTTTTTATTTAATAATTTCAACTGTATGAACATAATGCAAATGTTCATGCATTACATGAAATATTCAATGGATCGCATCGGCACACGCATCCCATTCGGTGATCCTCTGCATAGGTTTTAATAGATTTATATATCATTAACAATGCAGTGATTCCTGAAACCGCGGGTCCAAAAACCTGCGCAGACCATTTCGATGCGTTCAGGTAATAAATATTCTCCTATTAATTTCCGCAAATTCATTACGATATTAGCAAAGTAAATCACGTTAATCATACCTTCATGTATATTTAATCATTCGTCTCCCATTTCATGGTACCGATTTAATTTTATGCAAATTGAACGACTATATTTTAAATTCGAAATCGAACATCGAGAGATGCTTTTCAACTTGAATATATAGTTGATTAATTACATGGAAGTCAATCGATATAAAACTTTGATTACTTTTCATCAACCCAAAGAATCCTTTGACTGCTAAATGTTTGCATATGCTTTTAAAATAACATTCACGTAATTGACGAAAATATACGAGTGAATCAATACTTTGCAGTCATATAATTCAAGGAATTATTCATTTTCAATTGTGAGATCTTATTAAGTGTAACTAGTAAGTACTTAAGTACATGTTACATGATAATGTTATGCCGATAATTATTGAACGAATCGGAGAAGTGTAATCCCTGGCATTGGCGTAAGGTTTCAGAAGCATAAATCCAAAGATTTGTCGGATTAGGTTTCCTCTGAAATCTATTATTAAATTACACTTAGAGCAGCTTTGTAATGTTAGATGTCCAGATGTTATGTGATTTTCCGAAGAGAAACTCGACGTAATTAAAGTTTGATGTAACATGTAAGCCGAGTCGTACGCGTCTCGGAGCGTTAATTGACAAGGCACTAAGTTTTTGACGAACACGTTTCAAAATACAAGCGAGTCTGGCCTCTTATTACCGTCACACGAAGATGATGAAGAAAATTTTAATTAGAAATTTCCATGAACGCATAAGTCTTATATTAAATATACTTATTTTATAATTTGATATTCAACAAAGGTTTATATACTTAAGTTTATGCCTCAAGTTAATTATTTATTTTCATATATTCGCAGATTATTTATTCAATGTTTTATGGATTTTCTGTGTTCGATTTTCATACCTTTTCTTATTTCTGAATAATTAATATAGTTTATTAACTAATGTATTGATTAGGACTATTAATTAGTTAACATTATGCGATATTTTGCTAATCTGATTCTCAAGTTATAAAGTATGTCGTCGTAGTAAACGAAAATTTTAAATACTCGCTTTTGTGGCAAGTGCACCAGTTTCCTGCAAATACATGTAATTGAGTTAATCTGATAAAAACTTTGCAGTATAATTAAAATTCAATTATCCTGCAATTAGTTATGTATTTAAGGGGTCTATATTTGTGCTTAATACAATTTTGCAACGATTGGTTTCGTTTAGGTTAATTGGGTTGCAACAACTATTGTTCGCCTTTAACATACATATTTCCATTTCCATTTTCTCCTTTTCTTTTTTGTTTCTTTATGTAATTGCTTTTTGTGCGGTGCGGGAGGCGGAGGAGGAGGTTGCAGGGAATATTCGTCGACCCAAAATTTGCATTTATATACCCCGAAAATAAAACATTTTTCTTTATTGTGTGTGCGGGTCGAGGTGGAAACGACCCTAGTTCGGCACACAAGCAGTTTAACTTGGAAGAATGATGACGGTGGAAATCGTGGGATAAAGGATGCCAGCCATCCTGGATCCTGGGACAGCCACCGCCTGGGAAATAGCCCCGATGCCGCCTTTTCCCCGCGTTTCCTCCCCGATGGCAGGAAGACCGTTTTCTTCCTGCGCCGACGTCAAACTTTAATTTCGCAACAGGAAGACGACAAATTGCTCGATTTATATATGTTGCGTGAGACTCACACATATCCGTGCAACTGCTCCTCGATTTATTCCTAAATTATTACGACTTCTCATTAAACTACACAAAATAACTCAAATTCCTTTCATGGAAGCATATTAGGACCCCTTCTGTATATATTATACACTGCAGATATGCCACTAACTGTTGCAACATTTGCTGATGATACTGCAATTTTATGTGCATCATATCACCTGCAATATTCTTTGAACTTAGTACTGGAATGGCTTAAAAAATGGAGAATGAAGGTCAACGAATCAAAATCAGTGCATGTTACCTTCACCATGAGAAAAGACTACTGCCCACCAGTGACTATCAACGGAAAAATTATACCGACAGCTAATAAAGTTAAATATTTGGGTATGCATCTGGATAGAAGATTGGCCTGGAAAGATCACATCCAAGCAAAAAGAGAACAACTTGAAATCAAGTTCAGGAAGCTGTACTGGCTACTACGTGAAGACTCACAAATTTCAAAAGAAAACAAGCTGTTGATTTATAAGGTAATCTTAAATCCAGTCTGGACCTATGGAATACAGCTGTGGGGAAGCACTAGCAAATCTAATATAGCTATTATTCAAAGATTCCAGTCGAAAAGCCTAAGAAGAATCATAGGACCTCCATGGTACATTACAAACAGGAGAATTCACGAGGATCTTCAAATAAAAGCCATTATGAAATGTAGTAGCAGATACTACAATAGGCTAGAAAATGACCATCCAAATGACATTTTATTTATGTTTTGTGCATTCAGAATCATAATAATGCATGTATCCTATAATCTGTATTCCGAATCGAATAGTTGATTAATTTGCAATTTAATTTGAAAATTAGGGTACAAACATGATGTCACGTTAAATTGGAGAGGGGAGTGTAAGGTCTTTGGGCTGCTAGGGCGTACAACCTTATTGCAGCCCTGTCACGAATGCAGTGTTGACGCACCGTTACATTATTTAATCGATATTTGTGTTGATGTGTAAATGGAGAAATATGAAACTCCGAAACAACGTGACTCGTTTTCGCAGTAATGAGTTTGTAATACGGCTATAAAACGTGTGCTTCAGGGCAAGCGTATTAATTAGGCTTTCTTTTGCAGTACCGCCTGAGAGGCCTGTTATTTATGATGGACGCCGGAGAGATAGGACGACAAAATTGGAGCTATATTACAATGAGGGATCCGACGTCAATTTAATCTGCGAAGTCGCCGGAGGTAAGCAAATATTCACGTTTCGTTCCGTGTCCTCCCATCGAATAATATTAATTCTCGTGTTTCGCATCGATAAATTAAGAGGGTGGTGTTTCCATTGTAAATGCGCCCTCCGATTCCGTTGCTAATAAAATAATCACACTGCAGAATCGAGTGCGGTTGAGGGGGCCCGGAAATTTTGAAATCGTTCCTGAATTATTCATAAAATTCGGTGGAGTCATAATATAAACAAGGGCGCTCGAATACAAGTGGCGCGTTTGTATTTCCGATACACAGGTTCCAGACGGGGTTGCATCCCGATGAATGGATTGAATTTTAGG
>JAFMTC010013962.1:111632-134716 GCA_018845635.1 Nicrophorus orbicollis | reverse complement strand
GTGTATGTACGTTACGTAATAGTCATGTAATCAACGAAAAACTCAATTAAAATTACTTTTTTGCTGATTATTATTGAACCTTTGATCGCACAAAGATGCCAGTACGTTCATTGGAAAGATGAGATACTTGCCTTTAATTTGAGCTATTGACGGTATATGTACGTTACGTAATAGTCAAGTAATCAACGAAAAACTCAATTAAAATTGCTTTTTTGCTGATTATTATTGACCCTTTGATCGTACAAAGATGCCAGTACGTTCGTTGGAAAGGCGAGATACTTGTCTTCAATTTGAGCTATTGACGGTGTATATACGATGCGTAATAGTCAAGTAATCAACGAAAAACTCAATTAAAAACGCTTTTTTTGCTCATTATTATTGAACCTTTGAACGTACAAAGATTCCAGTACATTCGTTGGAAAACTGAGATATTTGCCTTCAATTTGATCTATTGAGGGAGTATGTACGTTGCGTCATAGTCAAGTAATCAACGAAAAACTCAATTAAAATTGCTTTTTTTTTGCTGATTATTTTTGAACCTTTGATTGTACAAGGATGCCAGTACATTCATTGGAAAGCTGAGACATTTACCTTCAATTTGATCTATTGAAGGAGTATGTTCGTTGCGTCATAGTCAAGTAATCAATGAAAAACCCAATTAAATTTGCTTTTTTTGTTGATTATTTTTGAACCTTTGATCGAGGAAGATGCCAGTACGTTCGTTGGAATGGCGAGACATTTACCTTTAATTTGAGCTATTGACGGTATATGTACGTTACGTAATAGTCAAGTAATCAACGAAAAACTCAATTAAAATTGCTTTTTTCGCTGATTATTATTGAACCTTTGATCGTACATAGATGCCAGTACATTCATTGGAAAGCTGAGACATTTACCTTCAATTTGATCTATTGAAGGAGTATGTTTGTTGCGTCATAGTCAAGTAATCAACGAAAAACCCAATTAAAATTGCTTTTTTTTTGCTGATTATTATTGAATCTTTGATCGCACGAAGATGCGAATACGTTTGTTGGAAAGACAAGATACTTGCCTTCAATTAGAGCTATTGACGGTGTATGTACGTTGCGTAATAGTCAAGTAATCAACGAAAAACTCAATGAAAATTGTTTCTTGCTTATTATTATTGAACCTTTGATCGCACGAAGATGCCAGTACGTTCGTTGGAAAGTCAAGAGCTTTGCCTTCAAATTGAGCTATTGACGATGTATGTATATTGCGTAATAGTCAAGTAATCAACGAAAAACTCGTTTCTTTTGTTGCTAATTACTGACAATCTGTTCATCGCTCGAAGATTCCAGTATGTTCGTGGTAAAGAGGACACCCTTGCCTTCAATTTGAATTAAAACATCGGTCTGTTCAAACTAATTATCGTAATGATTCCTATTAAGTTTGGCGCAATATGGGACTGCACAATTGACTTAATACATGAGCCAACAGTGGAACATATGTGGCTTTTCATTAGGATAAAGCCGTTAGTTATTTCCCACTGCATTACTGGAGTACATTATTAATGCTACCTGAAAATCCCGACGGCAGATGTAATTCAATAGATGCTGATGTTGTCCATCATAATTGACATTAATCAGTGCTAAACATCTATCGGATATCCATTAACACTGAAATATATAAGATTAACGTAATAAGAGCAATGTGAAAGTTAAACCAGAATAAATTAGACGTGTTCACATCAAATTGCCTACTGACTAAGTGAATTATGATTAACAAGTACAAAAGGCTTGTAGATCATTTTCGTATCGAATACTCTCAATTGAACCAAAGTTTCCAGACACATAATCGTATTTTCTTCAGCTACTCGGAGTGTATGAATGCAACCAACTTGATTTCTTCACCATCTTACTTGGATAACCGTCATCTGATAAAATCCGTGCGGGCTTTTTCTTCGGCATTTTGAGCGTGTAATATTTCAATTCAAGCGATCTCCTTTTTCTTATTTCCGCGATCTGCGAACGACGCCTCCTCTGCAATGGGGCGACTGCAAACCAATGATAATCTGCAGATTTAGCGTTTAGCTCGAGTCCCCTTGTTATTGGTAATCTGAACGGGATTAGTTCTATTTACTAGATTCTTCTTTGTTACATGGACAGGATGATAGATGCAAGCGATTGTTATCGCTAACAATGGAATCCAAACTGAACCAATTCGAACATTAATTTACTATTTTCATAGAAATGCCTTCGCTTTGTCAATTAATATAAATTCGTTAGTTATTGATAATTCAGAGGTGAATTTTTCGCTCCGAAGATTCGAAAAATCGATGTTAGTATTGCCGGAATGAATGCTTTGGAAGCAATTGCAGATGACATTCGTTCATTATTAATAGTTTTTAAATGTATTTGAAAATATGCTGATGCAATGATTGATAGTTTAATGAATGCAAAGTGGGTTATTTCTTTGCGACTAAGCGATAAATAAACGTGGTGACGACGTCACTAACAGCAAAGGAACCATCACCGAATGGAAAAACGAGTGGCGCAGCGCCGCAACCCTCGAATAAGGACGCACTTTTTCAGGGGAAGCAGGCCGTGTTGTCATTCTGTGAATATTTTAAAATATATTTAATGCTCTCGCATTCTTCGTCGGACGTTTTTCTCTTTCGCGAAATTATAAATGCAGTTTTGATCGAGAAAGATGCCAGTACGTTCGTTGGAAAGGCGAGATACTTGCCTTTAATTTGAGCTATTGACGGTGTATACACGTTGCGTAATAGTCAAGTAATCAACGAAAAACTCAATTAAAAATGCTTTTTTTGCTCATTATTATTGAACCTTTGAACGTACAAAGATGCCAGTACATTCGTTGGAAAGCTGAGATATTTACCTTCAATTTGATCTATTGAAGGAGTATGTATATTGCGTCATAGTCAAGTAATCAACGAAAAACTCAATTAAAATTGCTTTTTTTGTTGATTATTTTTGAACCTTTGATCGAGGAAGATGCCAGTACGTTCGTTGGAAAGGCGAGATACTTGCCTTTAATTTGAGCTATTGACGGTGTATATACGTTGCGTAATAGTCAAGTAATCAACGAAAAACTCAATTAAAAATGCTTTTTTTTGCTCATTATTATTGAACCTTTGAACGTACAAAGATGCCAGTACATTCGTTGGAAAGCTGAGACATTTACCTTCAATTTGATCTATTGAGGGAGTATGTATTTTGCGTCATAGTCAAGTAATCAACGAAAAACCCAATTAAAATTGCTTTTTTTATTGATTATTTTTGAACCTTTGATCGAGGAAGATGCCAGTACGTTCGTTGGAAAGGCGAGATACTTTACTTTAATTTGAGCTATTGACAATGTATGTACGCTGCGTCATAGTCAAGTAATCAATGAAGAACTCAATTAAAATTGCTTTTTTGCTCATTATTATTGACCCTTTGATCGTACAATGATGCCAGTACATTCGTTGGAAAGCTGAGACATTTACTTTCAATTTGATCTATTGAAGGAGTATGTTCGTTGCGTCATAGTCAAGTAATCAACGAAAAACTAAATGAAAATTGCTTTTTTGCTGATTATTATTGACCCTTTGATCGTACAAAGATGCCAGTACATTCGTTAGAAAGCTGAGACATTTACCTTCAATTTCATCTATTGAAGGAGTATGTTCGTTGCGTCATAGTCAAGTAATCAACGAAAAACTCAATTAAAAATGCTTTTTTTGCTCATTATTATTGAACCTTTGAACGGTCAAAGATGCCCGTACATTCGTTGGAAAGCTGAGACATTTACCTTCAATTTGATCTATTGAGGGAGTATGTATATTGCGTCATAGTCAAGTAATCAACGAAAAACCCAATTAAAATTGCTTTTTTTTGCTAATTATTGTTGAATCTTTGATCGCACGAAGATGCGAATACGTTCGTTGGAAAGACAAGATACTTGCACTTTTTCAGGGGAATCAGGCCGTGTTGTCATTCTGTGAATATTTTAAAATATATTTAATGCTCTCGCATTCTTCGTCGGACGTTTTTCTCTTTCGCGAAATTATAAATGCAGTTTTGCGTTGGACAAAGAGGAAGGAGTTTGTAGGAAATACCGAGCAGCCGTATATAAATGCAAATTGGCCGAATCCATATTTCACGAAACTTTTTCTACTTGTTGCAGTGAAACCCCAATCGGTGAGCATTCTGACAAAGGAGAAGCAGGTTTCGGCCGAGAAAAGGTACGAGGTGGAATGCAGGACGACCGGCTCCCGACCGGAAGCCGTGATCACCTGGTGGAAGGGCAGCAGACCAGTTAAGAAGCTGGCGAAGAATGTAAGTCTTTGAAAGGGTAAAGTCGCTCCACCATTATTCCATTCACATCCATCTCCAAGGATATATCGACTATTTGCGCCGCAGCAGCAAAAACAGAAAATATCCCTTTGTTTTCTTTTATCATTTCCACGTACGGAAGCGTCCTTCCTCCACGTGAAGCTATAATTTGCATGTTGCGCAAAACAATGAAACGAATCCGGCAGACTCGCGTTTCCTATTCCATACCTTTTCTCCCTTTTCTTTTATATGCGCTATGATATTTAGCGAATATTTTGCTACGTTGTTTCGAGGAGCAGCATCGTGAAATGGATGACTCTTCCCCATTTCGTGTCTTCTTACTACATTCTGTATATTTGTATATCCGTGCGCTGCAGCATGAAGCAGGCAGCCAGAACTGAACTATTCTCAACTCGAAACAGGCTGAAGTTCATAAAGTCCTTCTTGAGCCTTTTCGCTTTCAAAAATTATTCAGCTGTGCATCCAACTTCTAAACAGATGCTGCACATATCCGCATGCCCACGAACAAACTAATTACATAATTAAATTGCTTTTACATATTAAATTCCTACTCGCAAACTACTACTGCTACTACTCCATTGATAATTTTCTTAATTAAATTGCCGCAGCACTAGCAGTCGGGAAAACTTTTCAGGATACCTTTTCCGTTCCCGTTCGCCCGATTTTCACGATCCGCTAGAATTTATGGCTTTTACACAAACATTCAAATAAATACACCGGCGCTGCACTTCCACTACCTTCATTCGCAAAAACAATTAATCCATGACTACCTTTTAATTGTTTTCTACTTATTTCCGGGCGACGAATTTATCACCCATTCGTTTTTACACTGTTTATACAAAAATCTTCCAATAGCCATTTCTCTCACTGATATATTACTATTTCCATCACTACAGTTTTACAACTCAAATTATACTTTTCAGGATTTTCAAATTTCCTCTTATTTATTATTACTTTTATGTAATGAAGTACAGTAATCTTATTTTAACAAAGACAACAAACTGAACAAGTTTAGTTTTGAAGGATTGTTTCAATAACCAATAATAATATCTAAATACACAGTAGTTATACAAGTTTAAACTAAGTGAACAAGATTATATAATTTACTAAATTATTGGATAACTTGTTCTGTTAATGATTCTCTTATCAATTAAACTTTCTGGGTTGGTTGCATTCAAGTATTGCATTTTTGTTACTCAGTTATCTAATTATGAATTGTACAAATATTATGATTTTCAGGTCGCTTTTTCTGTGTTCCTTATAATTAAATGTACTATAATATGTATACCTTTATATATGTGCTAAATATGAGCTACGCAATGAGAAATGTGGTTACATCATCAATTATTCATAAATACCTTTATTTCGCAAGCAAATAAATATAACATTGCAGAACATTATTATTTAATTCGCAGTGTACGGTACGCAGTTTGTAAAACAAACAAAACGTTTATAAATAATAACGCATTCGTGCCATAAATATATAATTTGCATTTGCAACATAAAAGCGAAACAAAATAATTGTATAAATCCATTTCGTTTTAGAATTGTACGTTGTATGAAATCCGCATTGTGCAAAGCCACAGACATCGAACTAAATAATCAATTCGTGTTGATACAATTACATGATTTCTTGAATCGCTTTTTATATATTATGTATTTATTACAAATTATTTATATATTCATTGAAATACATTTGATTTTGATGAACTGTATTTAGGACTTGTATAATCATTGCAATTGTGGACAAAAAATGAATAACGTCGTTTTATTTGTATCCTGTTTTATTCTACATTTCTAAAGCACAATCCGTGTATGCAATCGTCAACGAATTACCAGCATCCCCGAACATGTAGGATTAAGCACATCAATAGCTGCGTGTTGTTACATGGAAATTAAAACCTGGAGCTTTTATGTACAGAAAGCGTTCGGTTTAAATTGGTTTACTGCAAAAAAAAGCCTGTAAAAACGAGCTGAAATAATTATAATCTTGAGTAGGTTCGGTTGTGATTACACAAGTTTCTGCATTCTCATCTTAATGTATTCGTTTAATGTGAAATGTATTGTGTTTGTTTTCTACATTTTGTTGGTAGCTTTCGTAGCAACAGGTTCTGCGTTCGTGATGATGATTTTAATGCATGTATTGGGTTCCAGTTCTCCGAGCAGAACAACCAAAGCCTCAGCATCCTGACTTTCGAACCGGTGATCGATGACGATGGCAAATACTTGACCTGTCGGGCGGAGAATCCGTCCATCCCCGACAGCGCCCTCGAGGACAAGTGGAGGCTTAACGTACACTGTAAGTTTCCAGCATTTCGTTTGAAATGTACTATATTTTTCATCGGCTTACCATACATCTCTTTAATCTCCGTATATTTACTCGTGGCCTGTTTCAACTCCAAGCTCTCCGAACCTGCGCCAATTAGTTTCCCAATTCTCGCTTTGTACATTTCACCATCAATTCGGTATGGAAAATCCTTTGATTTACAAAGTAATATCGAGCAAATTAATAACCCAATGCATTTTTGTAATCTATTTAGGAAATTCTAAGTAAACTATTGGTGTTATTATTAACAGTTTTATACGAGGCTTAACTATGAGTCGTTGAGTAGGTTTAATTGATATCAGAGTACATCATATACGCTTGATAGATAATTGCGTTTCATGAATACAACCAGTATTTATTATTCAATTATCGAGTTCAGATTTATTCTGGTAATCCTTTTATGTTGTTTTGTTTTTTGTTTCGACAAAACTTCTATTTGCCTCGATTTTTCCGTTACAGGAGAACCATTAATGTAGCAGATATATTGGATTTATAAATACTTTCTTTATTGCTATAGATTATTTCATGCAGTCTCGCTGTAATCGCGCAATTAATTTACGATCAAATATTTTAAGCTCTTTGTGCTTAAAGCCCATCTAAAAATTTATTTTCATCCGGTAATTACGCATTATCGCCAATAAATATGAAGCTTACAAAACGATAACTCGTTAATTTTGGAGAAGCAAACGATCGATTTTCCTCTCCTGCGGCTTTCCCCGTCAATGCAGAAGGAGGGGTGGTGGATCTTGGGATGGAAGAACAATCGCGTATTGTTTCGATGCGATCCGTAACATTTTGGAGCCCCAAATGAGTTTCGAATGGGCGCCTTCGAATCTTGAACATGTTTGGGTGGAACTGAATTGCAAAAAATATATCTTGTTTGATTAAAATGTATGCATGCTGAAGTCGTGCAAACGTTTTGGAGCTTTAGGTGTGTGCCCTTGGCGTGAATTACGTTTGCCAAATTTATACGTAAAGTTCGTATGTATGGGCCGACTGGACGGACATATTTCCCGGTTTACTTTTCATAAAGCTTCACTTTGATATGTTGTAGCTTCCACCGCCCGTGTGTGGTCTTTCAAACTAAATACAGGAAAGTTTTCTGCATTAAGCTGACGTCGGCAGTAACAGAAATCGCATTATATACGTTATTCCCATTGTTGGGCTGCAACACCCAACAATGGACCACTCTCCGCTACAGTACATGCCTTTTTTTCATTTAATTGAATAGATTTATATGTGTGCTCCATTGTTTCCTTTTTCTGCAGCATTTTTGCTTTGTTTTTGTTGTTCTCCGTCCATCTATCTCCTCTCCCCTATATATCACTTCCTCCACTCGCTTTTATTATTTTTTGATATTTTTATTATTATTATTATACTCGGAACATGTTTTCATATCAGATATTTCTCCCAGCAGTCGGAGCACGAGTATTATTAATGATACAAAAGTAAAGTCAATTAATCAAAACGCTATAGGAAATCGCCACAAAAGGCAGTATCGGTAAGGTGGATCGAACTACTTCCAATCGATGATGTTTCAGGAAGCGCTCTCACATCTCTCTGCAATGTGTACATAATTCGTAATAATCGATCTGTTTCAGATATGCCTGTTGTGACGTTGAAGATGGGCTCGAGTCTGAACCCGGAGGACATCAAGGAGGGCGATGACGTCTACTTCGAATGCAATATACGTGCTAATCCGAAAATGTATAAACTCTCCTGGTTCCATAACGTGAGTACGCTTTTCAATGTGCGATAAAGGCGGCGTCCGAAAACGGGGCTTTATTGGATTTTCGCAGGGCCAAGAAATTCACCACAACGTATCGGCCGGGGTAATTCTCAGCGATCAGAGCTTAGTCCTGCAGAGTGTGACACGTGCCACTGCTGGGGATTACACTTGTATGGCGGCCAATTCGGAGGGCCGTGGGACCAGCAACCCCGTCACCCTCACAGTTAGATGTAAGTTCCAAGATTTAACCCTGATCTTACTTATTTCGCAACACCGATCGTACATCAATTACCGCTTTCTATACTCATCTCAGCGGCGAAAGGCGATTACCAAATATCTTTCTTATTTGATCCGTCATTTGCTAGTTAAAAGAAACATATCAAAAACGAGAATATCATTGATACAATTTTCATTACATGTGCAAACTGTTCAATGGATACTCTTGATTCTTTATTCCACTTTAATAAGTTGAATAGTTCAAAAAGTGTCATTTCATTTCATCTTTTGTTTTAGTAGAAATGAACAAGTTGGCCGCGCATGTACTAAATGATGCACTAGTTACAGTTACAACTCACCTCTGTTATATTTTCCTTTCTTTGAATGAGCTTTCCCATAAATATAATAAGGAATTAGATAATAACTTCACTTTATTTCGACGTAAATAATCTCACCGTACACTTTTGTGTAATAACTACTTACTAGTTTGTCTGTAGGGAAATAATAAAGTTTCAGAATTACATCATAACTTCGGCTGCTGCATTCCACGTACTTCGGATGTGGTCAAAAGCACCTGTGCTTAGAGCGGGGCTATAAAACAATTACACTTTTGTCTAAGTACCCTTACGTAGACATGGGGGAAAACATTAACCTTCGGGATCTACGACGCAAGCAATTTTGGATCCTGACTTTACACATGCGAAGTTGGATCAATTATATATTTACATACACATCAAGATGCAAAGTATTGTACTCGTAATTTCTGGTCTGCTCAATATAAAAGCATTGAATTCATCATTTTATCAAATTAAATAACTTAAAGCATTATAAATTAAGCTAAAATGACAGATCTTTCTATAATTGATAATAATACTTATTGCAAGGACAATTATAAAAAATAAACTTAATACAATATAAATGAATAATACAAAGAAATGCTGCAAAGGACTATCGACCATAGCCCAAAAATAAAATGTTAAAATAATATTGTACAAAATATATATTTTTATTCATATTTATCCAAATTCCGTTTGTAATGTGTAAAAATTTGTGGATGTATAAATTTATCGAATCCGTAAAAACTCGAATAAATCCCATTATTAAGCGCGGGTTAGGAAGATTTTGGTGTTTAAATTTGTATATTTATGTGACAGCAAATCAATCGCAAAAAAAAACATCACAGTAACGAAACAGGACGTGAAAAAACAGTACGCATTTTGCAATCGCTTTGATCGTTTCGAACTATTTGAGCGTTGTGCGATATTTTTAGTTGTTTTCGTTAATTTATGGGGGGAAATGTATGCGCCGCGGTGTGTCGCGATATGAATTTTTATTATTTCATATTCAAATTTAATGTCTTTTTCAGTCACTTTATTTGATTGAAACGCTAAACCTATCTATAAATATGAATTTAAAAAAAAACAGGGTGGTCACTTTTATTTACTTTTTTCGTATTATTTATTATGCAGTCATATTTGTTGTAACATTTCTGGTCTAAATGGGAAATATTGTGAAATTTAGACGAAAATTCGAACTTTTAATCATTGTATACATGGTATGAACACAGCACTTTTAAGCTGCGATCCATATAAGGAGTAAACACCTGCACTTTTCATACGTGTAAACAATTCGTTTAAGTAACAATTTTGAATATGAAAAACATATAAGTTGCATCCCCACTAAACGTGAAATGAACGATAGTCTCGAAACTGAACTGTAGTGATATTTTACCTACGATAAATTAAAATGTACAACATTTTCATTACATAATTACTTAAATTCTTATGTGAATCGATTTCAATGAATTTTGTACTTTATATATTGTGAAATTTAGACGAAAATTCAAACGTTTAATCACGTGTATACATGGTATGAACACAGCACTTTTAAGCTGCGATTCTAAAGCTATTAAATAATCCATGTAAGGAGTGAACACCTGCACTTTTCATACGTGTAAACAATTTTGAATATGAAAAACGTATAAATTGCATCCCTACTAAGCCTGAAGTGAACGATAGTCTCGAAACTGAACTGCAGTGATATTTTACCTACGATAAATTAAAATGTACAACATTTTCATTACATAATTACTTAAATTCTTATGTGAATTGATTTCAATAAATTTTGTACTTTATATATTGCGAAATTTAGACGAAAATTCAAACGTTTAATCATTGTATGAACACAGCACTTTTACACTGCGATTCTAAAGCTATTAAATAATCCATGTAAGGAATGAACACCTGCACTTTTCATACGTGTAAACAATTCGTTCAAGTAACAATTTTGAATATGAAAAACGTATAAATTGCATCCCTACTAAGCCTGAAATGAACGAGAGTCTCGAAACTGAACTGTAGTGATATTTTACCTACGATAAATTAAAATGTACAACATTTTCATTACATAATTACTTAAATTCTTATGTGAATCGATTTCAATAAATGTTGTACTTTATATATTGTGAAATTTAGACGAAAATTCAAACGTTTTACACTGCGATTCTAAAGCTATTAAATAATCCATATAAGAAGTGAACACCTGCACTTTTCATACGTGTAAACAATTCGTTCAAGTAACAATTTTGAATATGAAAAACATATAAATTGCATCCCCTCTAAACGTGAAATGAACGATAGTCTCGAAACTGAACTGTAGTGATATTTTACCTACGATAAATTAAAATGTACAACATTTTCATTACATAATCACTTAAATTCTTATGTGAATCGATTTCAATGAATTTTGTACTTTATATAATGTGAAATTTAGACGAAAATTCAAACGTTTAATCACGTGTACAAATGGTATGAACATAGCACTTTTAAGCTGCGATTCTAAAGCTATTAGATAATCCATATAAGGAGTGAATACATGCACTTTTCATACGTGTAAACAATTCGTTCAAGTAACAATTTTGAATATGAAAAACATATAAATTGCATCCCTACTAAGCGTGAAATGAATGATAGTCTTGAAACTGAACTATAGTGATATTTTACCTACGATAAATTGAAATGTACAACATTTTCTTTACATAATTACTTAAATTCTTATGTGAATCGATTTCAATAAATTTTGTACTTTATATATTATGAAATATAGACGAAAATTCAAACGTTTAATCACGTGTACATATGGTATGAACACAGCACTTTTAAGCTGCGATTCTAAAGCTATTAGATAATCCTTATAAGGAGTGAACACCTGCACTTTTCATACGTGTAAACAATTCGTTTAAGTAACAATTTTGAATATGAAAAACATATAAATTGCATCCCCACTAAACGTGAAATGAACGATAGTCTCGAAACTGAATTGTAGTGATATTTTACCTACGATAAATTAAAATGTACAACATTTTCATTACATAATTACTTAAATTCTTATGTGAATCGATTTCAATAAATTTTGTACTTTATATATTGTGAAATTTAGATGAAAATTCAAACGTTTAATCACGTGTATATATGCTATGAACACAGCACTTTTAAGTTGCGATTCTAAAGCTATTAAATAATCCAGATAAGGAGTGAATATCTTCACTTTTCATACGTGTAAACAATTCGTTTAAGTAACAATTTTGAATATGAAAAACGTATAAATTGCATCCCTAGTAAGCCTGAAATGAACGATAGTCTCGAAACTGAACTGTAGTGATATTTTACCTACGATAAATTAAAATGTACAACATTTTCATTACATAATTACTTAAATTCTTATGTGAATCGATTTCAATAAATTGTGTACTTTATGAGCGCTGAGAATTTTCCGCAGGAAATAACTTACATCTGGCTTATAATATAGAAAACGCTTTGATATCGTATTAGATTTTGTAAAATATGGATATAGTTTTCAATATAAATGGTAATACACACATTGATATACAAGTATTGAATTTCAGATTTAGTACTTATCGTATTTATTAATTATTTTGTAATATTGGAGTATTTATTGTATTAGTCGTATTAACACTAAATATAAACAGCAAGTATAATAAGGAACATATTACAAATAATAGCATTTATTTTAATTACATCATATTTCCATTTATTCACATCACTTTATATGTAACAAAAAATAAATTTGGATGATATCAAAAAAAGATATTTTGCTCTAAAACTACTAGATTTTTATCAATCCTACATTGAAAATTTGTACATTAGTTGATAAAAGTTTGTTGAAAACGAGGGTGATTTCATCATTGATTGAAAATTGTTGCTTCGAAATTAGTGTTAAAAAGAATGACATTACTTTCCGGTCCACCTAATATTTGGATATGTTTCTTTCTTTATGTGCAGACAAGGACTAATGTTGATAGTTGTCTTCCCTAACTAATACTAACAACAAAATACATCTTACAAATATCAAATAAGCTTGGTAGTGAAGAGTTCATTACTTTTAAGATATAACTTACATGAAAAGCTTCTTTGACCTGACTCGGTCAATGGACTTCTGGTGTTAACTCTTCTCTGTAGAATTGGAATGTACGGAAGATTTTAAATATTGATTGTTATTTTTGGAAAAGTTCACCTTAATCAATCAAAACTTGCAATACAATACAATGTGAGCTGCCTGCCAGAAAATATAGGTCGTTAAGGGATGAAATTAAAACGCTGCGCGAAAATGTAAATAATAAAAAAAACTTCGTAATTCGTTCATTTCTACATATTTACTCCGTAAATTATGTAATACGCGTCTGCTCCCGAGGTATAAATATGTTCACGGTTTGTTTGTCCACATTTTTACTCCCTGTTCATTTTTTTTTCTGTCGTCCCTCTACGAACCCTTGTTTGCGTAACATATTCAGCGTTCAGATTCAGGACGGTGGCAGCATGCAGGAGAGAGAATGGCACGGGTTAAATAATACATTTGTTGTTCGATCGGGCACAACAATGCAGCAATGCATGCGGGAGGAATCAAAGCTGGGACCGAGAGTTCAGATAAACAGTACGTAAACTGTTTAATAGGATGCGCAATCCCACAAGCTGCATTGATTTATTAAGACCCGGATGCGGAGGAAACAGCGGGAACATAGGAAGCATAGGGAGGAAACAGGCACAGGAACAACGGCAGTCCGACAGTCGACATTGCCAATGTGTAGCGCAATAAAATATACACAAAGCAATTGGTCCGACCGGAGACACATAGCCACAATTATTATAATAGCTTGCTGAAACTCCTCACCGAACGCTCGTTAATTGTATTCTATAGTCAACAAGGTGAAAAAGGGTTAAAAGCAGAGTAACGAAATCGAAGAATACACAAGTGGAGTGAAATGAGTACTGCGACATCGCCCATTTATGCTGTACCATACGATGCTTCGGCGAACAAAGGGCCTCTGTGGCGGTACAAAAGCACCAGAATATGTCCGCAAAATTCAATTAGAATCGCCATTCCATTGTCTACCGTAACGTACTATTATAATCTAAGCAACGGACTTGCAATAGATATTGTAGTCACATGCATGCAGAAATTGATAAAATTAAGCTGTACATTTATGCAAACAGCTTCAACTTTATTCTGCTTCAACCATTCAACAATTAAATAAACATTTCGAATTCACGTTTAAATTGATCATATAACTGTTTATTACCTTATGAAGATGATAAGAAATGGAATTATATGAAATGGAATTGCGAATGTGAAACAACGAAAATGGCCCTTATCATTTGCAATGCGCTCTAGTACGAAAGGAATCTCATTTGTGATTTAAATCCTCACCTTAAGACTTAGATTTATTTCTGGCATACAGCGGGAGGAATTCGTTAGTCCCTCAAAATGTAATTCCCCGTTCTTACATATAACTCGGTCATAACTTCATTTACATCCCTATTACAGATACAATTACAATACGACAATAATTGAATACACTTCACCAATCCATCTTGAATTTGTATCTTGTTGCTTAAGAACTTTGCTTGTTATTGTTGAACAAAAACTTTACATTTTGGGCCCAAAATTAGAAAACTTCTGATGTAAATACAGTAAATATTGATGAGTCAATAATGTATGCAATTTCAGATGTTTTTCATGAAATTGCTTAAATGATTTAAGGTTAAATATAAACACGAACCATGTGATTCGGCTGAGAGAGGGTAGTTTCTTGGTGCATTTGATAAGGAAATTTAATGTTGGTATTTGAAAACCGGATGGTTGCATGATATTACCGTCTCGAAACAAGGAAGCTGCTCCAGCATAACGCCGCGAACCGCAAGATGGCATCTATATATGCGAGGCCCGGTCCATTTGCAACATTCTGCAGCTTCCGCCACATAATTACTTAGCCCCATTTACTCCTGCACCAGAATGTCCTGCGAGAAATAATTTGCTGCATATACACTGCCTCTCCGTATTGCCTATTTTTGCACTTGGATTTTACGAGCATCTACCCTATTCATATAAGTAATTAACCCTTAAACAGCCCGAAGGATAACACAAAAAAAATCAATCAATATGAATTGCTCATTTTCGAGCACAATAACACTTGATCAGTTTTCATATTGCACATTTTTGTTATTTGTTTATTTGACTGTTTGTTTCATTGATAGCTAGATTCATATTTCCTTTCAGCTAAAGCTCATATACGGCCCATATTCATATACGGTTTAATTGACTCAGCTTTATTTATTGAAGTGATTGAGTTCTCTTCTATCAATTTCTTTCATTTTTGATTCTTTGGCTTTAAAATATGTAATTCCCAAATGGACCAGTAGTTCAAGCAACTTTTACAAACTTTAGTGAACTTACTTATTGTTGATTTGCAACTTCGTTTTTGCTTCAAAGAGAGAATTTGTATTCTCCATTAATAGTTAGATTCATATTTCCTTTCTGCTAAAGCTCATATACGGCCCATATTCATATACGGTTTAATTGACTCAACTTTATTTATTGAAGTGATTGAGTTCTCTTCTATCAATTTCTTTAATTTTAAGATATTTTGGCTTTCAAATGTATAATTCTCAAATGGACTAGTAGTTCAAGCAACTTTTACAAACTTTAGTGAACTTACTTATTGTTGATTTGCAACTTCGTTTTTGCTTCAAAAAGAGAATTTGTATTCTCCATTTATAGCTAGATTCATATTTCCTTTCTGCTAAAGTTCATATACGGCCCATATTCATATACGGTTTAATTGACTCAGCTTTATTTATTGAAGTGATTGAGTTCTCTTCTATCAATTTCCTTCATTTTTGATACTTTGGCTTTGAAATATGTAATTTCTAAATGGACCAGTAGTTCAAGCAACTTTTACAAACTTTAGTGAGCTTCCTTATTGTTGATTTCCAAATTCGTTTTTGCTGCAAAAAGAGAATTTGTTTTCTCCATTTGTAGCTAGATTCATATTTCCTTTCAGCTAAAGCTCATATACGTCCCATATTCATATACGGATTCATATATGGTTTAATTGACTCAGCTTTATTTATTGAAGTGATTGAGTCATCTTCTATCAATTTCTTTCATTTTAAGATACTTTGGCTTTGAAATATGTAATTCCCAAATGGACCAGTAGTTCAAGCAACTTTTACAAACTTTAGTGAACTTCCTTATTGTTGATTTGCAACTTCGTTTTTGCTGCAAAGAGAGAATTTGTATTCTCCATTGATAGCTAGATTCATATTTCCTTTCAGCTAAAGCTCATATACGGCCCATATTCATATACGGATTCATATACGGTTTAATTCACTCAGCTTTATTTATTGAAGTGATTGAGTTCTCTTCCATCAATTTCTTTCATTTTAAGATACTTTGGCTTTGAAATATGTAATTCTCAAATGGACCAGTAGTTCAAGCAACTTTTACAAACTTTAGTGAACTTCCTTATTGTTGATTTGCAACTTCGTTTTTGCTTCAAAAAGAGAATTTCTATTCTCGATTGGTAGCTAGATTCATATTTCCTTTCACCTAAAGCTCATATACGGCCCACATTCATATACGGATTCATATACGGTTTAATTGACTCAGCTTTATTTATTGAAGTGATTGAGTTCCCTCCTATCAATTTCTTTCTTTTTAAGATACTTTAGCTTTGAAATATGTAATTCCCAAATGAACCAGTAGTTCAAGCAACTTTTACAAACTTGAGTGAACTTCCTTATTGTTGATTTGCAACTTCGTTTTTGCTTCAAAAAGAGAGAATTTGTATTCTCCATTGGTAGCTAGATTCATATTTCCTTTCAGCTAAAGCACATATACGGCAGCAACACCAACATTATGTACCTACTTTGATATGTTAACTAAATAAATAAAGTCTAAAATTCAAATATTTCCTTTCAATATCATTAGCAAAAAAGTAATTAATTGCAGAAATCTCCAATTAACTTCTATTTGTAATTAACTTAAATCTAAAAAAGGACGTGTTGATGTACAAAATTAATGAATAACACGAGCACAGTTAAAGGCTTATTTATCAGTTGTAGTTAGAAAAGCTCAGATTCTTTAAAATTATGGAGCGATTTGGGACTGCTTTAGCCCATTCTGTAACTAATATATTGTCAATATTCATCTTAATAAACATAATTTGTTGTGTACTTACTAAGTATTTTATTAGGTAGTACATTCACTTTTCAATTCATCCACCAGTTTTAAATGAAATTTTCAAATTTAATTATAAATGTTTGCTCTATTTTACTTTCAATCGTTATGAAATGTCACCTCGTGCAAGTTTTTTTTTGTGTTAATTCCGCTCGGTGGAAGGTTGTAAATTGCGTACGAACAAGCTGAAAAAGCCAGACTGAAAAGTTTAAGGGGTTATTATTGCCTTCGCCAAGGGTCAACGAAAAGGCGTGAAACACGTGTGTGCGGGGATGGCGCGGTTCAATTAGACCGGAATAATGATGCTATAAAATATATTTCTATTTAGTTTACGATTTAGAGCAATAGTTAGTACGGTGATTGGGTTATACAACAATGGGTTATAGAACGTTAAAATATAGAATTTTCGATATATGCTCTTCAACAGTTACATATTTAGTGTTGGATTCACTAGATCTCCAGAGATTATGCACCAAGTGTGTATACTTTGCTTCCTATCACAATTTTTTTGTGAGTAGTGGTTCAGGATAAGAAAACGGATCTCGCCTTTGGCACGAATACACTTTTTCTCCTATTTATTCTTGTGGTAACGTACATACTTCATATTAAATGTGTATTCAGAGTCCCCAGAGTGCTTACAGTTTCCTCTACTCTTATTTTTCTCCTGTTGTTGGTTGTCCTATTTTGCCGGTCACAGTGAGAAGTGCTTTTTGTGTGTGTGTGTTCGTATTAATGTTTTCCCGTTCTCGGGGAGGCAAAAATTATTCGAGGTCGGAGTTGTTGGTGTGTAAATATACTGTCGGGATAATTTGATAAGTAAAAGTCTTGCTGTTGCTGCCGCTGCCGCTGCTGCTGCTACTCGCACTGTCTGTTCCGCAATTAAACTAACAAACAGTTTTGAACCCTGCGAAATGAAATTATTAAATTCGTTAAAACCGTTAACTTTTCGTGCAGCTCCCCCAGTCGCTTTTCTTTTTTGCAATTTGGATTTTGTCGCTTAAGCAATTTACGACTTTCCGTGCATTTATTATTTCTTCCTGCCTTGTTTCTATTTCTTTTAATTCCCTTTCTTCCCTTACTTTTTACGAGCGAATGAATAATCGTGTTAATTATATGAAGTAAGTACTTTTGCTACATTCACTTCTTAATTCTTCTACTCCTTAACAAACTGGATTTAGATTGTATATTCATGGCTGTTTTAATAAATCTCCTGTTTCCTACTTTGGAATATAGTGAAGAATATTAACTGTTTGGTTTTTGTTGCAGATGCTCCAGTTTGTGTGCAGGATCGAGAGGAGTTATATGGAGCGTTGAAGCAGGAAACTGTTGCGTTGCGGTGTCAGGTCGACGCGAATCCTGCCATTGTGACGTTTCATTGGACGTTCAACAATTCCGGAGATTTGACTGAGGTTTCGACCACCCGCTTCACCAGCGAGATGTCTTCTTCCAGGCTAAACTACACTCCCGTTTCCGACATGGATTATGGCACATTGTCCTGTTGGGGCCAGAACGAGGTTGGCCATCAGCACGTGCCGTGCGTCTTCCAGGTCGTGGCGGCAGGTAAGAGTTGATGAACGAGTGTTGCGGCTCGAGACGTGGCTTATGCAATGCGATATGATAATGTAATAGAGGTTGAAGAGTCATTGCGATAATAAAATGTGGCATGGCTGGTATAAAATTGGCCTACCGTGCGGTACGACAAGTGCGGTGCATTGCGGATCCCCATGTTTTATGTATGAATGTAAAATTTGAACGTTCTGCGTGAAACCTAGGAACGAACGAACGAACGAACGAACGGTGGCTGGCATTGCACTTATTTGAGAAATTTTATTTGACCGCAAATTCGTAACGAGTTTTATGAAAATGTATGCACGGAGCTTATTGCGATTTATGCACGGCTTCTGAAAACTTGAAGCTTTCATCGACCGAACATCATCCCGACCTACCCACCACGCCTCTCGCATTTCTGCAAGACCTGAAAACTTTTCACTCGCACGTCGATAATCTAATAACATCAAACAACCCTCCAAACACACATTCAGCGACAATTCGAAAACCAAAAGAACTTCTTCCCACTCTTAATTAACCGATTTCCGCATTCAACGAAAGTAGACGTGGACACCTAAATATTTCAATACAGCCGAATCAAGCAGATACTAATGTTCGCTTGTAAATTGTGGCAATTACACAAGTTCTTGGGACCGCACGTCCGCATCCCTCATCGATCACAATTAAAACGAAATTGCCTCCTTTTCTTCCTCATCGATTTAAGTACGCACACCATGACCATCCGTCGTTAAGGCCACGTTACGAATAACAGAATTTAGAATTACGCCCATAATAACAACAACAACAAGAACAATAAAGGAAAAAAACACGCAACGTAAAATATACCAGATTCCGTCCCCCTTTTTTGTTATTTTCATTTTATTTGGGCTTTTATGCAACAAGTTTTATGGGATTTGCAAACTCGCGTACATAGAAAGTGTTTGGGAACTTTCTTTTCGGCTTCAATTATAGAGGACAAAAGCTGCACGGATTATATAATATCCTTAGAGAAACTACTTACAGAAATTACTCATTGCAAACTTGGCGCAATTAGTGTTCGTTAATTATTTTGCATTGTATTTCGGAACACGCTTAATGATATTCATTATAAACCATCTGCAAATTTCTGCCAACATTTTTTCATTGTTCCCGGTTTGAACTCTATCCTAGGAATGGAGCTTTTGATAAACTGTTTTCATTGTTTTTCGAATAGTTGGTTGCACTTGTATATATATGTATATATAGAGAACTAGAACGAGCAGCGTTGCAAGCAGCTGAAAGTTACTAGTTTCTATTGGGTTTGATTTATGTTTGGAAAGAAGTTATAGGCGTTATTTGATTTTATAGGTCGACCGTTTCCGCTGTTGAACTGCACGGTGATGAATCAAACGTCGGACTCGCTGCAAGTTGAGTGCAGCGAGAGTTTCGACGGAGGTCTGCCCCAAAGTTTCCTCATGGAAATCCTGGAAACTCCGAGCCTACGCTCCAAAGTGAACGTAACTTCGACGAGGACTCCACCGAATTTTTACGCGGATGGCCTTGAGGCTGGGGCCAGCTACAAACTGATGCTGTACGCAATAAACGCGAAGGGTCGCAGCGATGCGACCATCATCGATGCTGTCACGTTCAAGGGCGTCGCCAAATACACAGGTACCCTTCACTGCTGTAACTTATTTACTGATATTTTCTTGTTCGTTTGCTCATTTCACGCCTTGACTCGCCTTGACTGAATATCTTATTCCCTGATGCTCATGTATAATTCATTTCCTTCTCGTCTTAGCGGGCGCGAATCGCTCGGGATTGTGTGCGGCTTGGCAATACGTCTCATTCGCCATTTAGTCCACCCTTATTCCGAATATCCACTTTGAATCCCAACGCTCTCTCAACAACACAACACGGCTCTTCTATCTTTTCCATCCCATTTTATCTCTCTCTCTCTCTCTCTCTTTTCTCATTTTTTTTCCGTTGTTGTATCATATCCCCGTATGGAAATGCGAGCGGAATAATTTGTCCGCCATTCAACTGATGAAAGATATTCAGAGTTTCCCCTCGTTTTTATCTACATAATTTGAAACATATTGCAACCATGATATATGGCTGCTTCACTTTTTACCAGTTTCTATTATTTTCTACTCTCATTACCATTTCAGATCAAACTAATTTGAATTAGATGTTAACCCCTACTTTTAATTATTACATCTATTACATCTACTAATAGTAACTTGTTAGTTACATTAATCGCTCGTTATGGATACAGGTACTTCTGCAGGAATTCCAGTGAGTCCCTTGATTCTGGTTCTATTAGCAACAGTGGGCATCTTAGCAGCAGGAGTCTGCCTGGTCCTGGCTGCCCTATGTCGAAGGCACTACACCAGACCCTGCCACCGCGACGGCGGTAGCAAGCACGTCCCCATGGAGGCAGTCATCGCGGCAGAAGATCTTATTGTCGATGGGCACATCACAGGCGTCAGATCGCCCGTCATACCCGACACATCTATCATCGAGACGCTGCGCAACGGGCCGACATCGGAGGGCTCCGATCCCGACATCATCAGGAATCAGTACGGTGAGCATACACAATCGGATTACGCCAGGAGCGGCCCTAATATATTTTTAATTAAATTCATTAACTCTTGGCCAAACAAAAAGCTAATTAAAATTAAGTAAATCTTAATTAAATTTTCATAGACGATCCTTGCGACGACTATCCCTTGGCTGCATTCTCTGCGAGTTATTTCATTATCACAAGATTTTTCGTTCGCATTCTTCCTCCACGCTTCAACTAATATTGTTCCTTCATTACGATTCTTTGCTATATTAGATTTTCCGTACGCAGAAAGAAGACAGACTCAGAGTTTCATGAAGGTGTATGAACCGCCGAAGCAGAAGATCGACGAGAACGAGGACGAGGTTGAAGATTTCGAATTTAGACATGTTGCCAAAGAAAAACACATCCCATCGCAAACGGTAAATAAATCTGCCTCTTCGTCCCTTTGTCTTTTCTGTTTCCTTCCTTCCTTCCTTCCGACCGACCCGAACGGATAAATTTTTAAATATTCGCTTTAATTATTCAGGTATACAGGAGTCTCCAAAGGCAAAACAGAATCCCGGTATCGGCAGTCACTGGTTCCCAGACCCTCACGCACAAGTATAGAGGCCCAGAGGTTGTCACAACATCCAACCGGATACAGGAGAGCTGCATATAAATGTACTGTTTTTATCTATCATATGTATATTATTAATGTATTTAAAAACTAATAAATTGAATCAATATTCACTGTAACCAATATAACTAATGCTTTAAATTCCCATTTCCACTTTATCGATAGTTTTATAAAAGAGTCCCTTTACGACCATGGAAGCGCACGAAAAGTGCACATCAAGATTTTCCGACGCTCATCCTGTCAACTTATTTTTACTGTCGCATTCATTAATTTTTGACGAGCATAAATATCATACCTCGTCTTTGTTCTATTTTTTGTGCGTTTTTTTTACATCAGAACCAAACTAACATTTAGCATCATTTATTCAATGTGTATTGGGTCATCTCGCATTCGACCTTCTGAAGTATTAAACTGAGCTTCGAATCACATTGTTCTAGACACATTTTTCCAGTTATTTTTCCACTTAAGTTCATTATAAATTAGCTGGTAATTTAGTAATAAATATTTAATATAACGAATTACATTCTGAAATCAAATTTAATTATATTATTTGATGTCATAGATGATGCATCTTGCAATTGATAATCTGAATTCTCGTAGAAAATGTTAGCATGCTGCTTGCTTTGAGATATAATCGCGACAGCCCCATTTTAGATTCCCTTAAAAATCCATAATTCACCAAGCAATATTTTTATTCATTACGCCCTTAAGGAGAACCACTACAATCTGAGAAGCAGTTTCACATAAATCTTCTGCATTTCCCGAAGAACGATGTTGTTATCTCTCTAGTTTATTGTAAGTACTACCGACTTCTTTTCAGTTCAATATTATAATAATTGAATATATTTACTGACTCCGCAATTAATACAATAAATAGTATAAAACGACGAATAGTAAGTAGGTAACGATTTGATTATGTTTATTACTTTTCAATTATATATTACAAAATTCTATTTCAGAATTCTCTCTGCTTTCGCTATTGGCAAGCTTCCGAATTATGTGTAATAGAGAACTACTAATACATCCCAAAACGAGGATACCTTTCTATTACAGAAGATCGGAGTAATGGGGAGTGGATATTATCCGAACTACTGTGCGGATGTGCTCGAATCGATATTTGCAATTTTCATTAAAATCTTATTATATGAAAGTTTGATTACGATATTTGTACGAATGTAGTGAAAATATTTAAAAGACTTTCTAATTGCTATTAGTTTTATTGAACTTTCATAGAGTTTATTTCAATT
>JAFMTC010013962.1:83192-106387 GCA_018845635.1 Nicrophorus orbicollis | reverse complement strand
ATATGTCCAAATCGCTAGAATTTCCTTAGGACAAACCGGACCTCTCATTTGATATTCATTTATTATTATTTCTAATAAATTGATTTATTACTATTTTCACTATCTATTGAATTTAACAAATGTAATCATAATTACAATTATAATTTACTTACTATTGAACTGCGTGCGATATGTGTAATGTATATATGTAATCATTTCATGAATTAAATTCCAATTACATTTGACAACGAGGATTCCCGTCAAAGAGAATTAGTAAACGTTTCAATCCTCTTTGGCCATCATGAGAGAAAAAAAAAACAACCTGGAGATCAAACAGACTGCGAATAAGCAGCAAATTTTCACGGCTTTCAAAGAGCGTCGATTGTCCTTTCATTCTGGCCCGAAACCGTCCACCCCCTTTCACCGTAATAAAATAGAAATCCGAATATTTTAATTGCGATTGGAATTGGACAACCTCATTTCACAAATGTAACACGATTGTGCGAAACGCTGCAGAAATATATAAATGAAACACCGAGCAAAAGCTCCGAACATTGTTGGAAGCTCGAGATGGGTTTTATTACATCACGTATGTAAATATGATGGTTGCGGCGGCTGCGAACCACTTATTCATGAAAGAATGCACGTGAGCAATATGATCACGTGGATATCGCGTTATAAGGACTCCTTCGACATATAATACGACGCCTCGAAAACTATTGAACTTTATCTTCGCCAAGTAAGGTGTAAAACCGATTCAAAGTTTCTTTTTTCATACACGCAAATATGCAAAATTCCATATTTCTTTTATTCTATACTAAGTTACAACTGAAATAGTTTTGTTGTACACTACCTCACTATATCAATATATATATATAGAAGGAATACATAATGTATTTCAGGTGTAGTTATTGTATTTAAATTACTCGATTTAACATGTTTGTGTAAAGAGTTTATAGAAACGGAGAACGCGATTTAAATAAAATAGATTGTTGCTGTTGGGACATCGTGTGCTGCCTTTGGAAACGACTTCGCAAACTGTTTAAACGGATACATACGTATCCATTTCTGGTCTGAAGTTTTAGGGTTGAGGATATCTTTCCAAGACCCAGTTACCTGCGAAACAACTACGTGAGATAACCGAACAAACAGCAATAAAACACGGAGAGAGGACGGGTTCCCCTCTGAACTTAAGCAATTCATCAAACGAGACCTCCAAATAAGGCCACTATTTCGTTTCGTGCAGAATGTATCAAGTTCAAAACATTGAAATTCATCAACTATATATTTATACCATATAATGCAACATCTATATAAAGTTACTTTGTGTATGGTAATCTTAAGAAACTTGAAGTCCAACTAATAATTCCCTAAGTAATATGTTCATGATATAGTTTTGTTAAAAACTCTGTAGTTCCATTTAAGAGCAGACAGATTTATTTAATCGTACATTTTTAACTCTCATCCGCATTTCCACTCCCTCCACTCCTTCTCACCAGGGAGATGAGGATAAAAAGTCTTTTGATTCTGAAGGAGGGCAAATATTTAAAGCGGGATTTATAAGGGAATTTCCTGGTGCTGAGCGGGCGAGGTATTCATCTAACGCAGATTGGTTTTATCTGGTTCAGGACCGTGTAATCAAATTCAATTTCGGGCCACAGCACCACTCCAGAACGGTCTGAACGGTTTGACATCGATAATCTGGTCTTCTGTGTCGACGTCTGCACACTATTTACCCATGGTAAACCAAGGACCGCTGAAATGTTTCATCTGATCATTTGAACGCATGCAATAAAATAATTAAATGAAAGTGATTATTCACATTAATTATGAAACAATTGGTGAAATAACAGCAAGTTGTTCAGATTTTTACATAGTTTTTAAAATTACAACATTACCACTGTAACTTGTGAACTGAAGGTCAGATTGTCGTGAAATTCTAACAAGGTTGGTACTTCCTAAAAATTATATGGATTTGTCAATAGAGGCGCCATCTAGATGTTGTCCTACGAACTAATTACGTGTATGCTAACTCTGAAAGTAGCTTTACAAAAAAAGTCAGTTTGCGAGCCGCTTTCCAGGCAAATAAAAATTCAATCAACGTCGCAAAAAAATCATAATTAATTATCACATCTGTTATAATTTTAGTAATATAATTAAAATTATTAATTAAACTGAAAAGTTTAATTATTCTGTTGGATAATAATAATGATGATCTTTTGAGCAATTAAACTTAAATTGCAGTAGAATTTGGTTCAATTAATATAATTATCGGATGCACTTCTGAAGAAAATAGTACGGAACGAAACGGGATTTCTGAGCTCTGAAAGGGGGGCGTCTGACTGCACATAGATGCTGGGTGTAGATAGGAAAATAATATCGCCTTCAGCCAGGATTCACAATAAACATTATTACTTTGTTCCGACTATCTTGGATGGTTTCACATTCAAAACGTTTCCTAAGAATCCTCGGCGTTATTGTGCCAGCACATCGTCAACCGAGCAATCAGCTCGATCCATTGTTTACGTCTTTTCAATTGCGAAACAAGGCGCCTCTTTCCTTCCTCATCCTGTGCCCTCCTTCGCCAATCGACAAAAAGACTTACTTTAAGATCTCACGAAATAATGTTACCACGACGAAACTTGAGTGCATAGTATAATATTAATTAATAACATTTATTGCAACAACTACAAAAAGTAGCAATTTTTATTGAAACTGAAAGTTCTCATTTATTTTTATAGATAGTTGACCGAACTGAGGTAATATAAATATTCTTAATAAGCAAAAACACTCAAAATCATTAACAATTTGAATCAAATGTTCTATAAGTTGATAACAATGAACTAGGTTTCTTTCATTTGATCTTCCGCTAAATCTTCGTGTAAAGTTTTCACGTGGATATTTTAACCCGTTGTAATAAAATGTTCAAAGTTTCCAACGAAGTTAAGTGCGAAGCTTCGCGGTGCGCTAGGTGAAGTGTGACCCGACCTTTAATTAATTAAATCTAATTAAAATTTAATTTTGGAACTTGTCTGAATCAGCGTCGCGTGTGTGCGTTTACATATATTTCTCGGCGAAATGAAATTAGGGATTCGAAGAGGTCTTGGAGCAGCGTCGGATCCTCCGGAGAGTGCGAACGGTCCTCCGCCACCTGCGTCCGCCTCGCAAGAATGAAGCGCTGTGTGATTATCACCACCGAATTTAATTAGAAACCTGACGGGATTAAATAGTCAGCATATGCTGAATGTTGTGTAGGATTTAACAATAATAGGACAGCTGCTATCAAACTACTTCATGCTTTTACTCTAATAATATTCACCTCAGACTGAAGTCAGAAAATCACTTTTTTCTTAAATAATTAGATAATAATTACATAGCAATCTAATATAACGCTTCATACGAATTAAGGTACAATTGTAAATTTAATTATATACACACAAAGCAACGAAAGTTTTAATATTGATTTAAACTTATTTTCACATTAAAAAAATCTTGAACTTCTTTGGGTCAGTTTTAGTTTTAGTCAGAATATTATGTTGTTATATAACATTATTATGATATCTTGCAGGTGACGACCTCTTCAACTTGCTAGTCATACTAAGGTAATCATTTCTCATGGGAACTAATGCTATCTATAAAGAAAGAAGGTTTTTTATCCAACAAATCAATACAAGAATAAGTGCCCTTAAGGGCAGAGCCCCATCTATATTCATATCGTTGCATCATATAATCCGATGTGTTGAGTTCAAACCTAACCATAGCTAACTGGTATTTTCCGGGTTGATTTACAGAAATACCGGTTAGCAAATAATATAGTACTTAGTCTATAGCCATTTGCAGCAATAGCATTATAGTGTTATTTTATTTGTATTTCTTAATTATTATTTAATTTTATATAGTTATAGCAATAAATATTATTATTAATACTAATATAGTGATATAAACTGATAATACCGAAATTGAGGCGTAAGATCACATAAAAATAAATAGTTTTACAAAATATTTTTATTGCTTATTGAATACTAAACTGTTTATAACGCCTACTGTGATAATGTAATACAATTTTATATTTCAAATTTATTGTAATTTTTGGGCATTGGGCCACAACTCTCCTTAATCCCCCACTGGTAAGAGTAAGTTTGGTTGCAGAGTCATCAAGAGCAGTGTTTGAATGGATTTGTATAGATGACACCAGTGTATACAATTTTCAAAGAAATATTTTCGATTTTCATAAAAAGTTTTGTTTCTTTCAAAAATTTGGTGATAAGTTTATATATGTAACAGCTATTTTGCTAACACAAATTATTAGACAAATATTTTAGATGGAAAATCTGAAGGAAAATCAATTTATCTGAAAAACTAATTACGAACTAAATTAAAGGATATATAATAAAAAATATATGAAATTTCTTGTGTTATTTTAAATAATAAAATGTGCGATGATATAATATCGAAGATATTCGCACTTTCTAAGACCAGATAATATTTTGTAGAAGATAATTTGCAAATTGGAATTGCAAGATCGGATGTGTGTTTTCGTAATGGGGGAAATGATTGTGTTGCAACTCGTGCAATATGATTTTGCCATGGAATTCCTGGTTGGCGTCGAGGACGACGGTGGTAAATCACTACCCGGCGTCGCTGATTGCGTTCAAGTGATTATGTGGAGAGAAATTTCCTCTATTAGCGAATCCCGATTGCGTACCATTTCATAGAGTTGCATCATTATCCAAAGAAAATAGCCGGTTTCAATTATCGATGAAATCACTAAAATTGAACTGAAAGTATCTTAAAATCAAAAAAACAACAGCAAATTGAGACGAACGTTAAAAAATTGGAAAGAACAAACGTTGAAAAGAGCTGTACGAGTTGAAAAATCAAAGCCAGATTGAGAAATGTTATGTTATGATTGCAGAATTCTCCATTAATGGAAAAATGGAATGGAAGTTAACAAATTGTCATCTTTCTTTCAAACTTTTATCAGTTGTCCCAAGATTTCACAAAATAGTAGTAGCTACAATATAATGCGTTTAAACAAAAATGAAACATATATAACAATTCGGTGTTAAACCAAGAAATACTCGGTTTACAAGTGATTTTTGTAATAATCTCATGAATAGCACGATATTTCAAAGGATATAACTGAATTTTGGTCTGAATGTTGCTTGTAATATTCTATAGTTTTTTGAGATTTTGTGTAAACTTAGAAATATAAATGTTTGAATTTCATAACTATCTTACAACTACAATTTGTATCCGTTGGTTTTCTGTATCTGTATCTGTTCTTTCTGTATCTAAATGTTACAGACGAAAAGATTGTTGTCAATAGTATATTTATTATAATATGAATATTGGACACTTTTATTTGCATTTTTATTCCAATTCCTTATCATTGAACCAAATTACGAAAGGTATTTAGAAATGTCATTATCTTATTGAAAAATATGAAAATATGAAACTTTGAGTGGTGATTCAAAGTCGTATATCGATTACCAAAAAGAGATACAGTGGAACCTCGATATCAGTCTGCTTTAGAATACGGCTAATTCGGAATACGTTCAGTTTGGATGAAACAAATTTACCTAAGTATACGACTTTTGTTGGGTATACGACTTGAATAATATACAATTTGATAATGTCACACTTTTTAAATATCCTGAAAAGACAGACACAAAGTTATATCAACAAATTTGTTATAAAAGTTGTGATCTTAGTGAAACGAGACAATTTTTACTTTACTTCTTATGGAAAAGGATGGTTTTTTATACGTCCAGTTCGGTACAAGAACGAATTAAGCTCGTATACAGAGGTTCCACTGTATGTTGTTATAATAATTGTACTTTAAATAAAATATCAATAAATTTTAAAGGTATTTCCATATTACAAGAAAATCGTTGAATTTTCAATATTCATATATAAAGTATGTTTTTTGTCATTTATAAATATTAATAGTAAAATAATAAATTGCCAATAATTATTAAGTAAAACATCATAATATTTACCTGCGATGATAATTGCTTATCTTACCTTTAAATCTAACTTTCAATTATCCTTATTCAGTAATCATTAAATTAGTGCGAAGGCGTTTAAACATATAAACTTTTTTATTTATTTACTCTGCGAAATATTCACAAAATTCAATTTGCATAACATAGAATAGTGACAATACCGCAGTTCGGGATACCGCTACGAGTACGGGTCATTCCGAGCGATGAATTTTTAATAGCCAAATGAAAAATGGATCATGTCGGTCGGTGCATGATCGGAATTGGGGAGAGAATGTTGATGAAATAATTGTAAACCAGACAACAAGAGTACTTTTTTTTGTGTGTGTTTGTTTTTTTTTTCTTCTGTTAAAGGGATGTTCAGGGTTCAAGACATGCATATTTATTTAATACTTTGAATTGGTTCAGTTAGTTATTTACACAGATGAAGCGATTACAGTCATTTTCCTAATCCATGCACATTTGTAACATTTCTTTGTCGAAACCAAATTATTGTACGACATTATTGCACAGCAATAAAGCTTTTACAATTTATACTAATATATACATTACATTCATTATTACTTAAGTTAGTTCCACATTCATTATATGTATATATGTGACAGTCGCAATTCCTTTAATATTTAGTTATTTTTTGTCCGTTTAAACCTTAGGTATTGGTATACGAGGGCTCAGTACGTATGCGGATTATATAACATTATCTATTGTATTAAATGAAAGGAGATTTGAAAGAAAGATTGCGATTCGTACTGGGCACGTATATATAATGTATATGTATTAGATAATGTTCCATTTGTATACATATATAAATATTATACACACAACTATCAATATTGTAGGCCTAAATAATATATATATATATATTCATCTTAATCTTTCGTTGATTATTTTCATCCAAAGTTCCTAAACAGTTAATAACTTAGGTTTAAGCTCGAGTCTGATTGTATTTATATATTTTTTTTCATCAATTTCCATCATTATTTTTCTGTATCTTGTATGTGTATTTGAGTTAAACTTGGCATCTACACTCCTGTATCACAGGTTGACTTTTATGCGCACCGTGAAATACCACCATCTGCAAGAAACAGCGTATCCCTTTAGACACAACTCTCTGGTCCGGGTATCGAGTCTGCGATGATGTGGTCCCGCCGCATCGTTGCAAAAGAGGTGAACGGTCCATCCCTGGGCCGAGGTCTTATCCTTCCCAGAGTGGTGGCACCGGCGCTGCTCGGGCCCATCAATTCGGGGGACGCCTCCGACTGTAAATTACACTTTTATATTATTAACATTAAACGGTGTTATGGTCGAGGGCGCAGATGCTGCGGACGGGGTGCTAAGGCGAAAGTTATTTAATTAAACGTGCACGTCAACGAGTTACTTACGAAGTTGGCAAAGGCGGGACTCTGACGATTGTGGTCTCCCGGCGGGGTGAAGAGGGCGTCGGGACGCGGAAGGGCGCCTCCGGCACTCGGGGGCGTCGCGGTTCCGGCGCCTGCAGGACAATAGGTTTCGAAACGTTAGACGGGGAACTCGACAAGCTCAACAACTCACTTCTTGGCGTGTTTAAGATGTCAGGCTGGTGTTCTGCGGTGGCTGAAGATTGTCCGACGACGCAATCGGTCACCGGCTTCAAGGTGTAAGCCACGACGTAACGATGTTCTCCCGTGTTGATCTCCAGCATTGATCCCGGCCTGGACGTCTGAGGCGTTATCTTCGGCTGCTTAGACGGGTCTAATTGATGGCTGCAATGATTGCCCGCACAATGTCGATGGCGACGTCTCACAGCCAACACCACTATCAATAGCACGGCTATACCCAGTGTCAGCAGAGAGCCTGTCAATAACGCAGCTATAGGAAGGATGCTAAGAGAAGCCGTTCCATCTGAAAGTTGCATAAATCAAAACAACTCAAATATTTATACTGTTTGACAGAATTTAACTGTCAATAAACATTACGTACAAAAAGCTATGTTATGTATAACTGTTATTGTTTATGTCATTCCTTATTATTGGTAAGTGCGTTCTCCTTAACGACGTACATTTCCGTTTAGGATGATTATTCCATATCCTAATCACCAGAAAGACCGTCCATCTTAATCTAGTGGACCATTCATGCAGTGATAAGACTACAGACCTTTTGGCATCCTGTTGACTATTTTTACCACTAACGAATATTAGGATAAGAAATGCACACATCAGTGGGCGACTTTCCACCCACAGGAAACCCCATCCCCTACTCCCACTACTATTAGTATAAATAAGATGTGAATGTAATAACAAGGGAGTCTTTAGTCTTTGGTAGCCTTAGCTTGGGGAACAACTAGCAACTTAAGAGAATAATGTAACTCTTAGTAATAAACAGGAGATCAACACAGGGAAAACCCATCCCCAGCATTCCCACTACTATTAGTTAGTATAAAATAAGATGTTTATGTAATATCAAGTCAGGTTTTGAACCACAACCTTTAAAGGAGAATCTTCGAAGAAAAGTCTCTGGGGGAGCTAACCAGTAACTTAAGAGAAGATTGTAACTCTTAGTTAATAAAATAGGAGATCAACACTTATATAGTTGACTTCTCCATAAAAACACTCAACTGTACAATAAAACTACTTAGAATATTCGTATTTGATATTCATAAACCCTTCAAAGACTCCACAAGTACGTAGCCATGAGATAATCCACGGTGTCCAGAGATTTTTAATCCCGGGACACGACAGCTATGTAGTATTTCTACACGTATTATCAACAAATACAGAAAACCAAGGTATTTCATTAATTATGGGAATCATTAACTTGTTTAAGGAAAGACTAACCTTACACTACATTTTCTAATCAAGTTCTAAAAATGCTCACTAACTGCAAGAAATGAATAAAAGAGAAATAATTGGTCTTCAATAGCAATATCTTCTACAGTATTCATTTATAATAGTAAAATTATTGATGTAATTTAAAAATTATTACTTTTTGCATTTGAAAAATTGAATAATAACTATAATATAATCTTTATAACGGATATAGCAGTTGTTTTCTTTTGATAGATATTGATTATATTCAATCATTCGTGAAAAAAACTAGATATATTTTCGTAGATGATAAAATATTGAGGATCCACGATTACTGTGCTTTTCGTAATTTTATTGAGGGCTTGTAATATTCTCCATTATCGTTTGCCATTATTGTCATCTACGCGTCGTTGTAATTAATTAATGGCCACTAGCGCAGCGGAATTAATTACGAGCATATTTTACAACATCTTTATAGTCACAACAACAATATTGAGTACGTTTGCTTGCATAATAAACGGCAAATGACGGCGGACACAATCGCATTAGCCTCACAATAAACTGCATAATGTGATGAGATACGTGAGTGCATACCGAATACGACTTCTATTGTTTGTGATTAAATCTAGCAATGCTGCGGACGCGCGTATTCATAGTACTTTAATTATTCGAAAATTAAGAATATTGTTTACATTAATGTTGTGCTCTTATTATACAGTAGTAATATATGTAATTACGTTAATGTGATATCAAGTTTACACATACAGAAATATAGAAGAGTTATAGTTTCATATTTTTCGGTATAATTTGCAAGATTGGTGATAGTTTACCTGTATGTTTCTCGGCGTCGTTTAGAGTGATATCTTCGAGAACCATTTTCTCGCTCTTGCCTTTGGCGTTTTGTGCATAAACGATGATGCGTAAAGTGGGCGGTAGGCCTTCGCCCACGAGAAGCTCGTTCAATTCCAGTCGAAATATAGGATATTCCGAGTTGGATGTGGTTAAATTAAGCCGCATCCGCATGGTAAAAGGATCATAAGCTTCGAGGACAAAGCGCTGCGGAAGGCCGCCGTCGTAGCCTGCGCGACATTCAACTTCCAGGGCATCCGAGCTGTGATTAGCGGCTGCACGCAGTGTGCAATTCGTCACGGGGCTCGGTTTTGCTGTAAGCAGGAATGGAGCAGTCACAAACAGGTAAGTAAATGTACACTTCAAAGGATGAGAAGCGCGATGACTTACAGGCGGGGACCACCTGGAAGACGCAAGGCTCGGATTGTCTCCCGATTGTGTTCTTGCCCCAACAGGTGAGTGTACCGTAGTCCCTCTGCGATGCGGGGGTGTACATCAGCTCGCTGACGTTGCCGCTGTTGGTGGCAAATCTTGCGGGGGAAACGTCGAAACTTTCGCCGCTGTTATTGAACTGCCACACGAATGTCACGTCGCTGGGGTCCGCTGCCACGTGGCACTGCACACGTAGCACTTCGTCCAGCGAAGCTCCGATGATCGTCATATCGCCATCTCTGCAGACGGGCGCGACTGAAACATACAAGTTGTATCAATGTAAAGCAACACGTCTCTGAAGTATTCACAGTATAAGAAGTAGCGATTTCAAATTCATACTTTCAATGTACAGTTTATCTGTTTCCTCAAAATCGAATTCACATTCCATGAAGATTAAACATGAATCACCTTAACAATGTTTATATAATTTTCTGTTAACAAACTTTATAGATTCATTTAACCGTTTTTCAGCAGTTCAAAATTAGTTTATATAGGGATAATTGTTTCACTACACGAGTAAAAAGTATATCCATTCTGGATTATGCTAATCTTTTGATATTTTTTTTTGATCCAGCTTCATTACTAATATAACAATTAGTTAATATAGAAGTAAGTAACATTTTCTCGCAATATAAATGGGAATTGCATCGATTTAAGGTATGAAATACCTACATGAAGAATTACATTATTTGTTATTAGAATACGTCTAAACAATGAAACTTGCATATTTATTCATTAAAGAGATATTTTTTGGCTAAAGTGAAGGTTAACTTAATGCTTTTAACTTTTTCCATGTCTGTGTTGGAATTCGAGAGGCTTTATTTACGTTTTTTATTAAAATCTACTTATCCTCGAGTTACGTGTGTGGGTAACAAGGGTGCAGGTCTGGGATAAAAAAGCGAGTATATTGGACATTGGTTGGTCGGAAAGACGCGTCCCGAATAAGCAATCTGTATAGGACGGAAAGAGAGAGAGAGAGAGGGATGAGATGGAAGCCGAAGAGACCTGGTCTCTGGCTTAGCGAGTTGTAATCCCGACGCGGTCGCCAGGATTGACATGCGAGCCCCTGGGAACGACGTCGCGGCGAAGGGAAGTTCCGTGCCCTACATCCTAATCGTCCTCCCAAAACCCCGACAAACTGTTTCAAAACGAAAAGTTGCTGCAATTTATCAACACACACACACACACACATGCACACATAAAAGTGTATTGATCGGCTGACAAGCAAACAAATAGAAGAAGCAAGGACACTGCTGCATCGATATTTAATCGGACTAAAATCTACAGATTTCATAGTTTTCCATTATGAATTTAGTTGCACAATAACGTAACTTTTTGTCTTTAGTCTTACTTACTTCTTAAATCTTTAGTATATACATTTCAAGGGACTACAACTTAATTTGAATGGGATGTTTACAACCATCACATAAACTCAATGCAACAACAAAATGCTATATACCATAGATCTTCTATAATATAATTAATTATATGCATAATGAATAACAATTAGAAACAATAGAAAAAAGTAAAATTTCAAACATTTGAAATGATTGACGTGCTGCAAGTTCGGCTTCTTCTCATTCGCTATAATTTAGAGTGAACAGTGTAGTGTACATCGACAGCGGAACTATTAATGAGGATCTGGCGGGCGACTTATGTCTACAAGTCTGCATTTGACGGCTTCCCATCACGTGCACTTCCTATGTTGCATACAACACAATCTTTAACTCTGATGTCTGCTGCTTCTATTGGGTTGGTGCATAATTAACTGGAATTTTTCAAATACAGTCACCATCCACTTCAATAACTGCCATTCATTTGCTTGGAAGAAGGTCAATTTCATGGTCAAAAAGTTAAACTTTGGTTACTTGTCATTTTGTCAATGATAGTTTGACGTGATAGTGCATGGGTGATTCTATGGGAGAATATGATGGTTTTGGAACCAGTTCCTTTTATTGGTAATGAATTCGAAAATGAGACAAATCCCGACATTCTACTCGCATCAAGAAGGCGAGCAACTTTTAGACAATAAAGAGTTAAGGATGATAATGGAAAACAATCGACAGTTTTAAACCAATTTACACACTAAATGACCAAAGGTTTTTGATAACGAAGGTTAATATTTTAAAAATGTAAGAAGTAATTACAAATGAAATATTAAATTAATAATGAATTAAGTCCGAATTATGATCAGATTTCGTAACAATAACGTAACTTTTTGTCTTTCGTCTTACTTACTACTTAAATCTGTAGTATATTCATTTTAAGGGACTACTAACTTATTCGAATGGGATGTTTACAACAATCACATCAACTCAATGCAACAACAAAATGCTATGTACCATAGATCTTCTATAATATAATTAATTATATGCATAATGAATAACAATTAGAAACAATAGAAAAAAGTAAAATTTCAAACATAATAAAGACTTAAACAGTGTAATATTCTGGAACAATCAGAATAATATATGAATTTAAACGATTCCCATTAAAAAGTATTATGAATTGATGTGATTCAGTTTAATGGCAAATTATAAATAAACATATTTTCGATAAAACGATTATCGTAAAAGCGACGGTCCGGAGGATAATTTAAACTTTTAATTAAATAATATAAATACAATAATTTCTCTAGGATTATCCGAGCGGTATTTCGCATGCGGTGCTTATTATTGATTTGGGGGAAACGCTTTGAATTTCAATTTGAGCGAAATCAGAATTAGTTTTAGTTAATGCTAAATTGATTTAGTTTCGCTATATAAATACAAACGCATCCAGTTTTCGTGTATTCCGGTTCCATCGCATTTCAGCTACTTGAATTTTTCACCCGACTGCTTCGGTCACACGCGCTTCACATTTTAAGGGTTTATCCGTTTCAAAGCGCAGATTAAATTAAATGTGCGCCAGTATTTACGTTTCTGCCGGTTTTATGTTACTTTGTATTTAATATATAAATATCCTCCATCCGCTCGGACTCATATTTTCTGCAGCGGAATAAATGTTGAACTCTTGAAATGATTGACGTGCTGCAAGTTCGGCTTCTTCTCATTCGCTGTAATTTAGAGTCAACAGTGTAGTGTACATCGACAGCGGAACTATTAATGAGGATCTGGCGGGCGACTTATGTATACAAGTCTGCATTTGACAGCTTCCCATCACTTCCTATGTTACATACAACACAATCTTTAACTCTGAAGTCTGCTGCTTCTATTGGGTTGGTGCATAATTAACTGCAATTTTTCAAATACAGTCACCATCCACTTCAATAACTGCCATTCATTTGCTTGGAAGAAGGTCAATTTCAAGTTCAAAAAGTTCTTGGAGGCAATCCATGCTTTGGCATCGATCATCAAGTTATCCAAATTGGAATTAAACTTTGGTTACTTGTCATTTTGTTAATGATAGTCCATGGGTGATTCTATGAGAGAATATGATGGTTTTGGAACCAGTTCCTTTTATTGGTAATGAATTCGAAAATGAGACAAATCCCGACATTCTACTCGCATCAAGAAGGCGAACAACTTTTAGACAATAAATGATAATGGAAAACAATCGACAGTTTTAAACCAATTTACACACTAAATGACCAAAGGTTTTTGATAACGAAGGTTAATATTTAAAAAATGTAAGAAGTCGTGATAGTCCATGGGTGATTCTATGGGAGAATATGATGGTTTTGGAACCAGTTCTTTCTATTGGTAATGAATTCGAAAATGAGACAAATCCCGACTTTCTACTCGCACCAAGAAGGCAAACAACTTTTAGACAATAAATGATAATAGAAAAAAATCGACAGTTGTAAACCATTTTACACACTAAATGACTAAAGGTTTTTGATAATGAAGGTTAAGATTTAAAAAATGTAAGAAGTAATTACAAATGAAATATTAAATTAATAATGAATTAAGTCCAAATTATGATCAGATTTCGGGGCAACTGTATTATGAAAATGTGTTTCAATGGGGTGGGATTGTGGGGAGAGACGCTGACAAAGAGATGAACAAATTACGAAGGAAGCAACTTAGCGTCGTGGGGTGAGCCCATTGTGCGGGCATAATGTTTTTGATCTATTTAGATCCAAATCTCCCGCGCACAAAACCGCCGCACCATGTTTGACATGAATTTAATGACATCAATTATAAACATCGCTGCGAGTTGCGTAACTTTGCCGCAAGTTCCGCCGCTTATTGGAATATATTAGTTGACATGAATGGATGGCGAATCCCAACATTATGACAAAGGTTAGGCCGTCGGATCCGTGCCCTGCCCCGGACAATGGGCTTAAAGTGATATTTGCATACCTAACGAACGAGACGTGAAGGAAGATGGAAAAATCGTGCGACGAAGAAGGTCAAGGCGGCGAGAGGAGAACCGTGGAGTCTTGAGGTGACAAACAAACGAAGCGCATCTAGCCATGAATTCCGCTGCACGGGATACAATGGTGTGTGCGTCCCGAATTCTCCGACAACTTAGACAAAGCGAACCTCTGGATGCTGGTAACCACAATGACGTGAGGTATATAAGAAGGTTACTCGACTGTGAGATTCCGACGCGGGGGATGCGAAAGAGGAGAGCAGCGTCTGCAGCGGGCGCTTCGATGCCACAACGAACTGCAAATCGCTCGCACGTTCCCATTGTACATTGAACAACCTACGACGAAATTCCACCAAAGGATTTCCCCGACATTACACAAATAGTATGGCATTCAACAAGCATTGATTACTCTTACAAATGCTATCACGTTTCCTAACTTAAATTGCTCCCAATATTCATTAATAATTCCAGCACAATGCAGATAATCAATAATTATTTATTTCAATTTATTTTTACCCCGAACGCAAATAAATTACGGTACACAATCATTAATAACCAATCCTGTCCGATACACTGCCCCTTTCCTTTCCTTTCCAACCAAACACTATTTCCATAAACATGTTGTGATCATGGTGACGGACGTGTGCAATTGCTTAATATGTCCATTAACGGAATTAATAAACAAAACGCCCTGCTTTTGTTTTTCTTACGTCAACTTTCTTCTACGAATTACAGTTGAGTGAAGTCTCTAATAATATACTTTTACATATCAAGTAATATGTCGTTAGAACAAACCAAACATCCCTTTCCTATTGTTAAATGCAATATGCAATAATACAAAACCCGAGGCACGTACTATTCGCAACATGCATTTACGTTGATCAGCTTGAAGCTATCCTCTGCAGAGATCTTGATTGTAGCTCTATATATTCTGTGTAATAGTCAACTTATTCGAAGATTTTATAAAACATCACAAATTTTGTTTAATATGTGCAATACAATACAATATAATAACTTTAAGAAAACTGCAAATTAATGTTTATATTATTGTGCTCAAGCAGTGTTTTCTGAATGGCTGTGCCCTGCCACAAGCAGACGATGCCAAATACCTTGGGATGCATCTCGACAGACGTCTCACTTGGAAGAAGCACATTCGAACAAAGAGGAAGCAGCTGGACCTGGCAGTAAAAATGTTACATTGGTTGATGGGCAGATATTCGTCTACCTCTGTTGACAATAAACTGCTTATCTATAAAGCCATCATAAAACCCATATGGACCTATGGAATCCAACTTTGGGGATCCGCATGTAATAGCACTATTGACATAATACAGAGGTTCCAATCGAAAACGCTAAGATCCATAACCAATGCACCATGGTTCTCAACAAATAATTACATCCACCAGTACACGAAAGTTGGAACTGTCAGGGAAGAGATAGAAAAGTTCAGCATTAACAATCAACATCGGCTGGACGATCATCCAAATCAACTCGTTGCCGACCTTGCAAACACAGCTTCCCACAGACGAAGATTAAAGCGATTTAAGCCACAGGATCTTCCTGGTCGCTTTGGTAATGTGTAAATAGATATATACGTGTGCATACGATGATTCTTTTTGTTATTCTTTTACAATAATTTTCATTTTAATTATTAGTGGAGTATGATCGTTGGGTCAATATCCAATATTTGTATTTTTCTTTATTTTATTTATGTTATAACTGGAGCTTATTATCTATTTTTTATTATATTCTGTAGATAGATTGCTTGTAAATAAATTTAAAAAAAAAGCAGTGTTTACTTTGTTTCAATCATTTCTACGTTACTTCTTATAGGAAAAGATGATTCGATGTATAAATCCAAACTTCAATAACGGATTAAGGTTCCACTGTATATGTTTTAACCGGAAATGTTTTTAATTTATAGATTTAAGAGTAATCGATTTGATATTTTTACCTCCTTGTGGGAGAGGATGAAGGACCGAATCATAAATCTTTAAGTGCGGTTTCGAGTCTAGTCCCTAAAGACCAGTATCGGAATTGCAAACATCTTCTGCTTTTTCGTATCCGAAAAACAGTCTTAAAGATGCGATGTAATTAATATAAAACATTAATTTTATCGATCTATTTTGATTGGTTAATAGAAGTATTTTTGATATGCTTCACACAATTTAGTGAAATTATGCTACAGTTAGATTTTTTCGAGTCCAATCATACTAAAACAGTGATAGTTGTCGCTAAAAAGTGTGCATTAACTAAACTGAATCAATACTTTTATTTGCAGTACAATTGCACTTTTGGAATTTACAAAGCAACTGATTCTTTATATACTACTTACAGTAGACTAAAGATATTTTTGCAAAAATCTTTTCGCAGTTAACTAATGAAAATCATTGTAATATCTTTTCTTATTGTCGTGGCCGACCACTTTATTATTGTTTATTATATTATTGATATGTATATCCCATAGTCCTACATCCTTCTTAACAATTAAACACATATGTTACGTATCCATCAAATATACAAAAGGATACGTGCACTTGATTATTTAGTCTAGCTTGTGGAATGTTTCCAACAACGTGGTTTTTGTCACCACACAGCAGACACTGTTCGGCACCCCTCATATTTGGGTGGGCCATAAAACTAAGATAAACTATTAACCCCATGCACTTAAAATGCATATCCGTTCCCTACTCAGCCCCTTTTTGAAATGGATAGATTTTTGAGAAATATAATTTAGTCTTCGAAGGAGAGTCTTCGAAGAACAGTCTTAGCTGGGGGAGCTAACCAGTAACTAAAGAGAATATTGTAACTCTTAGTTAATAAAACAGGAGATCAACACTTATATAGTTGACCTCTCCATAAAAACACTCAACTGTACAATAAAACTACTTGGAATATTCGTATTTGATATTCATAAACCCCTCCACAACGAAGTAACTACGAGATAATCCACGGTGTCCAGAGATTTTTAATCCCGGGACACGACATTATATCCACATATTGGATTTAGAAATTTCTAAAAAAAAATGGATGAAATAGCCGGTTTTTTGTTTGTTGGTATTGTGTATATGTGTATATTATACACTTGGTGCACGGGCGCAGTGTGCATAAGAAGATGCTCGTTCCTTTTGCCTTCCTTCTGAGCGCAGGAGACGCTCTCTTGAGCGGTGGCGAGATTAAATTTTGAATTTGTTGTGCCGTTGGCCCGAACATACTCTGCTGTCGCATAATTGAAATACATTTCCCTCTGAATACGCTTTCATTGTGTGCCGCCGTCCCACACACATACACACACACACACAAATACATATATATACGTACACTTAGAAACATAGAGACACATGCGGGGAGAAACCTGAGCACAGAGTTGGGAGATTTTATGTGCGCTCTCATTCTTTATTGTATAAACAATTTACTTCATAAACTTTACCACAAGTAAGTAAAATGAAGAAAAGCAAGAGCACCGCAGAGAAAAAGGAAAATAAACGCGTCGAAGAGGACGAAAAATCCTGAATCGTTATTAATTTGAAAACTTTCCACCTTCTTCCTATTCCACCCCGCCGGATTTGTATATTTATTTTAAAAGGGCGACGGTCCGTGCCGTGTTGTTCGAACCCTCGAAGGAAGGCGCCCTATTTTTATTACATTGTGATCTCGCGACACCGTCGGAATGAATTCCAAATCGGATTCGGGAATCCGAAAGATTTTATTAAACGGCAAATGTAAAATTCCTTTAAATCGCTGGCGCAACCCCCGATGTGCACCGATTTCGATTGCTCCATAAAGATAGGGCAAAGCGAATAAATAAATACATAAATAAATAAAGGGAAGGGACGAAACGAACTATGCCACCGAAACGCGAAGGTGGAATCTTTAACGCGCGCGATTAATTGAAACATGCATTCCCTTAATTAATTACTGATGTCATAAGTTGGAGAATAAGTTAATATTCAATTTCCGTTTTGCACCGCTCTCTCTCGTTCTCTCACTCTGCGGAAGTTTTAATTTATTGCCGGAGGGTTGCGTAAACTGTATGTACATGTACAGGCTACAATTCCCATTTTGTAGTAATTTACGTTCAGGCGGTTTCTTCGAACTGAAAAATTCGGCAAATACTTCAACAAATTGGTTTTACTTATTTAATTGAATTCGAAATATTTACTTTAAAGAAAACTTTATTTCATTACAAAGTATATTTCTGTATTGAACCTTTCAAATTATTCCTTTTTCATTTGAACCATATAAATCATATTTATCAATGGAACTATCTAATTATATAAAAAAACTTATAGTTTAAATAATGCAACATTCATATGTATGCTACAAAGGGTTATAGACTATAGGTCTTTGTGCCCCAATAATAAGATTTATTAACAGATTTATCTTGTTGTGCCTTTTTGCAACGATATTTACAATATATCCATTCAGGCAAACACAGCAAATCACACACTATTTCAGACAACTGTAGCCCAATGACAACCAATCCCTTGAAGACTATTTATATTAGGGCAACAAAAAACTGTGTAGTATGTTCTATCGGATCGTATCCTACAATTCCTGATATCCAGAAATGCAATTCTGAAGCTCGCGTTGAAACTTGAATGCTCGATCAGAATTATCATGTTTTTCGATGAAATGGTTTGTCAATTTACTGGAAAGTTGAAGACCTTCTCGAATAACACTTGCAGTGAGTGTGACTGGAGTTTCATCTTCTTCCGATTCTTTTTCGTTTTCTTGTTCTTCAACGGTATCAAGAGTTATACCAATGATATCATTGTCATTCATGACATTATCCTCAAGTAATTCGTCTAAATCGTTTTGGGTATATGTTTCAAAACCTTCCCCACCAATTTCATATGCTGAAGAAATTATTTCAGCTGAAACTGTCGACGTTCGGTTAGTTTCTTTGAATTTTAACGTGTCAAAATGGCCTAAAATAGTTATTTAACAAAATGCTTTTTGCAATAAAAACCGCATGAAAAAAGTACGCATAAAAAGAGTATATTTTTACTACATGACAAGTAACCAATCAACTAAATCATATTAAACTGAATTAATGTAAAATTTCAAATTGTTTACTTAATAATGAAACAATGTGAAATATTGAATGCCGTTCCATGGGTCGAGGATAAATGGATCGATAGACCGGACCAACGTACCAAACAGCCTGATGCTGTTCTGTTCTAAGACGTGATCGCATTTAGAAATTCCCACGAGTCGTTCCGGTTTATGAACTTGGATGCTGCAACATTGCTGTACACATTTACTCTTTTATTTACATTTTCTTCCACAATTCAATTCTTAATCATCAATCGGATTCAATTAATACTTACTTTCATCGTAAAATTACAATGTTCTAAATAGGAAATGTAAACGAGGGTGCGTTTCGTTTACATTGATTTTTTTTCTTCATTTGTCTCATAACGTTCAGAGCAGAAGCAACGTCGCATCATACATGTACACTAATGAGTTTTCTATTTACTGAACCCTCTGTTTACTAAGATTGTGCAACAAACAGTAATTATTCGAAACCGTTCTGGGATTCACAGTGTTTTGATACACACTTTACATAATTACAGTTCCCGTCTGATCCGAACATGTGTGTGTGTGTTTTTTTGCTTGTTCATCGATTCATCGGGTTTTGGAGCAAGGCTTTAGACATTCATTTAAGCAAACATTTTCGTTTCAAATTTTCCACGTCGTTTTTCTTAATATTTACAATATTTTCTTGTTCAGCCGGAAAACTGCAGCAGTGTCTCAAATTCGGATAAACTCCGCTGTTCTCTCCTGCCACGTGTACTTTTCGTTTTCCCAATTTGGGAAAGTAAGGTAAGGCAGTTACTAATCATTACTCATGCGAAACATTACTCACATCTGACACGCAGATTGACGGGCTTGCTCATAGTTTCTCCCCTTGGATTTGATGCCAGACAGGTGTAGGCACCGCTTTGCCACCTGGTCACTCTCTGAAGAACCAAGCTGTGGGTACTTATGATCACGCCGAGGGACATGTTCTGAGTCACTAGCTCACCCTGAAAAAGCAGAAAACAATTACAAGATTAAACAAAAACACGTCATAAGCTTAATCACATTATATAAATTAATAGTTTTCCTTGAGATACATTTGCTGATGATTGAGAACAAAAAAATAATAATTATAAACTTATAATGACTATGATAGATGTATAATTGATTGTAACCCATTAAGAATGCAAGAGAGAATGACCACCCCTCCAATTAATTGCGAATTTAGGCGCAAACGTGTAATATGCAAAGTTGACCACCGTCGTAATACAAATATGAATATTAATTAATGTTAAAAAGATTGTAACCGAGATAAAACAAGTACAGGCGGATTTGAATATAAAGTATATGCAAAAAGTGTCTGGGTCTTTGCTCAAATGTGAACCCCCCCCTCCCCCCACTACTACTACATTACCATTTGTTTCTCTTCGCGCATTTTAGTTACATTCAATTATTATTTTATTCCACATTTTTTGTTTTTTTTTGTTGTTCACCTGTTCCATGCGGCCATTGATGTTGTTATTAAATTCGCAAATGGAAGCTCGTATTAAATTCCGCATGGATATACAAATTTTAAATTTAATTGCACAACGAAGGGTCAGGATTGCTATGCAAAAAAACAAAAACAAAACAATAACAACTGCGTGACAAATCAAAAAATAATTATTGTACTTCCACGTGCACGATATTCATTGTCCGACATGTAATACAAAGCCCACAATAAAACAGCAATCGGTTCACGCGCATTATTGAAAAACATCAAACGCTCTCTGGATGCAACAGATTTATGGAGTGAACAATGTAATGTGAACGGTGAATATGGATTTTTTAATCCGCAATTGCCGTCAATCGCTATTAACAATTAAAAGTAAAGGAAATATCCTCAAATAGTAAACTAAAACTGAAAATGTAATAATTTGATAAATCTTCCAATACTAAACGATTAGTTCCCTACCACCGTATTACATCATCCTCTCCCCATGGTAATCTTCTCATCTGCCCATCGCCCTTCATAGAATACCTGCTAGATCCAAAACTCAACCTTAACTCCTATTCAAAAGAACTCAAATCCAAAATTAAGACAAGATCCCGTCACTTTCGATCCCTAACATTCTATAGTTCAATATCCATCAAATGTAAAACATCATCTATAAATCAATTCATCGAATATGGTTTTTCCCTTCTCTATCAATGCCGGAACCCTGTTCTGAAAAGTCTCTTCGTATCCAAAGTTTCCTCCCTTCGTACCTTCACCAGGATCCGCCATCCAAATAACCCTCTATTCCAAAACCAAAATTGTTCCAGTCCTCGATAGATACCTCTCCGTTTCCCTTAAATTCATCTCAAAAGACACCAATTTATCCTCTCTCTCCAAATTTTGTATCCTTCGAGATCCATCAACCTCCTAAATATAAGTATTCGAGACTAACCCTATTCCAGTACCTATTATGCATATGTCCCTTTCCTTTCCCAGACAGTCCCTTTTTTGTATAATGATTTTGTTTCTCCTTGTTCATTTCTATATTGTATATAATATTCATGCGCGGAAAGACTAATGGTCGATAGCCCATAGTCAATAATTTGCTAAATTTGTAATTAAATTTTATATAAAAGTAATGCATTATACTATATTTACATAACACTGCTTGATACAGTATCAATTTAAGTTCTATTTATATTGGATTCGGATCTAATCTCAATATCAATAAAAGGGCATAAAGAGTTTGAACATAAAGCAAGAACAGTAAAGTAATTATTAAGAAATTTTATATTCAATATAGTAAAGTATTTGCGGTATGTAATAAGGACTTATTCATTGCGGCATGGCGATAGGTCCTTAATTTGTATGAAATAAAAATCTGAATGCGAAAGCAATTAGATAGGATATTTATGAGCAGGACAGGTCCTGCATAATAAACGGGGCAGACCGCCCTCCCCTTTACGTGAGAAATGAATCGCCGCGAGAATAAATCACTCGTCCACAAAGTATAATTAAATACAAAATCGAAGGCGCGAAAGCGGTTCCAATTCCTTTCCGAATGGTATACCATTGAATACAATTGCATACGTGGCTTGCCAAAACAAAGGTATCCCAATAGGAATTCCAGTTTTATTCATGGCAACTGCTATATGATATGAATACTTAATGTTTGAAGAATAGGATATGAAGATCCAAGATTGAGTGAAGAAGTGTACGAGACAAGTTATCTGGAAAGTTTCAAGTGTTTCTAAAGGGTAGATAAAACGCTGAATGAAGGTAACTTGTTCACAGTTGTGATCGTGAATAATATTTAAATGTATATGAAAAATCTGGGTCAAAGCTTTTATTATGATTTATTGTAATGGCATTCTTCTATACTTTATTATAACACTTTAGTTATTTAAGAACTGTATTAGTTCTTTGATGCAAGTTTACATGATTAAAGTGTATTATTGTTAAATATTTATTGAATGGCATTGGTTGTTGTTGAATATTGCATGCGTTGCAAAAGTTGTACAAATCATCAATATTGATTCTAATGGGAGACGTGTTTCGGAAAGTAGGAAAGTTTGTTTCCGCATCGGACGGCGGAAAAGGCGAAATAAAAATCCCGTCCCTAATAGAGGCGTGAAAAAAGTTAATCCGAGTGCGATTAACCCCTGGGAACTTCATATGTAAGTGAACTTTCTGGGTGGCATTTATACTTAAAGTTGTGACAGTTTGACTAGCGCCGCGGCCCATCCCCTTTGCAATAATAAATTTCGAGGGGTGACTGCGAATCCGGAGAGGTCAGGGGTGTGGGGTGTGTGTGTGCAGCCGAACTTA
>JAFMTC010013962.1:71772-83030 GCA_018845635.1 Nicrophorus orbicollis | reverse complement strand
CCCCCCCCCCGCCGTAGATGTCCCTCGAGACGCATACCTTATACGCTACGGACAGTCCGCCGCCCTTCTTCGTCTTTTTTCAGCATCTTATGCTGTCCTCTCCACCCTACGACTGTATCTCTTCATCTCCCTTTTGCCCTCTGAAGATCGCAACTCCCGTAACTTCTACTTAACGCAAGATACACATTTCCAATAGATTTTATTTCACCCACAGGAACGGATAAATTATTGCCAATAACAGGAAGAACGTTACCTTTTCACGTCTCATTTTTATATATTTGTTTATTTCGAGTTCCAATGATGAAATATTCATTTGATTTCTGTGAAATTATACATTCCAATAGAATATATGTTTAATTCGTTTCTCAATATTAATTTCAATCAAAAAACGCAATGCTTTTTGTATTATTACAATAAATGCAATTATCATATATCAGATTTTCACTATCTTTCCAGTGATTATTCAACAAAAGTCGTACATTTATCTATATTTTTTCTTATATGAGAATGAACATGAATGTCTCCAAGTAAATATAACTCCCATTGATGATTGCACAACAAATGGTAACTCAATTTTGTTATCGAGAACAATAATTAGTAATTTTCTTTATGATTTCTTACAGTGTAATCTCGGTCATAAATTGCTGCAGATCACAAGAACAACTTTTAATGGCTGAAACAGTTAAACGGAAGAAAATCAAGTCGACTATGTGGCAAGGTTTTATAGTCGTGATGTGATGTAAGTGCGTGTTTATGAGCGGTGCGTGGTCCGACATGTGTAGTACATTTTATGCACACCACGACTTGCTAGGGGTGGGTTCGCTCGTTTTATACGTCATTTCCACGTTATTCAAGATGCATACGCCATGGCGAAATTGGCATTATCTTCTGAGCGTCGTGCGTAACTCCGAGCTGTTTAACTCCTGGCTATTTATTTATGGCTTGCCTGAAAAATGCAGACGGCTTCTGGATATACTGTAAAGTGGCCTCGTTTCGGTGTCCCTCCGAAGAATATTTTTAAGCGAGCCGTCGCATATCAACCGTAACGGCCGACCGGGGAATCGATATATCGGAACTATATGTTTATACAACACTTTGTTGGGAAAGTCCACTAAATTTGGCGCAAGTTCTGCACCAGCAATATTCCACCCTCCACTCTCTCGTTGTTGTTTTTTTCCCTCTCTCTTTTCCGACATTTTAACTGTCCCTTGGGCATTTAAAATTTAAATTCTGATTTAATCCACCTCCGACTGTTTTCACGCGTCCAGAGCAATATACAGCGTAAAGAGATATTTAACTGCCGGAAAGGCCGACAAACATTGGCAGCGCAACAGATAATTGCTAGATCACTTATGCATCCCATAAAATAGCTTCTCTTTGCTGCAACACGAATGAATTTGTAAGTATAATCTAATATTATCGTTGTTCTCTTTTACATAACAATCAAAATATTGCAATGTTTAGTTGCAAAATGATGTTTTGAAAGTGAATATCTATCATAAATTTAGTTGGAAATACAACAACTTATCGTCTATGTTTCCAATTAAACATACATTCCCCACCCCTATTATGTAAACAATAGTAAATTGAAGCAATAATACAGATAAAAAACATAACTGTAAACACATCTATAAAAAAAAACGTGATTCAATAAAAGCAATTAATAATTATTTGATTCAATAATGAAAATCTAAAATATACAATTGAGAAGCAGTTTACCATATCATATTGATGCTTAAAGTAAACCAATTGGAAACTCAATATCATTAAATAAACAATAAATGAAACAATATGTTGTACTGGAAATTCCTATACACATATGTATCTACAGATAAGAGTTATCACCAGAAGATGAAGAGTAGATGAATTGCAACTCGGAGCGTCTAGGGTCGACGAACCGTTCCCACATGAATGCATAATCAGTAGGCTTCTTCGCCAACTCCGTCTTTAACTTAGTTGATCTTATATTTGTAATATGTATTTAGAATTGGGGATCCGAGGAATAAACAATTGTCTTAGATGGGGATCCAAAGAAGAACATAGTCTTAGTTGGGGATCCAAAGAAGAACAGTCTTAGAAGAGTACCACTTAACCATTTGAGAATAAAGTTATTGTTAAACCTATCGAATTTACTCAAAATCCCCAATAAGGCTCCATCAGTATCCAGTGTACACCTTTTTTTTAAGACCACGATTGCTACAGGAGCATACTTTTCACCAGTTTTCAGTTTGAATTTAGTGTCAGAAGCAGCAGTAGCTCTCAGTACAACATTTCCTCAAGTTTTTTGAGCAAGTGCATATTTCAAACTTAAGGGTAGTTATATACACTAAGTTATTGTAGTTCTATCGGTTGATTTGGGAATATCGGTGTACTTGGAAGAAAAAAATTGAAGTATTATACAAAATGAATAAGAAACTTAACAACAATACCAATACAAATGATAAAGTTCTCGTAAGGAACTCGTTCGATGACACCAGAATTTTGCTTACACGTCCTCTAGGACACAGAAAGAAGATTCGTGGACATACGTTCGACGCCGAAACGTCCATCTTACGAATTGTGCAGAAAAAATAATTTCGACTTACCAGAAGACAGTAAAAGGAGGAAATCAGTGATTATCGAAAGAAAAAATACCCCGACAGACCAAAACAAAGCATTACTTAGTCACCGATTCACCAGAGACTAAAACTAATGTAAATGATTACCGTAATATCAAACCAGTGCAGAAGAAGCTAACTATAATGAATAAGATGTTACGAGAACTCACATAAGTGGAAATCGTGCTGGTAAATAAAAAGTTATATACATGAATTGAAAACGTGTACACTGATTACTGATGTAGGCTCCACATTCAACAATAATAAAGAAATCTTCCACTGTGTTCCTAAAACCATCCTGGGACATAACAATTCCTTCACTATTATACACTGTTATTCTGATTTATTTTCACAAAATATTATCATATACTTCTAAGAAGTAATATTAAGTATGAATTTGTAATTCGTTCGCCGCTTTTCCAGTATTATTTCTGTAAATTTCGTGGATTAAAAAGAAATCCCAAGGTGGGGATTAGAAAGGATGGCGGCGAGTTTAAGCAAATGTGGGTGGGCCATAACTCAGAAGCACCCAGTGTATGCATGTTGCATGGGATTTAAGATGCCGGCTTCCTTCCGGCTACCAGCGGCGATTATGTCGGATTAATTGTTTCCCGCATACATAATTGCCTTCTTTTGAAGAGCCGAAGCCAGACGGCCCCGCATTAAATATTCATACAGATCGCAATTACACGAAGAATGGATTCCGCTGAACAGAAAAGGCATACCTCGATTGAGAACGGTGTGCCGTTAAGTGCACGGTTAAGAATTACCATCTAAATGAAAGGAGCAGCTTAAATCATAATTAAAAGGGAGCATCACACTCCCCCCCCCCTCACCGGGCTCTCTAATCAAAGGCAAACATCAAAGAATCCCCATGCGGTTCGAGCAAACATACCACAGGCGAATTGTAATTTTCAGTTGATTTCAAATACCATCGCTTTTATCGAAACACAGCGGTTCTTTTTGTGGGCATTCCAAAGCGGTTATATGCCCTTCAAATTCAAGTGACATGCATTATTTCATTTCATTTCATTTCACCACATTGTCATCATGATGAATACCATTTAGCGGATAGAGTGTACAAATGTAAATTTCCACTTTTGAGAATCGCTGGTGGTATTATTGAAAACTGCTTCGTAGACGCAAGGCGGCTCCCTCCGCAAGGGTCCGAGCATGAAGTACGTAACAGAATGGAAGCATACACGTATGCGAAATTCCTATACGCATATGTATCTACAGATAAGAGTTATCACCTGAAGATGAAGAGTAGATCAATTGCAACTCTGAGCGTCTAGGGTCGACAAACCGTTCCCACATGAATTTATAATCAGTAGGTTTCTTCGCCAACTCCCACCCTTCTTTAACTTAGTTGATCTTATATTTGTAATATGTATTTAGAATTGGGGATCCGAGGAATATACAATTGTCTTAGATGGGGATCCAAAGAAGAACAGTCTTAGAAGAGTACCACTTAACCATTTGAGAATAAAGTTATTGTTAAACCTATCGAATTTACACAAAATCCCCATAAAGGCTCCATCAGTATCCAGTGTACACTTTTTTTTTAAGACCAACGGTTGCTACAGGAGCATACTTTTCACCAATTTTCAGTTTGAATTTAGTGTCAGAAGCAGAAGTTGCTCTCAGTACAACATTTCCTCAAGTTTTTTGAGCAAGTGCATATTTCAAACTTAAGGGTAGTTATATACACGTTCAAATTCAAGTGACATGCATTATTTCATTTCATTTCACCACATTGTCATCATGATGAATACCATTTAGCGGATAGAGTGTACAAATGTAAATTTCCACTTTTGAGAATCGCTGGTGGTATTATTGAAAACTGCTTCGTAGACGCAAGGCGGCTCCCTCCGCAAGGGTCCGAGCATGAAGTACGTAACAGAATGGAAGCATACACGTATGCGAAATTTGCATACGTTTAATATACAGCGGCGGTTTTTATTATTCCCGGAGATTTATGGGCCGATTAAATGTAATAAATATTTGCGTTCTCATGAAACGTTGCATACAAAACAGAACGCCGGAACTCGTGGTTATTGGATTTTACGTAACGCGGGGTCGCTTACGTTGTGAAACCAGGTGATCTTGTGCTGCTTCGGATTGGATTTAATGTTGCATTCGAAGTACACGTCGTCTCCCTCTTTGATGTCCTCCGGGTTAAGAGTGCTACCCAAATGCAGCACCACTTGCGGTGGGTCTGAAACAGTGGAAAACGTAATTAAACTTTCCATTCGGACTTCAAGGAAACGGAAATACGAGAAGAAAAGGGAAAAAAGGTTCAAACAGGCATACGAAATGACTAGAAACTAAACTCAACTTTAGACAATATGGAAAATGCGATCGATATTTGTAAATATATGATCTATAACTTTGCAGCAACAACAACATATTTTCTGAATATTTCTTTTGGAATGAGTTTATCATTTTTGCAATAAATTTGTTATATGATAATTGAAATTAATAATCAAATAAACGTATTACAAAAAAAAAACTGATTAAACAGCGGATGATTAAATTGCACATGGTTTAATTAATTTGTTTAATAGTTTTGTAGAAATACGTAAAAATATAATGCATTGAAATGCACGCCAATTATAATTAAATTCGCTAATGAAAATTTCAGGATTAGCGCAATATGTACATTTATTAATAATCTGTTGATGTTCATGAGATTTTCGCTAATTAAATATTAATGAAACATTTCATTCAAAGATAATGTAAACATCAATAACATGATAATTTCAAAGCTCGATTTTGGGTGGGTTGAGGTATAATTAATATATATTCTGTGATTAAGATTTAAAAAAATTTATAAATACAATTTGCCAGAAAGTGAATAGAAAATCTTATGTGATTCACTGAATTTGTTTACAAACAGCATTAATTATATTCTGAACTAGGGCAGACCGTGATTTTGTAAATCTTGCAGCATGCAAATATTGACTCCTGAGTCCAGTAAACATTGCATCACTTAAACTTGTGAGCAACCACCTTATCGCATTACTTACTCACAAACAGGTGAATATTTCATCACTATTATTTCCCAAATAATTGCAAAAAATTAATGCAACAAAACCGTGTATATATTAAGTAAGCAAAGTGTAATCAAGGACGTTGTGCATTTCATTTGGGAAGATTCCATTTTGAAGTATGGTAACTCCTGAACCCTCCGCTTTCAAATACTTCAATGAATTAATTACTTAGTTCTCCTAGTAAGGCTTTGATGTCCGTCAGTCTGTACCATTTGTGTGTTCGTTTACTTTGAGCAAATTCAATACACCTAAACACAGTTTGCCTTTCAAGTCACGTGTTTCGCACGAATTAAATGAAGTTTCATAAAATTTCTTAAACATTACTTCTCCCTAATTTCAAGATAAAATAATATTCTTTTGTATAGAGAAACTCTCTACATTTTAAACAGATTAAAAAGTGTGTTTCCATTCATTAAATCGTTTCGAATGATTAAAACTCGATGAAATCATTTAGTCCAGGCAATATTTTTTGGATTGATGGACTCGGGAGCAACAGAATTCGTTTCGTAATTTCGGTTAGATAAACTGTTTGCGAAGCGAGGCAATTTCCGTTTTTCGGCAGCCGTTTTCGAAATACGCAGATATTATTTCGATTATTGCTGAAGCAAACGTGTGCAATCCGGTTTGTGTAATCGATTTATCTGCTAGGATTGTTCCCTTTGTTGCAGGAAATATTTGAAACAACAGGGATTATCATTGGATAATTGAAGGATTTGGGTTTCATCAAATTCCAGCAAATCAGTTTACATTGATTGACATTGAATAGTACACATATTATCTCATAATAAAAAGTGTATGTCAATTCATATTAATGTATAGAGAGTTTGGGAAATCATACACAATAGTTTCCTACTTTGTGTTGTCACAAAAAAATAATAGGATTTCGCTTTGAATCGAAACTTTATTTAGATTTTAGCGACTTTAGAACTCAAATTTACTCCAATTCAAAGTTGTAGCTAAATTCTGAGCAATTTTTGGTATTTACTATGTTTTATTATCATTTTTATCTAGAAACTGCTTGTGTTTATTGCGTTGAGTTTATTTAGGAAATATTCATTTGTATAAGGAAGAGAAGTGCAAACATTTTGTGATTAAATAATAATCTAATTAAGATCAAGTCAACAATGATTATTTGACAGTGAAATATCATTACATTATTTGGTCACGCGATTTGTAGGAGTTGAAGTTCAAATGAGGTAAATAGTTTCAAGAATAAATAAGTCGTGTTAAATGATGAGGTAAAGTTAGTTTTAGACGAAAATTATTTGCAATATAACAGGATTGTTTATGGAAATGCGAAATTTGATGTGCACGTGTTAAGTTGCCTTATCTTTGCTCTATAATTAAACCTGGCTGAGGTGTATTTATAGATTATACGTAAATAACAGGTACACACTATAATTGCTTAATGAAAATGATTACTAGGCTAGATAGATATATTGCGGGTCGATGGAGATAGCTAATTTGGAGGCATGTCCTCTATGGACTGCGCACACACATACAGCGTTTGTGGATGATAAAAGTCACAATAATGCCGTTATTACGTCTAATTTTATTATCAGGTGTAGTTTGTCAATGTGTCATTAGGCGGAACACGCGAACGTTCATTTAATGCCCCCTGGATGGTTCGTAAATTACAATTGAAATGCGCCTTAATTTAAATTTAAAATCAGGCACGCGCTCCGCGTAGAAAATTTCTGTGCATGAAATTTATTCGGGATAATTTAGGGCCTCGCTGCTCCATATTAAAATTTATTGATTTTATTGCAGAACTAGCTTAGATTCCAACATGTACGAATCGTGAGCGAAATTCTAATATCCCCAATACATATTTATAATACACAATGTCCGAAATGTAATTAAGTAAATTTATTAATCATTCTGGTTCTGAACATTTCAAATCCTCAAAAATTCCTGTAAGTTTCAATTTCTCAAATTTTTTACCGTAAATTTCAATTTTTCAATTTCTCATATTTATTAAGGTAAATTTCAATGTTCCTATTTCTCAAATCATTTACTGTAACTTTCCATTTTCCAAATTCTCAAATTATTTACCGTAAATTTCAAATTCCCAAAAATTACCATAAATTTCCTTTTTCAATTTCTCAAATTTATTAACGTAAATTTCAATTTTCCAAATTCTCAAATCATTTACCGTAATTTTCCATTTTCGTAATTCTTAAATTATTTACCGTAAATTGCAAATCTTCAAAAATTACAGTAACTTTCCATTTTTCAAATTCTCAAATTATTTACTTTAAATTTCAAATCCTAAAAAAATACCTTAACTTTCCATTTTCCAAATTCTCAAATCATTTACCATAAATTTCCATTTTCCAAATTCTGAAATTATTTACCGTAAATTTCAAATCCCCAAAAATTACGATAAATTTCAATTTCTCAAATTTATTAACGTAAATTTCAATTTTCCTAATTCTCAAATCATTTACCGTAATTTTGCAGTTTCGTAATTCTTAAATTATTTAGCGTAAATTGCAAATCTTCAAAAATTACAGTAACTTTCCATTTTTCAAATTCTCAAATTATTTACTTTAAATTTCAAATCCTAAAAAAATACCTTAACTTTTCATTTTCCAAATTCTCAAATCATTTATCATAAATTTCCATTTTCCAAATTCTGAAATTATTTACCGTAAATTTCAAATCCTTATAAATTTCCATAAATTTCCATTTTTCAATTTCTCAAATTTATTAACGTAAATTTCAATTTTCATAATTCTCAAATCATTTATCGTAATTTTCCATCTTCGTAATTCTTAAATTATTTACAGTAAATTGCAAATCTTAAAAAATTACAGTAACTTTCCATTTTTCAAATTCTCAAATTATTTACTTTAAATTTAAAATCCTAAAAAAATACCTCAACTTTCCATTTTCCAAATTCTCAAATCATTTATCATAAATTTCCATTTTCCAAATTCTGAAATTATTTATCGTAAATTTCAAATCCTCAAAAATGATCATAAATTTCCATTTTTCAATTTCTCAAATTTATTAACGTAAATTTAAGTTTTCCAAATTCTCAAATCATTTATCGTAATTTTCCATTTTCGTAATTCTTAAATGATTTACCGTAAATTGCAAATCTTCAAAAATTACAGTAACTTTCCATTTTTCAAATTCTCAAATTATTTACTTTAAATTTCAAATCCTAAAAAAATACCTTAACGTTCCATTTTACAAATTCTCAAATCATTTACCATAAATTTCCATTTTCAAAATTCTGAAATTATTTACTGTAAATTTCAAATTTTCAAAAATGACCATAAATTTCTATTTTTCAATTTCTCAAATTTATTAACGTAAATTACAAATTTCCAAATTCTCAAATCATTTACCATAATTTTCCATTTTCCTAATTCTCATATTATTTACCATAAATTTCAAATCCACAAAAATTACAGTAATTTTCCAAATTCTCAAATTATTTACCATAAATTTCCATTTTCCAAATTCAAAAATATTGCAAAATTACCGTAAATTTTAGAATTGTTAATTTTCTACAAATTTTCAAATGTTTCGTATATTTCAAATTCAGAAGATTTACAATAAATTTAAAAAAATGACAGAATCAAATATAACGTAATCATGAATGTAATTGAGGTTTCTGTTATTTTAACATTTTAAAAGTAAATACATGTGACATTTGATAATAAATGTAATAAAATATCAATTTTCAGCCATTTTTTAGAATATTATTATTAAACAATTAATAAAAACGCTGTTTTATGATGATATTTTTTGTTCCCGGGGAACGGGTTTCCGGCGTTCCTAAGTGTTTTCCTAAGGTGAAACAAAATAAATATGGGTTAGTGGGAAGTGCAGCTGCCGCTGAACCCGGAGAAGTCGAGTAAAAGCAAACGAAAGGAACGGGATTACTTAATGAAGAAATAACTGGGGAATGTATCGGAATTTGACTGCCGTAATCTCGAATTAATTTTCTCTCGCAGAAATGGCGTAGGCCGTGCCCCATTAGGCTCCGAAACCCGTACTTTTTACCACTCAAGAAATTCCGGCAAAGTTCGAGAAAATTCATTAATTTTCTCTGCATTTGTGCATAGTTCACCTGGTGTTAAACAGAAACTCATTATTGCTTAAACCGACCGCGCTTAAAGTAATACATTAAGAAGTTGTGTGAACAATAAACCCAGACGCAAGCATAATACGTATGTTTAACTACGGCCGTATATTATATACTTTAGGCAGTTACACTAACCACTAGTTATTACTACTCGTTATAATGTTCACGTTTCTATTATTCATATACCAATGCTCCTCCATACACTTGTTACATCCATCAAAAACTTTATGTAAATTACAATTGCCGGCTGAAAAAATAAGGACCTCGGGACATTCCGAGCGTTTCAGTTAAAGCAGCGAATCCTGGAGATGTGCCAAGAAGATAACTGCGATGCTTCTGTATTTCGGATAAACAATGAACAGAAAAAAAAAGAAGCAAGGAAAAGAAAAACCGAAATATATATGGAATTAAAATCACGTTTGTGGCCAACCCATTTGGCCGCTCGTTTTCCTATTGCCATCCGCTGCTGTAATTGTCAATATGTGCCAGAGTGCACGTTCACAATTGCGGCTTGTTATATCATTTCAACAGCCAGCACATATTTCCTACTTGAAATATCCTAATACAATCAGATGACATCCATTCTCGAAACAAAAACAATCTTATTGTTTTGTGATCGAATTAGCAAGATAATAGCAAAATTAAATGATTTTATCATTTTCTCTAATGAAATATTATTATAAATGTAAAAAATTGACGTAGTAAAGACTGCAAACAATAAATTACGTTTATAAATGTTCGTACTTTACCTCTGCTCTTTTCAACTAAGCTTTGTTTACTAAGTTAACTACTTTATTTATTTCAAATAACAAAACAAATAAATGCGCCAAGGATTACATATTTTTATAACTTAGTACTTCAAATATTGAATTATTATTTCTGCACCAAATCTAGAAGATGTTTTACTCTAATCCTGTAACATTTTTAATGTCGTGTTATTCTTTTTACATTATATTTAATGAATATATATAACCTGTGTATAGAATGTAAGTAGTTTGTTAATTAATAGCCTGAGAATGGAAGATTTCCGTAGCTACGGATTCGGCGTAAACTAGACCGGTTCGCAAGGATAGAGGAACAAACCAAAATGTGATATATGGAGTTCACTGTTCCGCAGAAATATTTAAATGAGCTTCCGCGTTATGTTAATTTTAATTAAAAGAAGGGCCGACATTAAAATTCTCATATTTCAGGTTTTATTTAGGGCAAGAGAGTCTGAAAACGGAAGGAAGGAAGGTGGAAGGAACAAGAGGCCGTAGAAACGCGGCAGGTCCTCGGGGCGTTCCGTACTTTATAAAGAATACTTTGAAAATAACACTAAAGGATAGAATTACAAAGGACGATAAAGATTTATCAAGAACGTCGAGTTTGTTTCCATAATGTTTAATTTAAAGAATAAGGGGTTAAGATGCCACCATCACGTCTCATTGTTCGAGACAACGAGAAGTGACAAAGGGAGAGAGAAAAATGTGAAAGAGATAGAAAAAAACAGGGTTGGAAGGTATG
>JAFMTC010013962.1:39671-49789 GCA_018845635.1 Nicrophorus orbicollis | reverse complement strand
CTGATTATATTGTCAAAGGGAAAAAATCAACATGCGACGTTGAGACTAATTTTACTTGTGAAGAATCATTATCTTCAGGACATAGATCTGATATGCTGACTATCTCTTCTAGTGATGAAAGTGATTTCCAACCATTTCGCAAATTATGCTGAACACTCTCATATAGTATAAATTTAGAAGGAATATGTTAAGATTATATTTTTCTGAAATTTAATAAACCCTTTTTTATGCGATTTTCGGTATTCTGTAACTCATTGATTTAGTTTTATGCGGTTTTAAAAAATTATGCGTATCTACCGCATAAAAAGAGAACCAAGTGTAATAGGATATTGATGATTGTAACTTCTGTGCAGCTATGTAGGTAAAACCAAATCTTAAGTGAATGCCACGAATGGAAGCATTAAAAATGTTGGGGGGTAATTATGTCGAAAACTGCGGGGACTTTTCTATTAGGGCGACGGTCTTTATGGAGGCGGTAAAACGCCGGCAGTAAATCACAATTACGAACTGGGACAACGCGAATAATCGCGGTTATCCAAGCCGGCGGTGCAGTTTGCGGAACGAGCGCAACCGCCACCGGCGCCTCCACCCGAAATACACCCCACACGCGGCCATCTCCCATGTAAAGAGAACACTTGCTACTGTTATATAATGTGGAATTTATGAATTATTATCTCCGGACGAACGGGCGTTCGCTTCACACGTAATGGTTCTCTCACTCCGGTTATACCGTGGTCTCATATTATATCCGGTCATATTACTTCCGGAATACACGCTGATAGTCGTAATGGCGCGCACTCACTTCGACGGCGATAAGCAAGGCGCCCCACGACCCGCTTATCGTCGGCATTCCGCGATCGCATCTCTCTCACTCTAACTCACCTAAACGTCTGCAACTCGTCTACACGTTTTATGAAATATTGACAAACATATCCAATTCATTCATCGATAAAGATATGCATTCAATAAATATGAAATTTCAAGATAAATAGTTTCAAAAATGCAATAAGATTTAAGTAAACACCGCTTTATTAATAATATTCATTGCAAATAAGGATGAATATATAAATAAGCAGCAGATGGAGACAGCAATTCATGAATTGGATTTTAATATTAAATATCGTGAGCAGTGTAGGAAGTTCATATTTAAACTTCGGTGTTGTCTACATTGACATTATACCTTTTAAAGATTAACCCGATAAGACACGCTACCGTGTGTATATCTTTGCTTTGGAAATGCGCTGCACTTTGCTGATTAAACTAAGTAAATTCGAAAAGACCTGACAACCTCGGATCGATTTACTAAATGGCTCTCTTCGATTGACATTAACTAATAATTTTACTATTTGATACTTATTTTCCTTTACATCGTAGATTGGTCACCGGTTCGAAGCTGGGCTTAGACAGCACGTATACCCTTCTTCGAGTAGTATTAGAAAGTTTGTAGGGTCATTTGTGAACTAAATTTCGGGTATATTCGGAAGGCCCTTTGACATTCCCCAAAGAACCGTTACTCTTCGATGATTAACGTAGCTTGTACAGTTTAATTAAATAACGACGCGCAAATGTTTATAATATAGATCCACATTACAACTAATTAAGACGTATATTTGAAATTACTTAATCAAAACATCAATACTACACAAATGTAAGTAGTATAGTAATACATAGTGTAATACTTTTACATACAATAATTGCAACTGTAGTGAGAAAATCATCTCTAAAACGAATGCTTTAAAAAGATTTTGATCAGAAAGAAAGAGCAGCGTATGGGATACAAATGTCTGCCACATATACCAACTCAAATAGATTATCCACTTATAATAATCGGATGCGCTCTATATAAAACCGACCTAAAGTATACATAGCCATAATTGTTTGAACCATAAAATACTGCCATGAAAACTTTATAACACATTATAAACCTTAAGTTTCAGTCATCAATAGTGATAGATTTTACTATGGGGTTTTCTATTTCTTCCTTTTTAACAGTAAAATATTAGATTGTAGAGTTTTAGTGAAGACGTAGCCCATTGTAGCAGTATTTTAGGATGGGCGTAATACAATTTTTATTAAAGTTACGGCCCTATTTCTGGCACCATTTCGGTCCTTTCGGTGGGGTTAGAACCAGCTCCTTTTGCACCAGCTTTTTGTAAAGCAGGGCTCGTAACCACTCGATTAACAGTTGCCCCAATATATTATCTTCAGAAATGAAAAGAAACAATATAAATAGAGTTTTATACAAAGTAATTACAGCGTCCATTCTGACATTTAGCAAATCACTCATCGTTGCAGACATTTGTTTTGGAACCGATGCCCCAATCAATCGTTGATCACTGCTAGGATTACAAAATCATGAGTTGAATATTTTATCTATGAATCGAATTTTTGGGCACAATTTTGTTTTTTTCGAAAAATTACCTATTTATAGATGATATAATATGTGCAAAGTTGATGTAACGGAAGTGGCTCTTTTCCAATTCATTCGTATTGAATAAGCGGCTGAAAATAGAGTAAATTTCATTACGCTTTATACCAAAATAAAAAGCACATTCATCCGACAGTCGGTTTTTTAATTAACACTAGTAGAATCGTGCATCCCATCCATTGTGGGCTGCTGCATTTCGTTTCCTCTCCTCGCGCCGCCACTATCCGCTCCCCCTTTTTTTTGCCTCCTTCTTTCATCCCTTAGTGTGTATACACACACACACACAAACACTACATGCACATTTTGCGCTCAAAATTAATTCAGCTACGTGTTCCACTTGCAAATTTGTTTTAAACATTTACACAGGGGATCGAAGAAACCTTCCTCGGTAAATATTTGGCTCTTAATGCCCTGCTCAAACAATGGTCGTTAATTAAATACATTCTCATTCGCCTGCATCCACCTCCACCTCCACCACCACCAACACCACCCACGATATTTCACTCTTCGTTGATTAATTGCTCTGGGTTTTTTTTGCTTCTTTCGTTTCGACCTTCCTCTTTAAGCGTATTTCACTGTTATTATTTGGTCAGCGAACATTTTTTACGCTTTCTTTCCCAGGGGATGTAACAATCTTGATAACTGCAAAATAGTCATATTTGAAAGATTGAAAGTTACTATTACCATACATCATATTAGATTCATAAAATTCAATAAAACTCAATACAATAGTAATAAAGATAGAACATGTAAAGCTATTGCTGCAAAAAGGGCTATAGTCGTTTCTGCCCAAATTCAATCATTTTTCAAAAGCAATAAAATAAATGCAGAACTTCCCAGAATTTATGCGGAGGTTAATCGTTTTTGTTAGGAAGGCGAGTTTGGGTAAACGACCAATAGTGGATATTAGATAATTAAACTTAACGCCATCCATCATCTGGTAATCCGATAGAGCAGACGTATGCGTTGGAAAGCCACGCACCTGATACCCTGCGCGTCGCATAACTCTGACTAATGTGTGGCATTTCGCGGATAAACTCTACGTCCACAATCCACTATGGTCCAACTGAATAAAACAAATACAATCTGCAGGCCAACAATAACAAAAAAAACAAAAACAAACATCGGAGAACGGCCACCATAACCGTATACGAATACTTGAAAACAAAACAACTGTCATCCGGGAAAGTGTAAATATCAAGTAAGTCGTGCGGCGCAATGATTACGGCAGCGGCTCGGGAAATTGATTTTCTATTTGGCAACGTGGAAAACTCAATATCGCAATCACTTTTACTGCGTACGTTGATTTATATTTACTGCATTGTCCTAATACTAGCGAGACCTATAAACCAGTTAATAATGAGACAATTAGAGAAATTTAAGAGATCATTACAATCGCGAATTTATTTCATTTGCACTCACACTTAATTACCGAAAGCAAAGCGGAGTTTACGTCGTTATAGCCGAGCTTTAATTTCCGAGAACCGAGTTTGAATTTCGGTACTTCTCAACGCTTTTATTCAAGGTGGATAGTCATAAATTGCCTACCCATAGTCTATTGCTCTATTCAATGAGGTTGGAAGTACAATATTGATATTAGCAAGATCAGATGACACCGGATTAATTATAAAATGCAAAGGATAATCTCTTGGATTACCCCCAAAAGCTTAAGGTTTCAGCTGATATGCTTGCTTAGTCTTATAATGTGTTTACCTTATATTTAATCATGAAATAATATAAAGCGTAATTATTAGTTCTCAAATTGCAATTTTTCGAAATCAACTTACTTTTTCTAAATGAAATATGAAACCCAATTTTATAATTCTATTTACAAAAAAAAATATACACCTATAACTTTTGATGTAAATGTTGGTTTTAAATAACCAACTGAAAATGATGTACAAATAATCAAAACATGAACATGAAATTCAATTTAAAAGAAAAATCAAATATCGTTTGGAATGTTTTGTGTATTTGTACCATTGTCATATTTAGAATAAAAATAATATATATATATATACATGAAACAATCAATGTAACAAATAAATGAAACAATCGAAATAATAACTACAGCAGTGAATGCAGTGATACGCGCATTGAAGTTAGTGGAACATTTAATTAGCGTCGTGCAACAAACTGATACAATCGAATCCACCGCAAAAAAATCGCAGAATAAAACGGGAAAACATATTAAAATTTATGTTTGTTAAAAAGTAATTTAACTATCTGAAATTTTTGTATATCATTTGTTCAAAATCTATGACAAATAGGACATTAAGCATTAAGTCATGTAGATAGATGGTGAACTCAACAGTATCCATCTATAAAAATTAACTTATAATAATTCTATATTATATAATAATATTAATGAAATCTATGTGATAAGTCCAGAATGTTGCACTTTTCAAGTCTGTATGTTTGTATTTGCTTTACTAGAAGATTTTCAGCTAGTTTATAGACAAATAATATAATCATGTTATAGATCATCTTTCTGCCCTATATTTTTTTTGAGACAAGACAATATTTGCATGATATCATGATTATCAAATGATCTTATTAATAAGTGATGATACACCTTTGTATCTAAACCTGAACTGCTGATATATCAGATCTGAATATTGCATTTTGGACGCATCAAATACGATCTTGAAACTTTCTTATTTCATTCCAGATGCCTTTAATATATGTTTAATATTGTTTGCAAAAAGTAATTATATGCAGCGGTCCCGGTCGTGCCATTTTCATGATTCCTCCTAAAATTAACGATTTGTCGTGTGCTGGGGGAAAAGGGAAAGTTTTAGCAACAAGCATCCGAATCTCCGAGCTCTCCGACGGCCAAGTTTTTGCTTAATTTCCCCAGCCAGACGTTAATATTTCCGCTGGCCGTGTGATTTATGCTAACGCCCACTTGATTCTCCCCATAGAAATTAGTTTAAAGAATTATTTTAAATAAGGAGGCTGGGGATGATTAATCTTTTCGCTCGGAGATTCCTTCATTTCGTCCACAAACGGAATTTTTATAATATATTTTCTTATCAATAACAATATCAATATATTGTTTTCTGATTTACTTTTTGGATATTCCAATGGGCAATGTGCAAAGTTGGAAAATCTGAAACGGTTTGCTTTGTAAACTGTAAAATAAATATCTGCGATCCCTCGAACACTGTGAAAACTTGCTTATCAATTGGACGTGAAAAGTAAATTGTCCGATAATTTCGATAGAGAAAAAGCGGTACATCAAATTCCTGAAAGATAATCCTCACTTATCTTCAGGGACAACATCAATGGCAATGGTTATATGTATGTCGAGTGTACTACGTTATGATTGTTGTTATAGTTAAATTCTATTTTCAAGTAAAACTTAAGCTTCCACCACCCGACTTAGAAGATTTAATCATAATTTACTTGATTTTGAAGGTTCAGTTTTCGCTATAATAAATAACAACAATTTTAACACAAGTTTTCAAGAATGCATACAGTGTCCCTTTATTTGATAAGTACTAATTTTTCAATTACCCTCTTCTTAAAAGGTACGACTTAAGCAACCCACATCATTTGCAAATGAAATGCATAAGTTAACTGTATGATATTTTAAGTAACTCATAATGAAAAACGCCAAGAAAATATTAGGAGAGAATTTCAAATTAGGTAAGAAAAACTGGTCAACAGTGCAAAATTCACATTTAGCTTCATCGTCACATTCTGTATTTACATGAATAACTAATGCGGATAACGTATATAATGCTTGTTTCACATGATAAAGTAGTTGGAAATGTTTGTTGAAATATCTAAATAAGGAGGCTGGGGATGATTAATCTTTTCGCTCAGAGATTCCTTCATTTCGTCCACAAACGGAATTTTTATAATATATTTTCTTATTAATAACAATATCAATATATTGTTTTCTGATTTACTTTTTGGATATTTCAATGGGCAATGTGCAAAGTTGGAAAATCCGAAACGATTTGCTTTGTAAACTGTAAAATAAATATCTGCGAGCCCTCGAACACTGTGGGCGAAATTGGAACGCTTCTTCCTTCGCCCAGTATAAATTTGTAAGGGAAAGTTAATAATTTTGAGGATAGAAGTATGTTTGTTGTTTAATTAAAATTTCCAAAGGGCCACGCCAGAAACATTCTCCGATCTATTTGTTCTCTCCTGCGAAAAGTTCGGGGCCGCTCGCAATATAAGTCGATAAAAGATTATTAATATTCTCCGGGTCCAAAAAACCCACGACTGCCACCCGAGCTCGGAACAGCCCGTTCTATATTAATTTCACGTCCGGCTCCAATGTTTCCAAACCACCTTTATTGTGTCCGAATTCGAGTGAAAATTCAATTTGTGCCGCGCGTCGCCGAAGAATGGAGTCCATCTTTGGGGATCGAGGATCGGGGATGCGAATCCCGTGGGTGTGCAGCGTATTTTTGTAAAATAGCTGGAACGTTTTACGTCGACCGCAACAAAGGCTCTGACCGCAATATATCAGCTCCCAAAACATATGTTCTCCCTTATTAAATACAAAAACAGGGCCATATCCGCGTACGTCGCTCAGCATCCCGCACTAAAGCACATGCCACCAACAAAACACACACACAAATACTCCTCCATCTCATCATTGTCGTACACCTACTTATTTTGAGAACCTTCGGATATTGCGTACACTATGAAACCCTGACTTCGGCCAAATCCTTGCATGAGCGTGTCATGTACGTTCAGATTCCTCTTTTTTTCCTCTTCTTCTACAACGACGAAAAGGTTTTGTACCAGTTCGAGCACTCTTGTCATAAATAAATGTCACGCTATGCTCTGAGCCCTTCGTTACTTCTTTCATACCAAAAAAAAACAAATATATAAATCAAGCAGCGTACGTTATACAATTTTTTTTATTTCATAATTACATATATTTTTTGATAACTAATAGATGTAACTTCTATCCAATTATTCAAATATAAAAAAGTATGTTCTGTTCTTTGTTGTCACTAAAAACCCCCTATCGTTTTATCGTGCAAAGTGACAAGCGTCTATGTCCATAGTCGTTGGAAGGTGCCTGCAACTATTACATAAAGTTCACAAAGCAACGCTGTTTACTTTGTAAACGGTAATGACTGAATGTTCAATATTTACGTAAGCAACGATTACAAGGATTTAAAGACGTATACACACACACACAGCACACACGCCGGAATTAATTTTCGCTTTCCGGCGTAATAAATCAATGACATTACAAAGTATACAAATCTCATCGCATATTGTTAGGTTGCTTAAGTCATACACATATCCATGCAATTACTCAAGAAACGACAAGACAATATGCATTTTAGCCGATCGTATTTCTGGATGTTAGTCATATTCCACCTTTCTTTCTTGTAAACAAATTTCATGTCAGTTTGTCGCTATTTTATATGCTTTTTTTACATATAATTGGTAGTTAATATTGCAAGAAAGTTATTGGTAAAATCACCTTATTTTATTAAATATAAGATCTGAAGTATTTACAAATTCTTGTTTATTAAACGAAATCGTGCTAAATTTCATCAGTCTGAAGTTATGTCAATTTTACAAATGACTTGAACAATGTTCTACTTTGCTTCTACTAAGTCTACTTAGCAATCTATTATTGCTTTTTGATACCCATTTTTGCTATATACATTTATAGGCCATTAGTTACGTATTAGTATGACAAAATGAATTTATAACAGTTGGAAAATAGAAGAAATGGACGAGGAGTTAATCAAACTATCGCAAGGAATTATTGGATTAAATGAAGCTCAAATCTCCGAATCAAAGTTGTTGCGTCATTTTCAAGGATTAAACAAGAATGTCAGATTTGGAATCTTACTGAAAGTATGAAGTAACTTTTATTGGACAACAGATCTAGGAAAATTTTCTTATCAATTGGACGTGAAAAGTAAATTGTCTGATAATTTCGATAGAGGAAAAGTGGTACACCAAATTCCTGAAAGATAATCCTCACTTATCTTTAGAGAAAACATCAATGGCAATGGTTATATATATGTCGAGTGTACTTATTGAATATGAAACTGTTAATACTAAAAACTACGTTATGATTGTTGTTATAGTTAAATTCTATTTTCAAGTAAAACTTAAGCTTCTGGTAGTGTTTCTTTAATCATAATTTACTTGATTTAGAAGGTTTAGTTTTCGCTATAATAAATAACAACAATTTAAACACAAGTTTTCAATAATACATACAGTGTCCCTTTATTTAATAAGTACTATTTTTTGAATGGCCCTTTTCTTAAAGAGTTGCACATCATTTGGAAATTAAATGCATAAGTTAACTGTATGATATTTTAAGTTACTTATATTGAAAAACGCTAAGAAAATATTAGGAGAGAATTTGAAATTAGGTAAGAAAAACTGGTCAACAGTGCAAAATTCACATTTAGCTTCATCGTCACTTTCTGTATTTACATGAATAACTAATGCGGATAACGGTATATAACGCCGGGAGCTTGTTTCACATGATAAAGTAGTTGGAAATGTTTGTTGAAATATCTAAATTGCAAATGTAATTCCTGCCGGTGGTTAAATTTAATAACTTGGCGGGAATTATACTATTTTTACGGTCGCGTAGTGCAACATCAGCACATATTCGCCAGGAACAGTGCCACGAAACGTGCGGAATCTAAATTCCGTTATGACATCCATTTATCAATTCGCGTTTTCACACATTGTCGCACCCGTCGTATCCTGGCAGCCTGGACCTTCCTTTCCCTTCGCCAAGACAAGTGTACCCCCGACGACTTGATCCCAGACACCATAACTCATCCTCCAAGATACACTTGGAAAATATCTTCGAGATTGTCACATGACAAAATACAATTAATTCAGATGGAAACAAAAAAAAAGCATATTTTGTAAATTAAATGTACTTTTTGTATGAAGTAAAATAATGTCAAATGTGTTATTATTTAATTTAATAATGTTGTACAAGATTTGTAGTTCATGTATTAGTTTATCATTGAAGTTATACGTTTTGTGAAAACTATTTGTTTAAATAAACTTTGTAATCCGTATATATTTTACTTCTTGAAGATAATTATTGATTGTACAATTGGTTTTCAGAATGCTTTTCCATGTAATTTGCAAGTGCAATTTCATGAATTTTATTTAATGCATAATGTTGTACACGATTTGTAGTTCATGTATTAGTTTATCATTAAACTTGTACATTTTGTGAGAAATATTTGTTTAAATAAACTTTGTAATCCGTATATCTTTTACTTATTTAAGATAATTAGTTTGTACAATTGGTTTTCAGAATGCTTTTCCATGTAATTTGCAAGTTGTTGAATTTTATTCAATGCATAATGTTGTACAAGATTTATAGTTCATATATTAGTTTATCATTGAATTTGTACATTTTGTGATAACTATTTGTTTAAATATACTTTGTAATCCATATATCTTTTACTTTTTTAAGATAATTAGTGTTTGTACAATTGGTTTTCAGAATGCTTTTCCATGTAATTTGCAAGTTGTTGAATTTTATTCAATGCATAATGTTGTACAAGATTTGTAGTTCATGTATTAGTTTATCATTGAAGTTGTACATTTTGTGAGAAAGATTTGTTTAAATAAACTTTGTAATCCGTATATCTTTTACTTCTTGAAGATAATTAGTGTTTGTACAATTGGTTTTCAGATTGCTTTTCCATGTAAT